>CM021104.1:617000490-617015554 GCA_007115665.2 Sequoiadendron giganteum
TATAATGAAGAATGAATAAGGAATGCACTTGCATTCAGGCACATTGCCTAGAGCTTAATGCTTAGAGGAAGGCTCACTTCCTTACATACAATAATCAGATTAAATCCATCTGATGATTCTGAACTAAGAAATTAGCTTCTACAAAAGCCTGATTACAATTTCGGTTAGGCACACAAAAAATTCTACACACTCTTCCACACTCTGCTCAATCTCTTTCACATTCTTCTCTTCTCTTGAATGATTTGACCTTTATTCACACATGTACATCACTTGCACAAACCGAGCATACCTTGAGCACACTCCAAAATGAGTAAACAATCACTCATATATATCTGCCACATAGATTTACATCAACTACTCTATTGGCCACAAATAAATAATAAATTACAACTGTTGGCCTCAATACATGAATAAATATTAATGTGCACCAACACAAGTCGGTCACAACATAGTGAGGACCCAAACAAACACCTTTGAACACGCCAAACAATAAAAGATTAATCCTCATGGATACACAACATGCTACCACCATCATGTCAGCCAAGAACATGAAAACTCGAGCACACGTTGGAAAAATCTCCGATCACGAACACTCTGATCAATGCGGAGGTATAGAAAGGATAGATCACAATCTAGACTCATCCATGAACATCACAGGTACATGCGCAACAATTGAAATTACCATAATTTCATCCTCTTTTTCCAAGAACGCCTGCTACAGTAACAAAATGACTATAGACACATAGAACTTCATAACTTCCTCAAATCTTGATGCATACCACTAAAACTTTTAGAAAACATACTAGATAGACTTAACAACAATCCCTTTAGTGCACGCCACCAGAAACTCAACGTTCACAACTTTCCAACATTTTGACCTTCTCAACTTCACTGGCTGCCTGCAATATATTTATTACAATTTTTTCAATATCCTCAACATATACAACCTTCAAAATCACCAATGCTAATAGTGTTGAAATCAATGACAACCACATATTAGCAATGCAACCACAACATCCAACAAAAAGAAAAATCATTTGAGTGATGAGCAAGGGTAATCGATGGCACTTGGTTGAAATTACTCCTTCGAGAATTCTTCAACTGCAAATGAAGAACCCGATAGCAATCATCATGCTTCTGAGCTATATTATTTGGATACAATGTAGGTGTGTCCGTCACATAACTCACATAACTAGATTGAACCCTTGGTCCAACCCTTTCGTTAGTAAAATGATGTCGATTCGCTAGCTTTGGATTAAAGGAAGCTCCAAGTTTGATTGGAACGTTATTTGAAAAAGTTGGAGGAGTATGCCAACCAGAAACCACATTGGCCCATGTGTGAGAGGAGTGTGTAGAATCTTAAATGGCTTTTGAATCAAAGGCACAAGTGTCGAAAGGAACTTGTCTCTCCCTCGTTAGAGATTTTCTGTTTTGAGATATTTGTTGGAAATTCCTATTAGAAAACTTGCATTCTTGTTGATCAGGTATCCGATTCCCATTATGAAAAACACTACCAGGAATACCCTTGAAACCCTTAACCCTACCAGGAAATTCCTTTTTTATCGAGGGAATTGATTTTCCATAATATCCCAAGATTGATCTATTGAAATCTGCACCATTAGGGTTGGATAGACCACTCCTAAGAGCCCTTCCTGCCCCATGGAAACTCGAGGGCTGAACATAATGGCCATAAATTTTGAAAAATTACCATTAGTGGCAAAAGAAGATCTTTGATTTTTGCGGTCCTCCATTTCCTTCCTCGCTTTAATAGTTATTTATTGATGTTTGATTAAAAAATATATAACTATATGTTGAAATTAAAATTGAAAGATTAAAAAATATTTTGAAATGTAAAATTTTCTTGATGACTTGTTGTGATAGAGAGTTAATGACTAAAAAATGAGATTGGATTTTGGATCAATAAATTAAGTCTAAGACACTTCAGTTTTGAGAATATCCATGAATGTGTAGAACATAATTGTCATTTTGTCATGTAAATATGATATTATCTTGTAAACTTGTGATCTTGTCTAGAAGAGAAGTGTCTTTAGTACTTGTAGATAATGTTCACCTTATGGTACTTAAAGTAAGGGAACAAGGGGTAGTGCTAAAGAGCATTGTGGAGCTTCTATGCAAGTATTAATCTAGTTTACACCACTTTGGATCAATGTCTTGGATGCATGATTCTAGCACTTAAATTTGACTATTTTGCTACACTCATTGACCCAATACCTAACCCATCACTTAGACATGCTACTTTGTCATATTTAGAATTATGTTGATCTAAATCCTAGTTGTTCATTCATCCTTTCTAGATATGATTGTTGGTACAATCTCATCCCCAAATTTTTAAAATTTAAAACCCTACATTCTAAGGCCAAATTTTTTACGATTTGACTATTGCTCATCATTGCGGATGACAAATTTTTAATTCCATGCATCTAGGCTCGTATATTTAAATAAATAATCCTAGGCCATTTGTACATAATAGATTGTAACACATCATCAAATCATGAAATAACATTCATAAACCATAAATAATGTTCTCCTTTTGTAGGAAAATTAGACACATCACTCATTCTTTATCACACACTAATGAACACTCAATTTCCATGTATCAATTAACCTCACTTTCAAAGCACGCTCTATAGTACATCCACACATCAACTTGCATAAGAAAAATCATCAATTAATATTTAAAAAATGGAAAATTCATTGTCATTTATATATCAACATTTATTGTTGCTCTAGTATCTCTATTTTATTGTTAATTTAGTCTCAAGGCTTGACTAAGGTGCATAAAATTCTAGAACTTCAATCTTACATTGTAAGCTCCAAAATTCTCTTTAGCAACACCTCTTATTTCCTTACTTCAAATATCACCGCAAAAAACATTCTTTTTGGGTACTAAAGACCCACTACTACTTTGGACAAGTTTGCAAGTCTAAAAGTCATGATTACATATTTGCAAGAAAAATCACTAGTGTGTCTCATCCTAGACAATTAGATTCACAAGATTTGGTCATCTCAACTTCCTATCTAATTTAAAATTTGTCATCATCTATTTGTCACAAAATGTCATCAAGTGAAGTTTATTTTTAAAGGTATACAACCCTAATCCTCCTATTTAAATTTTAGCACATGTTTATTTATATTTCTTGGTTAAAAATTAATATTAATCAATCCATTATAATTACTTAACTCTCAAAATATCTAGAAGGTTTGAATTGCACTTAATTTACTCTCCAATTTAGATATTTATGTGGAGGATGTTGAATTTCATTTACATAAATTCATTATCTAATAATGTTATAATCTAATGATGTATAAATGATGTAGAATGAGATCTTAAATAAATGACCCTAGATGCATTCTTGTAAAAATAATCTCATGTTAACAAGTAATAGTTAGATCCTAGAAATATTGAACTTGGAATGCAAGGTTTTGAATTTTGAAATTTAGGGACAAATTTGTACTAATGATATTTCCCAAAGGATATGATCAAAATTAATATCCGAGTATACAACTAGGAATTGGATTGACATGGTTCTAAATTGGGCAATATTGCATATTTGAATGATGGATCAAGTCTTGAATTAAGAAGTACACCAAAATAGTCAAATCATATGTTAGAAACATGCATCCAACATTGACCTAAAATGGCATAAAACTTGAGTGGAAAAGTGTTAAGGTGTGTATTATTAAGCTCTACATTTTCCCCCCAATTTGGTATATGTGAAAAACTATGTGTACATTATTATGCTCCACATTATTCCTTCACTTTTATATTTGTGAAAAAGTGTGAGAATACATTAAAAAATCTATGATAAAAAGGATATCTTTTTTAATTTTGGATATTCTTAACCACTAAAGCAAGGATATGTGTTCAACATTGAAATTTGTGAATAACATGAAAGGAAAATGAGTAGACAATATGACCTTGAATTTGTGTGTACTACAAAGAAGTTCACTTAAATCAAGGAGAGAAAAATAAAAAAAATATGACCAAAATGGAGTATGAACATATAAATTTCTAAAGTTATAACTTTGAAAATATGATTATGAAAAGTGAACAATGTAAGGTTAAGTACATAATACATACATAAAGTATATGCACCTATGTGTTGGGGAATATGTTGAATAGATGTTTCCAATATTTTCCACTAAGAAGAGAAAGTATGAGAATGTAGATCTTGTAAAGGAAATAACATTGTGCCCCCAAGTAGCAAGATCAAGTGAAAGCATATGGCATGGAAGAGCATAACATATGACTCAAAAAAACATAAAAGAAGCATTACCAAGTGTAAATATGACATGCATTATGATATGTAAAATAAATCATCCCTTAACTTATAGCATGTCTTATAATATGTGTATCCAGTTGTGGCCAACATAATCCTTAATTAATTTATATGATCATTTAGTCTTCTATAGACCTAGTCATGTTAGCTTGGGGTAGCAACACAACATATGTATGATATACATAAAAGGTGATGGTTAGTTTATTATCATCATATCAATGTGTTTTTCCATATTGGATACTTTTGTAGGATTGCCCACTAGAAGTGGCTTATTTTTACCATGATCAAGTATGTGCATCTTATTTCTATTACTTTCTTTGTATGCAATATTTAAAGAAACATGATAAAACCATTTATTTAGTGATATTTTATTGTAAAGCACATCTCTCTCTTAATCTTATGATATTAGGAGTGTTGAGTAAGGACGTGCTGAAGTACCCAAAACCTACATTTGAGGTCATTTTAAGTAATTGTGAAGGCATTATTAAGAAATTAGGGGTTTTACCAGATTCACTCCCAAGGTTTTCAAATAATGAGTTTCTTGGAGATATTTTTATAAACGTGAGGTCTAGACTCAAGTAAGTTACAATAAAAAATTATCTTATTTTGATAGGTAGTGATTATGTTATTATAAAAATTATTTTTTGTAGCATCATCATCAAGGCTAAAAAAGCATATATTCATTGAAACAAATATAGCTTCTCTCAAGATTTATGTGGAAACCCTAAGATTTAATGCACATAATATGAGTTGGAAACCAAATGCGACTCTAGAAGTGATGCAAGATCATCCTTGGGGAAGTAGAATGATCCCACATCACCAACATTCACATAGTTTGTTTATTTATAGTTTTAATCCACTAGTCAATTGTAGTAGACATCACATTTTATTGCCTTTCAAAATCAAGTCTTGTAGTTTTGGTAAAACATTTAGGAGTAATATTTGGAGATCATATTGATGTTTAAGGAGAACTATAATTTTTTAATGACTTATTTGGGTTTGTGAACTTGTATCAACTAGCATATTGTCATAGTTGTAGAGTTACTATTGGTGCCAAATAATTTGAAGTTTGTGACAATCAACTAAGGCATGGGAAAAATTATTTAACTAAGGGGGGCATTAATTAGGAAGTAGATATATTTGTTAATTCATTATTTTGTTTGGTTTGAGAAATTAGCTCACTATTTGAGTACTGTTTCAGAGAGTATTGAACTTTGCACCACATTATAATCAACACAAATCACTAAGGAGGTTGGAGACTGGTATATATTGGTTGCCATGAATATTGAAAATTATCAAAGAGAGATAGGAAAAATTTAACCTAATGTTGAAATTCCAAGCATAGGTTCAAGATGGGGTCCAAGGTTAAGGATATTATATATAGTAATTGTCATTGGGTTGAAACATAGAATATATGCCATTACACAAACGGTAACTTATTTTGAGAGTATAATAAAATGGCGAGGAATATTTTAGAGGTTGGTTTTTTGCCTTTTCAAGGATTTTCCCAAGGTATATCATGTGTCATTTGTTGTGTTTTTTAATATTGTTATTGGTTGCACTACTAGACAGTCCTTCATTAGACCTATTAGGACTTAATTATGTAATAGAATTCTTTTTCTTGAGTCACTTCCCTTCTATGTGTCTTAATCCTTTAAAACTCACCATTTATAACCAATATGAAGTAGTATAAGTGGATTTTCCATGAGTCAAATCATTTTTAAGTGTTTTCTTATGCCATCCCCCATGTCCTAATAGCTATGATAAATCCAAAAAGTTAAGTTTGGAGTGTTTTCTGCTTCTTTCTATTTTTTTTATAGTTGTCAAAATTTCAAACTTATCTATCTTGGTATGTTGATTTTCCCATCCCAACATTTTCCCTATGTCCCTATTGGCTCATCAAAATTCCCTTTCCCAACATACCTTTTCCCTCATCCTTGACCTCACAATCCTTTGTACTTAAAAATTGTCATCTTTTAGACTAGAATTTTAGATTATCCCTTACTTGAGTACCCTTTTCATGTCATCCTCGACTTCCCAATTCCCCACCCTTTGAATTTTTCCTAAGTACATTTGTTAGAATTTTAGCCTTTCCCTTCCTATCATGCCTTCACTGCCAACTTTGACCCTCTAACTTTTGAACCTTTTTCTAGTACTCCTTTGAAGTCAAAATTTTATCCTTCCCTCTCCTTAGGTATTTGTCATAAGGTATGCTTGACCCTTGATGCCTTAAATCATGACCAAAGGTGTAAGCCCTTTCTAATGTTTGGTTAACTTGGTGTTTACAAGTAGACACATAATTCAAAGGATGGGTTCCTAGCTAAACAGTTCACCAAACCTTCACAAAAGGTTGCATTTAATTATCAACCAGGGCTCGTAAGGTTTTGACAGTGTTGGCACTACATGTGCATCCAAAGATCCTAACTACGTCCTATATCGATGGAACATAGGTGGTCACACATGTACTAAAAATGGTAAAAACTAGTTCAAAGGAAATAAAACATGAAATTGCAAAACAAGGGAATTAGCTTAAATTTGTTTCTTATGTTGCAGGTACTTACTACTCAATACTAGAGCTGCTAACTATTGAATTTGATCTTGAAACTAACTAATACTTCTAAATTCTGACTTCTAACTTGTTTGGAGAACAACTCAATGTAATATTATTGGATGTAATCCATGCTACAGAGTATTACTTATGAAATTCACATGCATACAATTGAAAACTTATCTCAAGTGAATTCAATAATGTAACATATAATCTAGTAATAGAAAATGAGATGGGTTGGCAGTACCTCGAGTGGCCCTTGCTCAAGTTGTTGCACTCATAGAAGATATCAAATATGTGCTACTTGATCAACAAGTCATGACAACAAACTAAACTCCATTATTGCATAAAAATTGGACTTCTTATAGTCTAACAAGAATCTCTAAAGATTTCTCATTCAGTAGTACATATTTATTGTAAATTGATAATATAAAACTAACAAGAATTAACTATTAACTAGTAAAAACAATCACACAACTACTACTAGATCTGCTCCTCGATCACATGTCCCAATATATAGGCTCGAGAGGAGTCTTATTCAATAAGGATTGAAAACATAACATTAATGCATATGTCCACTCTCCCTCAAGGATAGGGAGAGGACAATTCTTTGAAACAGAAAACCATAAATATGAAATAGAAGAAAAACCAAACTAGGACTCTGGCCCTAACGGTTAACTACCATGATAGGGACATGTTTCCTAGAAACTGTCACATCATGGGTTACTCTTATTTGGAAGACTTCTTCCAGTTGCCTTATTAGTGGATAAAAGTGCATTTACGGTGACTCATGGCTAATCATTCAATAACCACTTTCACTTCCCTTTGGAACTGTCGTTCTCTAATTATTCTGGCTTCTCCCTTGCAATCGTGTATAGTCCTTTGCTACAGGCTAGAAATCCAGTTGCTATGGACTATAGTCTTCTTGATTGCAAGATGTTAGTTTTGATACCAAGATATTCACATCATTAACAATCATAATTAAACCATAAAAACATACTAAATCTTATGAACATTCATACATCCACACAAGCATATATCAATATATCATATTCACATTTCCACATATTTAGGTCTATCAAAGTGCATAAAAGGCATATGAAAGATGTATGAAGTCTTGGAAATGTTTGTGAAACTTTAGCAAATTAACTAATAAAAGCATAAATCGATGAAGGAAAAATTAGCCATTATCTAGACCCATCATTTCCCCCAACTAAAGTATTTGCTTGTCCTCAAGAAAATTTTAAGACCAGAGGTTATACTGTAGGGTTATCTCACTAAAATCAGCTACAATGTCAACTCCCTTCTTATGCTTCAGATAATAGCCTTTTTTATTCGAGATCCTTGCCAATCTTGTATTTTTTGTTGCTTTTTCCTTCCCACATTTCTTCCCTATCCAGTGTGGTATTGGAAAGAGGAGAATAGGTGGATGAAATATGAGTGGAAACCATTTAATTCCATTTCCCCTCACAATGTCTATGTACTTATGAGATTAATATAAGTTTACATTGCCTATATTTTAGATGCTTGGGATGGAAGGATTATCTAGACACTAGATTGCATCTAAACATGTAAATTTGTATCTAGAGATAGTGTTAAAGGTATCCTTGATAGCATGGAAATGCTCCATTATGTTATCATATTTCTTGAAAATGATATTATATTCATACTAGTGCTCTTATTATTAAGTTTTCTCTTGTAAGGGTTTTCTCAAATTGAATTTTATTTTTCATCATTAATTTTCTGAAATTTGTAGTGATTCTATATAAAAAAAATTTATCACCCCCTTCATTATATTAGGTTTTTTTACTTTCACATTCATTGTCACCTTCATAAATTTATATATAAACCACATCTTGTATCAAAAACTATTTGCATCACATATTTTCTTGCATCAACCCTCAATATAATCAATAATCAATAATTGAAATTCATTTCCACCACTTACCTCTTAAATTTATTATTGATTGATCAACATAGTGTACGAGTTTAAGGAAGATTCATACTTCAAAATTATCATAGTAGGCTCCCAAAGGTGCTCTTTGGGACCACTATATTTTCCTAACATATATATCATAAAAGAAAACATTCTATACATATGTACTAAAAATTAATTATGCATCGAATAGAATTGCATCACCCATAAAAATATCATTCCAAATAGGCCAGATCATAAGTGTAATCATTTATTATGTTAGAATTATGTGATATCTATCTTCAAAATCCCATGTGTAATACATATTTAATTATATGTGTAGTTAGATGAATTAATTTATTTTATCCTTAGAACATGGAGTGGGTGAACGTAGACACCCATGTGTGATGGGGACAACAATGTTAATTACTATACTCTAATTACTCAAAATTAATATTGTAAGAAGACATGGAAAGAGGAAAAGGAAGATAAAAGGTCACTTTGAAATATAAACTAGCGCTTGCACCTCATTTGAGGTTCAATGGTTATGCCAATAGCAAGATATCGTCACAGGGAAGTGTAAATTGTTGTAAGCTGGGTTTTGCAAGACAAAAAGTATTAGTGCAGTACAAAAAGTATTTTAGGAGACATTGAAATCAGAAACTAAAGAGGTTGGTTATGCAGAATGCAATTGTTGGTGGTTGACAGTGACGTATGTTATATGCCATTTTTCTTCAAGACCTGTAAAATAGGAGCAGTGGAATGGTTAGGTGTGGCATTTTTTTTCTTGAATGGTACAATAGTTTCTACGTATTCATTGTATAGTAGTACTGTTAATAGGAAACAAAATTACCATAAGAGATTGAATATGAGCTAGTCGTTGATGATGTGGATGCTTATGGCTGATATGTATGCTTGTAGGTGATTTTTGTCATGCTCTGGAGCAGGTATCTGCAAAATAGGAATTTGTATTTAATGTGGAAATGATGATCCAACAATAGTAGGGAGAGATGTCAAGGAGAAAGGGACAAGAGGTGTGTACCTGCACTTGTTGGAGACAGTTGTTGTAATCGAGCCTCCTCTTCTCTCCTTAAAATTGTGTATGGATTGTTCTGCATTTTAGAGTATCTTTCGAAAGTGAACGTTGGCTGGAAATTAAAAATATATCCACTATGTTTTAATTTTTATTTAATAATTTTAATTCTTATAACAAAATTTAAAATTAATCAAATTAGAATACAAATTCTATTCTACATTAATTATCATTGAACAAATGCGTATCTTTTCTTAAGTATTCATTTTAAAAACTAAGTAACTTAAATAACTAAGCAAATACAATTATATGAAAAATCAGATTAAGCTAGGGAAAAGAAAGACTGGAAAACAATTGATTTTTATAAAATCGAAAATAATTGAATTTTTTATTTAAAAGAATTTTTCCAGCAAAATACATAATTTTTCCAACAAATTATTGTGTTATCCACACAGATTTATCAAGATTTTTTCTCTATAATCCACCTAACAAACACGTAGATCGAAAAAAGAACAAAATTCAAATGAATTTAACAAAACATTGTAAACTATGTTTCTTACAAGTGTTAAATTTAAATGAAGCGTGTGATAGAAAGGTACCAAACCAAAATACATGTTCTATAAATTAATGACAGCTAAATCTTCACAGTTCAATTTTCTTAACAAGATGCAGATTGAAAGGATTGAAGGCAAATTGCAGGCAAATTTCACGTATTTTAAATGAAACAAAATTTGTGAAAGTCTAACTTACCTGCAAATTTGGAGCGAACAACACACAAATGCCAATCCTCTTGGTTTGAGAAAGAGACTATGCCAAGTTTCGAACTCTGTCAAGTTGAGCATAAATAGTGAAAGTTTCAGAAGCCGACGCTGAAAATATTATTTATAAATATAAATTCTCTAGTTAGCTGGATGTGCAGCCGTCGAGCTCCTTCTAGTTCGCCACACAGACTTGAAAGAGAAAACGAGATGAAGTAGCAAGTAAGAGAATACTTGGAGAATATACTAAAAAAAGAAACAAGAAGGAGCTCGAGAGAATACCTCTGAAGCCACTCAGCTGGACGTGAAAATGCCCTGCCCGTGCCTTGCGTCAACGTGAAGCCCATCTTAAGGTTGCTTCATTTATTAGGTCTAGCCAAGATTTGGTGGCTGAGTAAATTGCAGTCTACGCATGGAGCCCCTAAGAATGGTAAAAAAAATGGCACGTGCGGGCTCCCAACCATGCCTGTTGACCGATGCATGTACTGTGAGGGATGGTACTCGTCAACTCGAAGGTCTCGGGATTGTGTTTGAATTGAATGTGCCGAGAAAATGTACGAGGACATCGGAGCACCCAAAAACTGGCAGATTATCTTGACATCTGACAACAATCCGAGTGGATTCCCCACCCAGAATAGCCTATCGGTTAATAATCATGCCTTTTAAATAGTTACTTATTGGGTTACTTGAGAGTTATAAGTTGGTTTATTCTTACATATAGGGATTTATTTTATATTCTCAGAAGATGCACTCCATGAATATAGGGAATTAGTTTTTCATCTTAAATTTATTTTCTTAATTTTGGACCCATAATTTTGGCCATTAGTTTTAGAAATCCAATTGAAGTTTCTTATTTTGAAAACTCTGTATATTGAAGGCATGGGATGAAGGTATTAGTTTATTTTGTAAATAAATTAATTTAATGCTCTCAAAATATTATCATAGAGGGTTTGAGTAGATTGTATTGAATTAACACTTTCATTGTGTAATATAATACTGGTGTTTCTTTGGTGGTGAATTTTTTTCTCAACAAAATTTCTTAACACGCATAATGTATATATGTTTGTTAATTTTAATTTTTGTTTGTAAGTTTTTTCCATGTTACATTTAATATTTTATGGTTAATCACATGTTTATATTTTTAAGGTAATAAAACTTGTGTACTATATGTTATATTATTATTGTACTTGTTCAATGGTTTCTCAATATTTCGTATCAAAGCTACAAATATAATTAGAGAGGGATTATTTTCTATAATGATTGTGAGGGTTTTTATTTCAATGAGATTATTTCATTTAGTGGGTTTTGTAAATCTATTTTTTGTTGTATTCATAACATCTACTTACCATTCATAAATTAATGATTTCAATGTTTCTAGGTAGGATTTGTGGAAGTTGAAGATGGAGGATCTCTTGGAAGAAATAAATTAATGGAAAGTAATTTCAAAGGAAATATAACCTAATAAAATATATAAAGAAGATTATAAAAAAGCTAGAAAATAATGCATATGGTGTTGTCCTATTGTTTCTTACAAATTCTATATTCTTAAATGTATCAAAAGAGGCTACCATATTTTTATTATGGAAGAGGATAGGTGGTATTTACCAAACTAAAATTATAACTAATAAGTTATATCTCAAAATAATTTTAAATTCTTTAAAAATGTAGGAAGGCGATTCTTTTGTAAAATATTTAAAGTTTTGATTTTAATACAACTATATTCAATAGATGTTATACTTGATGAGAAAGATAAATGTATATCATTGGTTTTTTCGCACATCCTCTAAGTGATTTGTAAAAACAATAAATAAAAAACAAGCACAAATCCAAAAACTCAAATAGAAAATATTCTCATGATAGAGAAAAATGGAGATAAATAAACAACAAATATGAAGGAAATTATTGAAACCACATGAAACCTCCATTATTTTGGATAAGCTCCAAGGATGTTATGTGATTGCTCCTTGCTAGAATGCTACACAATTGAACAACATGATGATAACATAAAGGTGGATTAGATCAAGAAAATAATAGCATAAGTGTATCATGAAAGTGGATTCTTAGATGGGAGTGGGGACCTCTAATTAAATTTATTATCCAAGAGGAAAATGGATGGTCAAGATGCAAATTTGAATCAATGGTTAGGATTTTGATCCATAAAGAGGACGATTAGCCTTGTGACAAGCATCAAAATAGGGAAGAAGTTCCAAAATCAAAGGATATGATTGATCAAGTGTGGGATGAAATGAGAAGAGGGATAAGTGGCTTATGATGTGGAAAGAATAAGCATGCCCACATGTGTGAGAAAGGTGGCATGTGGGATATATTCTAACACAGGTGTGATCAAACAAGTGGAGATGAGTTAAAATCTCAAGGGATGAGGTGGAGGATTAGTATGCCTCCAAGTCAGCATACTCACATGTGTGATCAAAGAGTGAGATGAGTTAGCATGCTCACACATATGTGAGAATGAATTATAAAAAATTAGAATGCTCACAAATGTGGGGGCATGGGGAGGAATGAGGACACATGGAAAGAGGATAATTATCAAGAGTAAGATACATGTAAATGGATTAAATAGATAGGATTAAAAGGACAAGGATTGAGGATTATATGGATTAAAAATAGAAGAAAGTTCAAGAGAGGTTAATAGGTCATAATTAATGTATTAAGTTGGAAGAATTAGGAACTAAGGTTATTTAATTAATTAGCTTTGGGGGAGGAATAGGAATATGAGTAATTATTTAGTTATAGGAAGGTCAGATAATGGTTAGTTTTAGGATAATTAATTAAATTTAATTATTTATTTAACTAATTTTCAAGAAACTAGTTAGTGGTGAATTTGGGGTGTCTATATTTTTCTCCTCTTTGATGCAACGTTGCAACTAAAAGTGGTGTCAAATCAAAGAACAATAAAAATTAGAGAGAGAGGGGGGGAGAGGGGGGAGGCGGGGGGAGAGGCGGGGGCTGGTGGGGGGGTTTACAACATGGCCCCAATTACCAAGAAGAATGGATATGATGGGTGATTGGAGGTGAGGATATGAGATTGGTCAAGGATGTTATCCCAAACATCGAATATTAAGAGTCAATTGATTGAATGGACTCAACAATTTTTATTTTTTATTTAAAAAAAAAAAAGTTGTCATAGGAACAACTCCCATTCTATTAATCATAAAATAAAAGAATTACAATGTGGCACCTAAAGTCAGGTAATACAATAGAAGAGGGTTCTCAATCCCTCAATAACAATTTGAATTCTTTCCAAATGGGCAGCACTAAAGAGGGTATCATAGTGGGATAGATAAAAAGGCATATGTGGACATATTATTTCTGCCGAGTCCCTCCCTCATTAGAGTAATAGCTTGTTTCATTTCCTCCTTTTTTCTAAGAGTCTCAATATAGATTGCATCTCCCACAAGGCTTTTCTTTGGATCTCTGCTCAGGGTGACCAAGACACTAATTGCTTTAGCCTGAAATTTATCATTCAGGAACATGGTCACAACTTTTCCAGCCCACTTAAATTTTCCCAAGGTCTTGACACGTTGTATAGAAAGTGTTTCAATAATTTTTCATTGTGGATATGAGCCTTCTGTAGATGTTGTGTGCCAATTACTACAGTGATCGCCTTCTCCTCAACCTCAGATCTCAATTGAAGATCTCCTTCTTCTGTTCTTTGACATCTTCTTGGTTGCACTTACATGGTATATTCAAGATTTTCATAAAGTTCTCCATCACAATTGGCATGCAATAATTGCAGTAGTTGCATACTCGGGAGGATTCCATGAAGGACATTACCCAGTTCGGTCATATAAAATGTATTTTAGAAAGAGTTTTTGAACTTTAGATCCCTTTGTTACTTGGGTGTTCTCATGGTTTATATTGCCAATGCCTAGGTACCTAAATCACATATTTATATGTTTTCAATGGTTGCACATCTATAGTATTATCTGTCCAATTTATTGCAACTAACAATTAGTCTCACAATTAATTTCCAATCAGTTTCCAATCATTTAGTCTCACAATTTATTGCAATTAACAATTATCCATCTATTCTTAAGATTTCTACAATTCCATCACATTACTTCAATTCACAAATAATTTCCATATCAACAATTTGATCAATTGTCAAATTTGATAGGTAGTCCACAACCTTATTTTCTTCTCTATAAACATGTTTTATTGTGTAATACTCAAATTTCCTCTAGGCATTTTAGTGATTCTACTAATGTGTTTGCAAGTCTTTAGTTGGGATTATTTCTTTTATAACTTCTTTTATCACAATTGTGGAATCCTCCTTGATGTCTATCATCTTGAGATTTATTTTACACATATTTTGAGTCTTTTAGCGCTTCAAATTCAACAATTTTATTAGTTCAATTTCACCTTTTTCTGGTTTCTGCTCAACGAAGTTGTCCCAAATCATTGCGAATGATAAAGCCAGCACCAAAATTTCTTGGATTTTCTCATGAAGCCCCATCAAATTTTAACTTTAAACAACCATTGGGAGGC
>CM021104.1:617615654-618133344 GCA_007115665.2 Sequoiadendron giganteum
TGAATGAACACAATAAAATGCCACAACTCACCAATCCTCAATTGAAACCTTAGAATACAAATATGCAAACTAGCATGAAGTGGCCTCAATGAATGTAGATCTTGATCATGAAATTTAATATGAAAGAATGCCTTGAATATGCTTGATAGATATTGAATGCTACATCAACACACTAGCTCAAATAACATGCATGATGCAATCCATCTTTGACATGATAATTGGAATCTTGATTGCTGCAATAATCTTCTATAAATTTGCCCTTGAATTCCTTAGGAATGCTCTCTTGATCATAATTTTTCTATTAGGAGGCTTGCATAAAAATTCTTTAGGTTGCATGAAATCTTCTAGGTGAAACTAAGTGAAATAACCTTGTATTTATACATAACTTATCATTAATTCCCAAAATTCAAATAATACAAGCCAACATCAAATCTAGGATTTGAAATCATTAAAATACCACCAAAAACATTTCCCAATGGGGGGTCCTAGCTCACTTAACTAGGACACACTTCGAGGATTATGAAATGTTTATGTGAAAATAGGGTCCTAGGACCTAGTGAGGACCCATTCACTAGGTGGCGAATGGGTCCTAGGTCACTAACCTAGGACACACACCTTCTAAAATTAAGTGTTCTGTAATATCATTTGTGAATGTTGGGTTTCATCCCTCGGAATTTGCAATTAATTAGGCTTGGATTTTAACTAAAGGGGCCAATTGATGGAAATTAACCTCAATTAATTAATAAAGCCCTAGATTAGTGAGAAAGTGTAAAGATACACTTTACAACACCCAAAATAAGGAATAATTAAATCCATTTAGTTTAAAAGGGCCCTAAACTTAATGTGAATGATTAAAACACATTACAACACTAAATCAAGACAACATTAAGTTCATTTTAATATTAATTATTCATTCCCAAACTAAGGAAAAAGGGATACTTTTTCCGTTACTACACCTTCATAATGTCACTCCATCTCAAGACCTAAGTATCTCTTTCATGTCACCTCAAGAGAAAGGTATTATTTTCACTTATGAGTCATCCTATGATTCCTCTCCAAATCAAAAGAAAATAATCTCTTCTACAATTTCTTCCAATTCCCTTCCAAATCAAAATCAAAGCATATATTCCATCCCATCCAATGATCCTCTCTCATCTCATGATCCCATATATTTCACTCAATGTAGTGATCCCCTCCCAAGTCAAGATCAAAATATCCTTTCATGTCATGATCATAATCCTCTACAAGACCCCACTATACATATCTAAACAATGCATATTGAAGAACTAACCAAATTAACATCCAAATAGGCTCATCCAAAAGCCCCTTCCATCCCAAATTTATCTATTCCATCATATATCCCTAAACCTGTCCAAATCCATCCTTCTTTCCTTTCTTTGATCTTTATTATCCTATCCATATCATTCATCATATACCCCTTATCTTGTCCTATTCGCCCCCTATCCTTTCATCTTTGATCTTGATAAAATTAGGTGAAAAAATTATTCATCTATGCTTTGATAAATACAAAAACTTACTTCCTCCACAATCCATATCATTTATGCACCATCCTTTCACCTCAAAATTTCTTTATTGTTTTTTATATAATTTACTTTCTTTGCTTGGACTTATATATCTAGTTCAAGTAAACAATCCTTATCTTATATGGTCACTTGGAATCATAAGTCTAGTCCAAGCAAATAATTTATATCCCATTATCCTCTTGCTTATAAACCATAAGGCTAGTTAAAGTAAATATATCTCTATCTTATCAAACATATATCTCTGCCTTGATCTTTTTTCTTGAAACTCACAAGTCTAGTTCAAGTAAACAATATTTGTATCTACCTCTAGTAGGGGTACCATTTTCCTTTGCAACATAATATTTGGATATTCCTTCTCCTATGTTTCACTTATCCACCTATCATGGCTTCACAAGTTATTAGTATCTTTTGTTTCACCTATCCATTTAGCATATCCTAGTTGATCCATTCATTTGCATAGTAGTGATCCTTACCTAATTGGGGGAACCTTTACCTTAACCTAGGTTTTTGATTGATCTTTTTTCTTATCTTGATATGACACTTTACACATGCATTTTACATATTACAAAACATTATGTTTTAACAAAAAATCACGAGAAAAATAAATTTAAATTTTTGAACTAAGTATATGGCTTGCATAGCTCATTTCCTATCTTTTAATATCACTATCAATATATTTTAATTCCTTAATAGAAATCTATTTCCTATGATATGCACTATCAAAATAAATTAAGGCCTTAATAGATGTATCTTTCCTACAATGGGCCCTATCTATAACCTATCTTATCTTGTTGCAAGAAATATGTTCGTTGTTGATTTATTTTGACACTTACATTTTCTTTTGTTTATTGATTTTATTTGGTTCCTTCCATTTTCTCTATGAATCCTATATCTTGATGTGCTTAGAGAAACTATGAGGCATGAACATTTCTTTGTATTTCATGATTGTGTGTTGTGTCAAAGTGCATTCCAGGGGAAATTCATACAAAAGGGCATCATGGTTTAATAAATTGGTGCATGATATCCACTTGCTAGGGTTCCTCTTTAAAGTAACAAATTTTCCTTTCATGTGGCATACATTTTTTGTATCACTATCCATTGCATCTCCTATTTTATAGGTTCATTTTGATATTTGATCATTGGTAGAGATTGGTTTCGTTGCATATCCTACATTCACAACTATTAGTATACATCATAGTATCATAATCATAACATATGAATCGTAATATCATAATCATAACATATCAATCATAATCATAACCATCCATCATAATCACAATAAAGAATCATAAATATCCATCACATACATATCATTATCATCATCTCATCATTATCATATACCTAAGAAACATCACAAGTATCCATAACATGCATCACATAATCACAACATAATAAGAAAGTAAATATACATCATAAGCCATATCATGAGTCTTATCATAAGCATCACATGAATGAAAATAACAATCTCATATAATATATACATCAAATGTACAATTTCTATACATAAGCAATATGTGTCATATCGATAAAAATGCATATAGCTTATTGGCATGGTGTCTACATCATGGTGCAAATATATACATGGATAAAAATATGCATATGTACATATATACAAATTTCCCCTAAGCAGAGCTCCCCCCATAGAGTGTCCAAGTTATCCTCTGCCTCCTCCCTATCCTATTGATAGGCATGGTGGTGGTGTCCCCATACTCACTTGACCCCTTGATCTCCCTGATCTAGCTCCTCTGAATTGCATCTGAGTCTATGTCCTATCCAAGTAGAGTGGAGTATAATTCTTCCTGGGTGTCGACATCTCATAGAGAGTCCTATAATATGTGGCCTCTCAGGTGATCTATCTCACCTCATCCATAATTTATCATGCAAGTATCCCCATTATGGACTCTACTTGTTATCTCAATCCCTCTTGGAGTCTCTCTTTTTTGTGACCTATGCCAATTGATCCTATACTTGTAGTAGCTACATCTATACTTGGGCTAACTATACCTATAACCCATCTCTCTTTATCATCAGTTGTGTCACCTATATCTACAAGCTATCCCTCTCAACCTAGGCCTGATCCCTATCCACCCTCACCCTCACCTTGTGTCTATAAGACTCATCTTGCTCAGATAATGTTGTCACAACCTATGCTAGTGTATCCTCATATCCCTATCCTCCCCCTAAATGAGTACTTATACATGTGCCTACACTAGTTCCTATGCTTGTATCTATCCCTACAACTACCTTATTGGTTGGGATCCCCATCCCCCATCTCCCCCCATCACTTGAACCTCCCCATTCATCATCTCTTCCACCCCCTCCATCTTCACCCCCATCCCCATCTCAATCTCCACCTTCTTCCACCAATGCAACTAATAGTCTTCACCGTCCTTGCCTGGTTCTAGCTAATGGTTGTCCCACCCTCTATCCAAGTCCTATCAATCTAGTTGTCTTGTGTCTAGCTCACCATGCATCATACATTGTGATAGTGCTCACATCTACCACATTCGCATGTAAATACTAGGGAATGAGAGTCAATGCCTCAAACTCTATAATAGTTGTATTGGGTATAATCATTGACCCTCAATAGGCTACCTCTCTCTATGTATAGAAAAAAACTGCCTAGATCCTATAGGCACCCCTTTTCTTTGACCGAACTATCTTTGTAACCACTCAAGCATGTACCATTCAATAATATGAGTTTTTCTCCTAATCGGGTACTTGGATACCTATAGTAATGAAAATGCTTTGCATCCTCCTCCTAGGCCTCACAGTATCTCCATGGCCCCCATATGGAGTTGTCAAGGTCATATATTTCCCATCATATCCCATCACCAGTAACACATATCCCCCAGTTGCGTTTGTGTAATCATCCTCACATATGTGTAGACATAGGGTTACCCTAAACCTCAACCTTGTATATCACTAATCATGTCACCACTATGTGCTCCCAAGACCATACGTGTAGCAATATGACTCTGCATTCCAAGTTCACTCTATACAGATTTACTACTTGATGCATGTTGTGGTACAACTGAGCTAGGACACATGGTCCTCATACATACACCACTCCCTCCTCCATCATCCTCTCCAAGACTCTCTCCTATCCAGCGGAGAAGCCCCAAGATCTCTTATCAAGAACCAATAGCCCACCAATCACTCTAGCTAAAACTGGTGGTAATGGATCGAATTAAACCATCACCCATCAAAGATCCATCTCTTCATCCTCAATTCCCAAGTTGTTTGTCAAAAATACCCTGCTCAATGAAATATCAATGTGATCTATGTCATAGATCACCCACTCTCCATGAATTGGGATCTAGAGAATCCTCCAAAAATCCTCAATTGTGATGGTATCCTTGCCAATAGGTAGTGTGAATGTGTTGCGATCATTGTGCCATCATTCAACTAGTGCTAGATCATCATGGCTATATTATCCCAAATCTCACGCATTGCCATAGGAAAACCACTCCTAGGAAGGCCTCATCCAACTCACTCAATTATGATCATAGTAGCATGGTCATGGGATATCACTCTCATGACATCAATCAATCTATGTCATCTTGCATCCATCGGTTCCACGATGTTAGCCTTTACATAAATCACATTTTTCTACTTTACCCAAACTTTTCATCACTTGTGTAACTTAAATCCTCATTTGAGAAATTTTATCAATTGCACATAATTTTCTATCACATGCATTGCATTTACCATCATCTGCACAATTTCATCAATTATACGGTGTTGTCCATCAAAAGTATTGTGTAAATTAATCAATTGTGTAGTGTTTCCTATCATTAGTGTTGCATTTCCTATCAATTGCGTAATAACATTATTTGTGCATTTTTATCATGCATTTGTACAATGATATTCATCACTTGTACACCAAATCAATTTTATTGCATTTCCTTGCAAATGTGTAGTTGCATGTCAATTAAGCAACACTAATTATCAGTTGTGTAATATCACATCATTTACACATTTTTAACCTACAATTACACTTTTGATCTAACCTAGTCCTAGGCTTAATAAATGCACTTAAATCTACCCATAAAGACCCTAGGGATAGGCACTCGTAGTTGGTCGTACATCAACTGGTCAACTAAGCACTCACATATGCTTTGATCAATGAATCACCCTCAGAATGCTCACTGACTACTCTGCTCTAGGATACTTTGGATTCTCAAGAGTGTGAGAGTGAAAATGAGCTCTTCTGACCTTCCTAGCTCTCTATATATCCTTTTCAGCCCTAGGTTTTCATCCATAGCCATCCTTAGTTGTTCTTTTTATTTCTTCATGCATTTTTTGGAATCTTTGTCAGTCTTATCTTGCCTATCCTAGTTTATCAATCATGTTGTGAGCCCAACTGAGATTTTTTTTTCTAGTTAATCTCTCAAGAGGGCATCATACCTCCATCCCTCAATACCAATGGGGCACATTGGGGCATATCGTCATCATTTTTTTCTTTGAAACAACAATATAAAACACATTGTCTCAAAGAGGGGAAACATATAGACACCTAAAATGAGTAATGCATTTTCATCTTGTCATGTTGTCATTATACTCCTCATTTCTTCTATCCATATTAATTAAATAATTTTTAATTATTTAATTAAGCTAATATTCCTCTTTTCATCCATAATAATTTATTCAATCATCTTAATCTTTTCATCATATTTATATTAATTAAATAATTTATTATTATTTAATTAGTCCATAACTTATCATTTTCCAACCAACATTAATCAAATTCAAATTTATCTTTGGTCTTCTATAATTAAATCATTTTCAAAAATTATTTAACACCTCTTTTAAATTAGATAAATTAAAACCCTCTAAAATAAATAAATAAAATTAATATTTATTTATTTTCCCAACTACACCCTTGTGGACTAAATAAATTTATTTAATTAATTCTTTCAACTTTCCCTCCATAAAAATTCAAATTTAGCTCCTACCCTAGATCTTAAATTTTCCTATCCATTGAATCTTTCTAATTAATTTACACCATTGATTAAATATCAATCAAAGCATATAAATACAAAGCCTTCATTCATTCATATCCTCTAGAATATTACCACTATCTAGAACATTATGACCAAGAGCACTATCAAGCAATCAAAGATTCATTACCAAGCAATCAAGCTATCATTATCATTATCGAGCATATATACCATTTATCTTTGAGCATCTATCATTGTCATTGTTATCATATGATCATTGTGCTTTCATGGTTATGTTACTTTAAAGAGCAACCCGCAATGGAGAAAATCAAGGTCTTTCCTATTTTTACTTTATTTTTTATTTAATTTTGAGCCAATCTCTTGAGCTTCATTGAGTCATTATTGAAGTATGAATTTAGTAATTTCATTGCATTGTTCTTATTTTATATAATTCCAATTTTCATCATCCAAACATATAATACCATAAATGGGGAATTTTTTGAAGAAGTATGGAAGGAAGTGTTATACCACCACTTTACTAGTGGTAGCCATTTTACCCATTGAGACTAGTTATCTAAAGTGAAATAATGTACATGTACCCTTCCAAGAAATTATTGATGAACTAAGTTTGTCAGTTTGATAGAGGATCCAGTATGAATATTTATATGTCAATCGAGTACCCAAACAAGAGAATAAATCTATCTAAAATTTAATGGTAAAGATATGGTCATGAGCATTGGCAATTAGCCTTGAGGTGCTATGTAAATTTTGCATATTCTCCATAATTTCTTTTGCCAATACACTTGTTATAAAAGCATGGAATAATGCAATAAAATTGACATAAATGGTGAGGTGATCCACTACTACCATGATGAAACTCTTTTCTTTAGATCCTAGAATTTATTTGATAAATTTCATGGAGACACCTATTAGAGATTAATCAAACATAATTATGCAAAAAAAATTAAATGATTTGATTATAAAAAAAAAAATTAACTTACATCAAAGATCATTTGAGAGATGTAAACATTAAAATGTCATAATTAATTAACAATGAATATCACGTTTTAAAATTCATGTGTAATTTCATTATTATTATATTTTTTGATATATATGTTGTAATTTGCATAGTAACTAAATTGTGTAAGAATATGTTTGTAAAATTCCACCTACAACAATTAAGAAGTTTATAATGAGTTTAATTTGTGAAACATGTAACAAAAAAATATTTTATTCAAAACCTTATATTTTCAGTGGTTGCAATAGATGTGGTAACTTTTCATTGTTAGGAGAATGAATGCATGGAAGTAGTGCATATGATTTTGGACAACAATTATTGGATGTGAAGATGGTCAACAATGTTCATTTTTATTAAAGGATGAGAAAATAGAAAGTGTTGTGAGTTAGTGATAGATAAAATTAGTGTGCATCATTCATGATAGAATTTAAGAATAATATTGTGTATGAATATGTGAAGGGTTAGGTAAGTTCATATCTTCAATATGTAGCTCATGTGATATGTCTTTATGTCTTGCATCCATAATTATTTCATTCTTAGGGATGTCATATTCATGTCTAAGATGTCATTTACCAGTTCTTATCATTTTATCACTAGAATCATTTGAGGCATATGGATATTGATCCTTAATATTAGTAAATATACTACCCCTATTGGAAGTACCAACATCATCTCTTTGATGAATGAATCCAATACACTTACCTAAGTTCTTAGCTTTTCAAGTAGCACACAATCTACCTACATGCATTGGTGTATCCTCACATGGACTTGAACAACTCTTAAGTACCATCCTCTTTCTCTTTTTGATTTCCTAATTTACAATTTGGTTATGGATTTAATTTGTAATAGAATCACCACTCTCTACTGAGGAGAGACGAACTATAGATTTATTAACAAATACCTTCAAAATAGTAACACAAGACTTTTCTTCCTAGCTATGCCCATTCTCCTAATTCAAGGTGATGTTATTGAATCAAAAAGGTTTTTGATATGTGAATTGAAGTAAAATTTCCTTGAAAATTACTACATCATGTTGGCGCTCATAGTTTTAAGTTCCCAAATCCATAAATATAAGCTTTTTTTGAGCACCAAGGGTATCAAAATTGGGGTGAAAGACTTCACACTTATAATTAAGGATGACAACTATTAACCAATTTATTAAGGTAGATAAGGTTATCAATTTTAGTTTCTACTAGGCCAAGGGAGGCTTCCCTAAAGTGTTGTTCTAGATACAACTATAGGAAATGGACACATACCTTGACATAAACCATGCCCAACACATAGTATACCCCAAATTCTCTATCACCAAGTACCTTTATGTTGGTTTATAAATGCAAGGCTATGCACCTTCATAAAGTAGATAAACTACAATGTTTAAAGTTTTTAAGAATGTGGTTATAATAAAACCTAGGGTTCTTGTTTATGTCTAGACATGGTAGTAGATAAAATGATTTCAATTTAATATTAAAATAAATTTAATCTTAGGTTGTTTTGAGTGTGTTAAGTGATCGAAGGTTAAGAAAAATAGACAAGTGCCTATACCAAGCTAGCTAAAAAAAGTCATAAGTTTCATACAATAAAGATGGAAACATTAGAATCCACCTTGTGAATCATTAGCAAATATATAATTGAAGACTATGTATTTTCAACTACACATGAAAGCTACGATCTATGCATATAGGTGAACATAAAAATTAAGTTTGTATAAATTAAAAATGAACATACTTAGTTATCCATGAGTAAACCCATATATTACTTGTATTAATAGAGAAAGATGCCTCACAAAAGATTTACAAGGAATTTACAACCATCTAGATGACAAACTAATCAAAATTAATACCTAAACCACAAACTATGATGGAGAATATTAATGAATTCTTTAGAAAAATATATTACACATGGAAACATTAACCAAATTTTGTATCTACACTTTTAAATCATTCTTATGGAATTATAACACTATATTGTATATTTGGGATAAAACCCAAATCATAACATGTAGTAAAAAATGCCTTTACCCATTTGTTGGAAAGCGGAACCCTAATGGCCTAAAACCATTTTTTCTTGTTATTAGCTCTCAAAATATTTTTTCATTATTTGAATAATTAAAATATGTGAATATATATCTTGAAACACATTTGAGCATGCTTGGGAGAGAATTACAACTACTTGAAATTGGAGAGGTTTCCCATAAGTTTAGCATCAACAACCCTATATTTTGGTGCAAAATTCATGCTTCAATGAGTTTTATAAGTACCAAAAGATGTGTTGAAGCTATAGTTTATTGAATCACATCCTTCTCAAGTCATTAATGGTGCTCTCCAATGTATAGGAGACTAGATAAACCTCAAATTGATTGTGTATGGAAACTTAATGAAGAAGTGGGAATCGCTATCTTTGAGTACATTATAAGGCATTTATCAAAAATTCTATTACATAAACCATCAGTATGTGGCATTGAGATCCTTGTGGGCTAAAATCACTTACTTTATTAATGGAAACATGGCCACCCTCACCCTCCATCACTAAATTTGTGTGTTAATTCATGGCCTTGAGATTAAATAATGTTTCTTAGCTAGGAAAAAATAATTTGGGTAGCTACATGGTCAAAAAATTTATTAATGGAATTTTGGGGAGTTTAGGGGAGTGTAAGAGGTGAATAAGAAGAAATAAAAATATTGGTGGTGAAACAATATGTGAAAGTTGGAGGCATAGGAATTTACATCAATACTAGATATGAGACATGGATAGAGTAGAGGAAATCCATAAGTCAAGTTGACCTCCACAAAGGAAGAAATGATTGAAAAGACTAAGATAATTCCTTGTAGGAAATTAGTGTGGAAGTAGATAAATTATATGGAAATGGGAATGAGGATCTAGATGTTCAAATGTTGGGAAGAATTCCACAAAAGGGAATATGAAGTGTTATGGGGAAATCTTGCAAAATTGGATAGGAGATGTGGATGTGAGATACATACCTAGATCTAAATTGAAAGTAAGGATGAAAATGATGAAGGATCAAGGATTCTGCAAATATTAGGAGTGGAGAACAATCAATGATGGATGAGGAGAGGAGAAGAGTTATATCCTGACATGCCAAAAAGGTGACAAAGGAAGGATTGGGAGATTGTGAAGAAGTGATGTGGAGTTGGAGAGGATAACTAGAGGTGGAAGAAATATCCAAATCCACTTCAAAATCCTACAAATAGGTGAAGGAAAGGGAAACAAATGAAAGAATGCCTCATGAGACTCTAAGGGGCCTTCATGTGAAACTAGGCATTAGATATGGATAATTGGTTGAGTAGGAAATATCTAGTTTTATACCCAAAGTCCATAACATTGTGAAAATAATAGAATATGAATAAATCACACCCACAATCAAGATTTGTTCTCAAATATTTGTAACCACTAACACATTACACATGAACTTGAGGGATGGGGAAGAACAAAACATAGGTGATTTTGACCAATAGAGCCCATCTAAAAGTTTCAAAGATCATTATGAAAATAGGATAGACAAGCCAAGATGACAAAAGGGGGCTAGACTTAGGGAAATTTGGACATAGTAAAATGAGGCACCAATACCTACTTTGAATGCATACCATTTAGGTTTTGGATTCTATTCCTAAGAGGGTATGTGTTTTTTTATGAAATGCATACACAATCCTCATGACAAATTTTTAATTTGTGATACTTCCACTAAAATTTAACTCAAATTTTTGTGTTAACTCCCCCACTAAAGTATTTTAAAACTAAAGTACTTTTCTTAGAATTTAAAGTTTCCTAGAGATTTTTTATACAATCAATCAATTTATTCCTTGTTTTCATATAACTTTGAAAATAATATTTTATATGCCATCTATACTAGTATTAACCATAACCTCTTGGTCTCCACAAAACCTTGCAAGCCCAATAACTTCATAATAGTAGATAATTATATATCTTGATCATTCCTTAATAGAAATCTTGCACTATACAACTGAGATTATCTTCTTACAATTTCATCAAAATTTACCTCAAGAGTTTCACTAGAAAACAAAGACCATATTACTAATTTTATTTTACTAACTTATTTCAATCCCTTTATAGGATACTTAATCTATTTCTAACTACAAGTATAAACAAACTTTATTTTAACTAAGGAACAAACTAATACTTGTAAGCATAATAATTGTAAATTGTTATTATTTTTCATTACATTTTTCTTTTAATGTGTCTTGCATTTCCTTTATCCTCTCTATATTATATCTCTTTTAGTCATAAATCCCTTTTTTGTTAAATAATGTGGGATAGGATTCCAAGGGCCACAAAAAAGACATTAATATCAAAAGTTGGAAATGAGATGTTTACTAGGTTCAATAGAGACAAATGATCATCTAACAACACCAACCTATGCTTCAAACACCATTAGAATGCAAACCAAAAAGAAACTTTGCAACCTCTCATCATGAAATGGCATGCAAAAATTGACCATATGGCTGCTCTCCTTATTACTCAGATTAACTAGTTCATTTATTGCTTATATTCATTTAGGTGGCATGAACATGCAACCATTGTATTTTTCTTCCCAAAAAACTAACCCAAAAAATATCTATTTGAAACATTTTATCATCCTACCCAACCATACCAAAGTTTGAAATTGTCTAGTAATATTATACCAAAAAAACTAGACTCATCCAAAAACATATGCAACCCACTCGACTATATTCATACCATCTGAAATCATAGGGGGAGACAAATCACAATAACCTTGCTACCTCTAAAACGAATCAAAGTCTTAAGTTTGACTATGCATATGTTATATATAACTAGTGGGGGGAGGGAAATTACCTTGGTCTCATTGAAACCCCACTAACCATCTTAAATTTCTAACAATTATCTTCCATAGGGAGGAATCTTAGCCACATCCTTCAAACTCTCATCATCATAGCAACCCAAAAGGAAGGAATGAAATAATGGGACAAATTTACTTTTAATCCTTTGGCCAACTCCTTGGTTTCTCTCTACAAGTGCTCTATTCATTGCTTAAAAGCTCTAGGATGATATTAGTCAGCCACCATCCACAACATAGATGCACATCACAGATACTATGCCATGTAGAAAGCATTTTTATGAACTCTTGTGTGGTCATGGTCAAACAATAGATTGGTCATGGCCACCCTAGTAACCACAAATGGCTCCTCATCAATTTCTTTTGCCAACTCCCAAAGCTTAAACACTCAAATCCTTAACTTCCAATTGTGAATTTCATACTTTAATTAAGACACCAAAATGTTCACCATTATCTCACCTATTACCATTAACTACTAAACATTCCCTTCCCATTGTTCACCTTCTCCTTATCCTTTCACTTCCCCTTGTTTGAGGAATCCAAGGTCTTATAATTAACTCTCCTTGCCTTCTCCACATAATCCCTATTTTTTTGTTTGTTAATTTTAATTGGCATGCATAGCCTTGTCGTCTCTCAAAAACCAACTATGATATTAAATACTTACCACACCATTCGATGTCATTCTCAATAATCGTGACTACAAAATCATATTCCAACCAATTCTCCATATACTAGTATCATGAGCTGGACTTCCATCTCCATAAGTGGAACCACACCATCCCTTGTGGGGTCCTATATCAAATTTAATAATGGTAAACTAGTTGTTGTTTAATAGTAAAAGCCTCCAAAATCTTACTTATCACATAAAAGTCAGATAAATATTGATTTGACAATTAAATGAGAATATTTTATTTTCATTTGTAGTATTTTTTTGTTAATTTGATGGCAACTTTTTGTTTCATTTGCATTGCTTTATGTTTTAAATCTGCATGCAAATATTTCATAATCAATAATACTTAATTTCTTCAAGGAAAAAATCTAGATTTATCTAAGTTTATTTGATTCTATTATTTAACATTTATTATTAATTGTTTAATCTAGACACATGTAACTAGAATTTGCATACATAAACATGTACTCTCTAACATATTAACATACATATAATTTTCTATCGGTATAATCCTTAGATCTTCTTTAAGTGCAAGTGCCACTAATACATAAATTAAAGTAAATTAATTATAAAAAAATATCTCTAGATATTAGTGCCACACATCATGACACATCCACCTATTTTGTCTCAGCACGTAATTACTAACCTCCACGTGTTAAAATGACAGACATTGACTGACAATGAAATTTCGATGGCAACCAATTTGCCCACAAAGATCTCCGATGTTTCTCACTAACTTGGAAAGCACAAAGGTTTCCATCCCATAAAATAATACAAAACTTAACTTATGGGGAAAAAATTATATTATAATATTCATTACTATATATTCCATGCACTCATGGTCATCTCGTCTTAGAAAATTTTAAGAAATGTATTTAAATTTTTCTGGCATCTTAACTTTTAGGTAGTTGTAATTATCAAATGGGATAAGGACATCCACTCATATACACCTATTTAGCTTACTCACATTCCAATCCTAGATTTGATGATTCAATCACGAATTAAATTGACTTTAATTAAAATATTGAAATTGTTTACCGATTATTATTGTTATTAAATAAGGATTTTAATTTTTTTAAGGAAGCAGATTATTCTGTTTTGAAATAATAAAATATAATAATATGAGTAAGTATATATTTAAAACAAAATTTATCCTTTTTTTAAATAGTCATGCATACTCATGTGTAGGGGATTCTACTTCCGTGAATGACATTTTTATTACATACTATCATTCTCATCAATTGTACTAGACCAAATGAACTACAACGATTTAACAAATGATTTAATTTTTAATTTTATTATTTTTAAATGATAAATAATAAGATTAAATATAATAATTGATTATTTTGTTTATAAATATTTTATAAAATATTGTAATTTTTTTTTTTCAAATTATTATAAAATCCAATAATATGTCAATTGTTTAAAAAATTATTAATTGAAATTTAATCATCTCTTACTTATTTTAAAATTAATTAAGTCAAAAAATAAAACTAATACATATTAATGTTATTTCAAAACTAAAATTGAAATTCTAATAAAACAAAAATTTAAATGTATAGATAATATGATTTCAAATTTCATATTAAAAAAACTTAAATTAACGTGGTGACTAAAAATTCTCCTCAACCCTACAGAAGATAGAGCAAAACAAGCCAACTCTTGTCCAGTTTATAGGAAATAATAGAAATATAAAATGCCACTAATACAACTAAGATATCTGACTTGTAATGAGAGATCACTTCATCACAAACATATCTTAAACAAACCTTCGAAGGATACATTAAATTGTGTGTAATCCATATCCTCTCACATATATTTTATTTCTAGATTATAAAACATGAAGATAGTATTAAAAGTTGGTTTTAACAATGAATAGTTAAGAAGTTTCAAAAAAATAAAAAAAATGAACCTTATAAGGTGCATGTTCCTAGTCAATAAAATACAAAGTACATTCAAATTTTTTGAGATTGTGTATCGGATAGTTTAGAGAATTATAGGAGTATAAAATATGTCTTCCCTAAAATCAAGAAGATTAACTTGGAAGTATTAAAATATTCTAATCTTAGAAGCATATCTCAACAACTTCAACTGTATTGTAAAGAAACATATTTTTTACACGAATATTCATGTTAATTAAATAAAATATAATAACGAATCTATAATTAATTTAATTTAATGAGAGTTAATTTTTTTTTAATATCGAGGAAAATGCATATTACAAAGAAGAAATATAATTAATTTAATAATTATAAATGAATATTTTGAAAAGTAAATATAAAGGAATGAGATATTTAGTTTTAAAAATAAGAAGAATAATTAATGTTGGTGTTGTGTAAAATTTAATCATTTAGACATATGAAATTAATATTCATAGTTTAATGAATATCTCAAAGTCTATGCGATTTTAGAAATCTTTGTGTCAAATACAAGTCTTTTGGGATTGAATGCAAGTAGAAATAATCTAATGTGTGGGAATAAGTATTATAAGACTAGAAATCAAAAATAAAAGATGCTTAAATCATAAGGCAACCACAAAACTATTAGATTTAAACAAAAGATCCTAATCTATCAATGGAATACAAAAATGACATAAGAAATAAAATAAATGAAACAATGCAATTACACTTTCTTATATCGCCATTGGTTCACCTCTATTGCTTTTCTCCATCTCACTTTTCAATTGATATTGTTGCTCTCAAATTTGTTGTGCTCAAATGCACTAAGCTTAAGACGATAATGATGACAAGATTTTGAAGATTGTGGCTTTTAATTGTGAAGGAATGAAAGTCAAATTTATAGGAAATGTTGGCATGATGAATGGTGTGGATTTGATAGACCGACAAACAAGATTGAATGAGAGGATTTGCATGGGAAAGTTACCCATTCAAAAATGGCAATAGGAAGAGACAAGTGAATGAAGAAATAGAAAAATGTAAGAGTTAACCAACGAGAAAAGTCGAAGGTGGAAGAGTTAACTAGAAGAAAGAAATAGTTAAGCAAAGAAAGGGACAACTAAGTGAAAAAGGAAATAAAGAAATGGAAGAGTTAAGTGAAGAAGAGATTGTGGCAATTTAAATTAAAATAAGTAAATAAAAATTTATTTATTTTCACCCTCATATGAATAATTAATTAAATAAAATTATTTAATTAATCATAGAAAAATTAAGGATTAGGTTAATTAATTAAATAAAAATATTTATTTAATTGTAGGCGGAGCTAGGTTAAGTGGATTAAATAATTAAAAATAATTATTTAATCAAGAGGGGTGAATTAATCAATGAAGAACTAAAGGGAGAGAGAATTAATTAAATTATTTAATTAATCCCTAGAGAAAAGGATAATTAAATAATTATAATTATTTAATTATAAGAATGTGAAGAAGAATGAAATTAGGGTTAGACGAAGATTAGTAAGAAAATATTGTTGCAAGCTTAGGATAATTTTCAATGTCTATATAACTGCAATTCACACGAATGATCTAGTAGAGATCCCTTTGCCTTCACCTTTCCTATGTCTAAATATATCGGGGTGGTGTTTATGAAGACTTTAAGGGATTGGATCACTAGGGTCAAGTTCTCCTAGGTCAACCTCTTGTTCAAACCAAATTTAGGGTATAAGTGAATGATTGAAGATATCATGCATAATTTTATAAATGGTCTATATAATTTTGATGCAAACATGTTCTTTTTCAGCTCTAAAGCCAAAAGCTTCTAGAGTGAATGCTTTTGTTTGGTCATCTAAATTAATTGTAAAAACAAATGTCTTTAAATATGAAGACAACAATAATTTACAAAATTGTGTGTCAAGTCAAAGCTCACAACAACTAGTGAAATGGGTAGGAATTTTGAAATTAAAAATTTTACTTTTAATTTTAGTGTAAATCTTAAGCCACTTAGGATTGAACCAAAGCCACTTTCAAGATAATGAACAAATGTGTCAATATGATTATGAATATAAGCTAATAAATGATGTGTAAATGAAAAATATATGACAATTATAATCTTCCTATATAAAACCTATCAATGAAGCACATACCTAGGAACTCTTAGTGCATAAGTAATGTCAAATCTAAAAAATGGGCCGAGGCATACCAAGTCTACAAATAAACGCTTGAACTTAGGTGTGGTTAATAATTGAAACCGTGTAGTAACAATGGATAGTCACAATAATCCACACATGCAAGAAAAAATTATGGCATACTCCCTCACAACTAGTCACTATAATTCTCCTACTCTCTCCACATCAAACCATGTGAACATGAACCTCTAGGAGGTAGTAATAGAACAAAGAGAGAAAAATTATAAATTATATCACATAACATGTCCTTCTATCAACACCTCAAAGTTCTAAGTTGTGCCAAGTTATACTTGGACTTCACAACTTCAAGTGAAAATTATTAAAAATATCCAATTGCTCAATCTCCAAGATCAAACAAAGTATATGTATATCATATAAATAACATGGATGTAAGCCTCTCTAACCAAGGAAGTTCAAACTCAAATTCATTCCATAATTAGGAATAAGACATAATATCTCCTAAAATCCTCATAAATTCCATCATAAATCAAATTCATATACACAAGAAGATAAGCATGCTAAACACTCCTCAATTAACCCTCTCAAGCATAGTTAAAGATGCATGTCCATGAGAAGAAAAATCATAAAACATAATGCATTTGAAAATAATGCAGGAAATACCTATTATATGATTATCCACTAAGTAGACCAAAATTCAAACATTATGATACACCAATCTACAATGACTCTCTCCAAGAACAATCTTATGAGCTTACATCTATATCCAGGTGAAGGCTCCTCATACTTCTTGTTAAAAAAATAAAACAATAGCCACTTTAACAAATGTCTCTATAGTCAAGAAAATCACTTCACCTTAGTCTCCAAGTACGGGCATGAGCACATACAAGGTCAATCAATCCATGCTAAAATCCAAATGCAACATCACACTATCATGAATCTTCCGATAAAAAGATCATTGTACTCAATACCACGATTACTAACTAGACCATTGTTAAAGATCCAACTTGAGAACTAGGAACTCACCATTATGTCATAATATAACATATCCTCCTAGGATATTGCATGATCTAATGAATATATATCCTTTTCCTACGAGCACTCATATCATGCCATTTCTCTAGCACATGATCAAGAGTCCACTATAGAACAATACCATAAATACTCTTAACCATAGATCCCCTCTCAAAATTAATAATTCATAAGCTAAAAAATCACCTAAAGACTCCAATAGTCCTCCATGGCTAGTCAATATGCCAACATATCCAATCACACAAAGATAACCATATAATCTCAATATAACTCAAGATGTTAAAGTACTATGACTTATACAAGAACCATGATCTAAGATCATTTTCATGACATCCACAACCATTGCAAAAGATCATTCATCACCAAGTAAAATGAATTCACATTACTATCAAAGCTCCCACTAAATCATGATATTGATCTATCTATGGTATATTGATAACTATATCCTAAATTAAGATCAACCATGGTCCACACACACTCAATTTTAATACCAACAACTCTATAGAATAAAGTATAACTGAGATGTCCAAGCCAAGAAGATAAACCAACGAAAAAATATCACTTGTTAAAAGCCCCCATTAAACCATGCAACCAAGATATCAATGACATTGTGATAAACAACTATGCTACTAGTCCCAAAATTTGACTATCTAGGTAGTCTAATCATCCATCCTCTCATAGCAATGCACACATGTCCACAAACAAGGCCTACCAACTAAATCTATATCAATACTAACAATACCTATGGATACAAATAGTCCACATCAACGTCATCACTACAACCAATGGATGGCTATCCCATAAAACTATATAACTTGTAGATCCCAGACCAATGAAACATACAAAATCACCATCACATCAATAACTTACAAATTGAGATAAAACAAAAGATAACTTTAGACCTCAAGACTCAAACACCATATCACCCCCATATTTAATTTTTGAAACAAATCCATGATTAAGCAACCATAGTCAATGAACCAAAATAAGCATATAGGAGGTAAGAATATTCTCTTAACACTAAACCACACCACCACTTGTAATCATGAATCAATCAAATATCACAACCCCTATCAATTGTATATATGAGCATTTCATGCCAATGCTCAAACATACATGAATTTATATGAAACCATAATCATAAACATCACAATACTTCTACTCAACTCTCACTAAAAGGATACTCCTAGTTTCATACGTAAATGAACCATATCCTCAAATTAGAAGATAAGTTGTGTACCTATCTCTATAAAAATAAACACTCTAAAATTACATATAAAGCTATATTAGGAAGCACCAAATTTGATAACCTACTATACAATCATATTGGTCTCATAAAAACATGTGCTCCCAAAAGTTCACCCACAAATTCATTTGGATTCTCACACAATCACATCTCAAATCTCAAGCTTTTAAAAGTGTTCAAACAATTATAAATCTCTCTCTACTCATCTAAGTTAAAAAACCTAATCCATTATATTTTACACTATAAATTCTCTCCATCACCTATTCAAAATATAAAACCTAATTCCTTATGTGAAAGATATCGAATGTTATCCATTTTTGAGAAATGTTTTTCATACACAAAATTTTGACACATAGAAAAATATGATGACAAAACCTATACCATTACATAGTGCTCAAAGGGAGCTTTTTGATATTTATAAAAAAGTTGAAAATTTGATATTGTGGGTGCTAGTTATGCCTTGTGGAAGAAAAATATTTTTGAGGCTAGAAGGGGGCCAAAAGTGGCCATTTCCATATTGTTGACATCAACATGACATAAGTTAGTAGCACTTGAGTGGTGCATAGGTGGCAATGGCATGTGGGACAACTTGGTCTAGTGGTAGATCCAATTGCAGTTTAAAATTTGGTTTAATTTTTAAGTTTCAAAACTTTTTAAATGACCATAGGTGGCTAAGTACTAGGAATCCCAAACAAGGGCCAAGATCAAGGGCCTAAGGCCTACCAAGTGGGTGACCATCTATAGAGTTGATTAAGGCTAACTACCCCTATTTTTCCTTATTGTAGTTATCGTGGGGCATTGATGGTATAGGGGTCTGCAAACCTTGTACTACCCCCTACATTTTTTAAATTTTTTATAGGATCTTTTTAATTTCTATAAACCATATTACAATAATACAACTAAGTGCCTACATGCATTTTTTGCATTAGGCCCTAATGGCCAAAATATATCAAATTTTATACATCATATTTCATGTCTTAGGCCCCTTAGATCTAATGGTGAGGTATTATTTATTCTATGAGGCTATTTATGTAACTTTTTCCATAAAACGCTTATGTTGGAGACCTAGAGACTTTTTTAATGAAATATTTTTCAAACCCCAAATCTATAATAATAGCTATGAATTTACAAAAAAACCAAACCCTAAATTTATAAATCTCACAACCAAGTCACAACATATTTTATACCTTAAAATTTCTAAAACTTCTTCAATATTGTCATGGGTTCAAATTTGCACTAGATTTGGTCAAATAAGAGTTAAACAAAAATAGGGATATCTTACCTCCCTCAACCACAACCATGGCTTTGATACCACTTGTTAGAAAATTTCTAAGTCGATCAAACCATTTCCTACATAACCTCATGAGAGAAAAGTATGTATGCAAGCTTACAAAATAAACATAATGCAAAGATCAAATACAAACCACTATATTACACAAGATATACCCTCGAAAATTTCCCATTATAGAAAGACAACCTCCAAAATAATTCACACTCAATGTATTATTTAGGAATGAAATATTTTAATACACTTATAGAGTCTCCATGAATAGTTCTAAAAAATCAAGGCCCTCCAATGCATCCTCTATGTATCCAAGCATAGTGGATAACCATACAATCACACATATCATGTCATGCTTCACATATGCACTCTACAAGAGATATCAATACAAATGATAGCCAACCCAACCACTTAAAATGTGGTTTCTTTTATAGAATCAAGCTCATACAAAACCGCCAAGTGGTATTGTCCAAATCCTATTTCTTAAAACAATGAGACCATTGACCCCAACATTTACTTTTTGGTACTAAGTTTAAATACTTTTCCAATGTGCAACACACACATAAAATATCTAACCAATTTTACAATATAAATTTACAAGTGGACCCAAATAAGTACTTTATGCCTGGCTAAACACATATCCAAAGATGAACAATAAATAAATATTTATTTTGCATAATTAAAATATTTTTTTCTTGTGCAAGGTGTACAACACCCTTTTTCCTAACAAGTTGCTAGGGTTAAGTTCTAGGTCAATTCCTATTTTTACTAACTTCATGGTTCTAAGCAAATCATCAAAGATAACATGGACAATTGTGTAGATGAATCGTATGTTTTTTTTTTTTTGTTGTTGTAATTTTACATTTTTTTACGCTCTAAGTCCAAATGTTCATAGAGTGAACATTATTGTTCAACAATTTGAAATAATTTCACAAATGAACCTCTTTAAATACCAAGACAATAAAAAATTATAAAAATGTGTGCTAATTTGGCTAAAAAGCTAGTGAGAAATGGTAAGAATTTTAAATTTTGAATTAAAATATAATAATTTTGGGTTCAATATTGAGGCACTTGGGATTGACCTAGGATAGAAAAGTGTTGGTGTAATATTATTCAAGATTCACTAAGTATATTGTATATCCTATGTGTAATATTGCACCTATTTATTAAGTTTACTTAGGATAATTGGATATTTTATTTCCCCTCATCTTGGTAGCTAATAACAGTATGTGTTACCTTTACTTAGGATAATTGTATATTTTATTTCCCCTCATCTTGATAGCTAATAAATATGTGTTAACCTTGATTTGAGGTCATCAATTGGCACTAATCTCTCATCAATTCTTTATTTATGGAAGTTAAGTGTCGCCTTTGTCTAATCAAGGGTCATCTTTATCTCACTTGATTGAGTTAACTCATCTCATGATTGGAGTTAACTTGTATTCTCTTAGACAATTTTAATTCTAACTCACTCATCAAAGAAGCCTATATATTTAAACATTACTCACTTTATTGTAGCAAAAATCATTCATGCTCATTTATTTTATATGTATATGTAGGTATGTTGTTTTATCAAATTTTGTAATATTTACAGTTGCATTATATTTAAATATATCATTATACATATGTATAAGTATTCTTGAGTATCATAGTGATAGAAAGAATAAGAGAAAAGTTGATTTAATCCTAAGATAAATGAGGGTTTTGATTTCTTTATAATTATTTTAGAGTTGATTTGTAAATTTACCATGTCATTAGTTATTGAGAAATTATATAGAGGAAAATTGGGATTTCCTTATAATGTTGATTTGTTACTATTATTTAATGAGTTGAATTGAAAAATGAGATTAATTGATATTATAGACATTTGAGAATTATTGTGTGAAGGTCTACTAAATGAAGTTCATGGTTATGTAATGAGTTTAGAAAATGTGCAAATAATGTCTCCCATGGATGCACTATTGGTTGATTTTATTTTTACTTTTATTTTTTTAATAAAAAGGGGGTAAAAACTTTATTGAAATCAAGAAGTTATCAGTACATAAAAATCAGGGAATCCATAAGCTCCCTCCAAGGAAAACCACAAACCACCAACAAAAACAAAGCCACCATCCAAACGACCACCAACAACCTATCCCTCCATATCATCAACAATGACCCTCTCAAGAACTTGAACATACTCAGGGGGAAACTATCTCCACCCCTCAATCCTCCAACCATCCTCATGCACAAAAGCCCACTTAGCCAAACAGTCAGCCACCCTATTCCATTCACGTGGAATGTGGACAAAAGACACCGCTTCCAAAGTAGAGCACCTCTATAAAATCTGTCGAACCACTATTGCAATTTGCCAATTAACCCCAGCCACCCTTTGCTCAAACAACATATTAACAACAATCTGTGAATCAGATTCACAAATAATCTTACGCCAATCCAAGGCACAAGCATGCTCAATATCCCAGAGAATCACTAGCCCTTCGATAAGGTTGTTGGAATGCCACCCCTTATGGAAGGAGAAAAGAAAAATAACTGAACCAGAAGAATCTTTGCCAACTCCACCAATCCCAGCAAGCCCAGGGTTACCTTGAGAGGACCCATCAGTATTTATCTTCAGAAAATCCACTGGAGGAGGCAACAATCAGCCGTCCCTTTGAACCTTCTTTTTCGCCCTCCTTCCTCTTTTGACACTCGCAAGGACTAAAGTAAATCCCTACATGCCTAATCTAGTCACAATCTCGTCATCACTTCTTTCCAACGACAAGGATACTTCACATTTGGATTCCACTGTCTCTTGGATCATACCAATAATTTTGTGCCACACCTGTTGAGCCATCATCTTATCCCCATGAAAAATCCTATGATTCCTTTCCAACCAAATTTTCCAGAGGATAAACATAGGACCAATGCTCCACACAATCTAGAGAAAAGAGGCTTGAGATGGGGGCCTCCCCAAATAGCTCTAGAACTCAACAAGTGAAGATGCATGAACAAAGGGGTGTTTCCAAACACCCCACCACCAATGCCAGAGCAACATAGAATAAGAACATCAAAAAAGAAAATGGGAAGAATCCTCCTCACTGCAGTCACACAAAACACACCTAGAAGGACCCTGAAATCCTTGCTTTTGAAGATTATCCCAAGTCAAACATCTATTCCAAGCCAGAGTCCACACAAAACATTTACACTTTGGCCAAGAAAACTTGCTCCATAAAATGTTTCCACCAAGGGACCTCCACCCCCCAAACTTATGATACACCAGCTCCTGATAACCACTAGCCACATTGAAAAAACCCTTAGGATTTGGGCTCCAAGCCAGAATGTCCTTATCATTGAGGGAGCTACATTGTCTACCAGCCAAAATATTTTGAAGCACAACACAATCCTCCTCCAACTCGCGTATAGGCCAATCGCAGGGATCCTTCCACCGAGCCACCTCCACCTATCCACCAAGATCAAAACTCTTAAAATCACTCACCCTTGACCATCCAGCCTCCAAAAAGCGATGAGACAGAGTCACTAAATTGGGGTACTGGTGCAAAATGGGGATAAAACCATCCCAAGAATCAGACCAAAAGAGGGCCTCATCCCCCCTATTACATATCCAGAACAGACCCTCCTTGATCAACTTAGCTCCTTTCTTCAGTGTTCCCCAAATCAGAGAGCCTCTCCCCACTAGAGGAAACCTGGGAAGCTCCTCCTTCTGAACCCTTGGAAGATACTTGTTAGATAAAATCCTGGCCCATATATGATCCTGCTCCACACACCACCTCCAGTAAAGTTTAGTTGCCAAAGCCAACCCTAACCAAGTCGCCTATCATAATCCAAGACCCATAAATTGCCTTGGGCTACACACAATGTCCCACTTAACCAAGCTCCACTTGGAAGAGGGCATGCTACCCGTCCATAAGAATTGTCTAGCTAGAGAGTCCAAATCCTTCATAAACCTAGTAGGAGCCACCTGTAACATGCACCTATAAATAGGAAGAGCTTGTACTACAGACTTTAGCAGTTGAACCCGACCAGCAAAAGACAGCCAATGATGAGTCCAATGATTCACCTTCGCACAAAACTTGTCCAAAATATTATGCCATGATTCTCTGGGAAGTCTACTAATAGAGATAGGAATACCCAGATAAGTTAAAGGGAGAGACCCAATCTGGAACCTCAAGATACGAGCAATCCTTTGTTGAATAAGCCTCAAAGTATTAAAGAAAAAAACTGAGGATTTGTCTTCATTAATCCTTTGACCAGAAGCAACAAGGTAGATATCCAAAACCTTGCACAAATTTGAAGCTTCTCTGATCTTGGCCAGAGCCATCAAGGCCATATCATCCACAAATTGCAGATGCGACTGGGGAGGTAAACCATTACCCCACCCCCAACCCTGAATAAAACCCAACTCCACTTACATTTCACCAGTCTACCTAGGCCTTTCACACGAAGAATAAATAAGGAGAGAGAGGATCCCCTTGAAGAAGACCCCTAGAGGCAGTAAAAAGAGAGGAAGGTTCACCATTAATCAACACTGAGAATGAGGTGGAAGTAACACAACTCATCATCCATTGGATCCATTCCTCAGCAAAACCAAAGGCAATAAGAATTTTTCGCAAAAAGGACCACCTCACTCTATCATAAGCCTTCGCCATATCAAGCTTGATGAACATCGCCTTTTCTTTTGAGGATGCCATCGAATGAATGGTCTCAGTAGCAATGAACAACCCATCCAGAATTTTTCAATCCTCCACAAAACCACTTTGCTCCTTTGAGATAAGCCCTTTAAGCCACTGCTTCAACCTTTCAGCAATTAGCTTGGAAATGATTTTATAAACCACATTACAAAGAGAAATGGGTCGAAATTGACTCAGACGATCTGCCCCCTCACATTTGGGAATGAGATAAAGGAAGGTAGATTTTAAATCCCTCAACATCTGCTTGTTTCTCAGAGACTCACGAACCACCTCCACCAAGTCCAACTTAATGATATCCCAAAATTCTTGATAAAATTCAACCGAAAAACCATCGGGGCTCGGGGCCTTCCCTTTCTTCATATGAAAAACAATAGATTCTAAATCCTCCAACGAGATATTACTCAAAGGATGTTCATTCATCTCCCTAGTGACCAAGGAGGGAATATAAGAAAGAACTTGATTTTCTTCCGTCGAACCTTCTAGAGAGTCCTCGTGAAATAGAGAAGCAAAGAACTGAGAAGCTTCTTTAGACATATCCTGAAAAGAAGATAAATGCTCTCCCATGTCATTCATCGGAACCGGCACAAAGTTACCATGCCTCCTATCCTTCACTGAGTTGAAGAAGAAAGCAGAGTTTCTGTCTCCCTCCTGTAACCACTCAACTCGAGCCTTTTGTTTCCAATAAATTTCCTCGTGCAACTCAACACTCCTCTAGAGTTTTCCTAGCCCAAGCCTCCTCATTGAGTAAATTTTCTAAAAGGCCAGCCTCCCTTATCTCCCGAGTGATGACATCCAGATCAGCTTGAGCAGCAACCTTAGCATGAAAAATATTTCCAAAGCATTGCCTATTCCACCTTTTAAGTTGATATTTTACAAATTGCAACATTTTGGAAAAGGAGTACATGGCAGTGCCAAAGGCAGGTCTTCCCTTCCTCCACCATTCTACCATATGCATTTGCAAAGACAAATATCTTAACCACATAATTTGGAACTTGAAAGATGGGGATCGAGCAACTCGAGCCAAGGTAGCAGGAAACTTAATAGGCCAGTGATCAAAACCCCTCCAGTCCAAAATCTCAGAGCAAGAAGACAACCCTCCATCGACCCAAAAATAGGACACTAAGAAATGGTCAAGTCTCTTAGCAATACAAATCTCCCCCACTCTCCTATTATTCCAAGTAAATTGTCCATTCTGAGGCTTAATATCAACTAGATTCAATGTTGAGATGCTATCGCAAAAAGGGAAAGCAGATGGCTTCAGTCTCATGATACCACCTTTCTTCTCATTTAACTCAATAATGGCATTAAAATCACCCGCAACAATCCAAGGGAACAAAGGAGCAAGGCTCCAAACATAGCTAATATGAGACCACAATAACTGCTTACTAGGAAAATTAGTAGGTGCGTAGATGTTTGGGAGAAGAATAGTTTCCCCCAACTCTAGACTTTAAACAACCATAGAGATGGAAGACTTGGAAGACACCCACCATAGAGGACGAATCTTCAAAGGATTCCATAGGAGAGCCACTCCCCTGCATTACCCTGAGCTCCAGTGCACTGGCAATTGCCCCGTGCCCACAACTTAGGCAACAAACCAAGCATACCATCAACTATTAGCTTAGTCTCCTGTAAGAATAGGACATCAGGAGAATGAGTTCTCAATAAATCACAAACAATTTTTTGTCGAGGGCCACTGTTGAAGCCCCTTACATTCTAGGAGAGGACAATCATTTTGGAGGATTAGAGAAATGGGAATCCGAGGTCTTAATAGATCCAGACTCCACCAAAGACTCCCCCATCAACTTTATTTTCTCTAAATCTTTCTTTCTGCCAACTTTAGAAGACTTCTCCACCACCCCTTTCTTTAGATCTTTCTAAAGAATTCCCAAAGAAGGAGAAGCCTTACTACCTTTTATTGAGCTTGCCCCCACTTTCACCAATGGAGTGGAGATCTCTCCCTCCCCTGTCTACGAATTCACTATAGTCTCAGACCTCCCAAGAACCACCATATTCATATCCGATTCCAATTGAACAACCCCAGTCTCCTAAGAAGCCTGGATGAAATCTGGAATAATTCCTTCCCGAACCCCTTTTGAAACACCCTTATCCAAAAGTAACATTCCCGGGTTCACCTCCTGCTGACCCAGATCATCTAACACCTCAAATCTATTAAAGGAATCACCACCCTAATGCTCCTTAAAGGCCCTCTTTTGACCCCTGTTCCTATTACGAGTCTTAGTAGGAGTAAAACCCTTTGCACCTATAGTCTCACCAGGCACGGGGTCCTTGCCCTTGTCAACCCTAAAAGGATTGCAAGGAGGCTGAGCTGCCTGATTCCCAGAAGGTTTAGACTTCAGAAATCTTCTTTGTAAATGGCCATATTCTTGACAAAGGCGACAACATAATGGCAATATCTCATAGTCAATCTGCTTCACCCAAAAGCATGCACCCACACGAATTTCCAAAGAATCTGGAAGAGGGTTATTTAAGTCTATTTCAACACAAATATGAGAAAAAGTCATTACCTTTCTATCCCAAGTTTGTTGAGAAGGACCCACCAGTTTTCCCAGTAATGCAACAACACGATGCAAAATATCATGTCCCGCCAAAATTCCACTGGAAATCTGGGGAGACGAACCCACACCGACCCTCGATTCGGAAGCTCCTCTAAAGGATCAAAACCCGCATGCTAGGGTTTAATAAATAAACCAACCTAGTTGTGGAAATAAGGCCCACCTTCAAATACTCTATTGCGGTCTGCCATGCAATTAAATATCACCATGAAGTAACTGTTTTCCAACAACATTATTTCTATCTCGCCCTCCAGAGACCACGAAATATGAGCTCATGATTCTAGGTAATGGTGTGAAACCTTCATTCCTAGAAATTTACAAAGCAGATTATGTTTCGAGAAATACCCGATGTCCTTTGTAAATTGATTTGGGTTGAATCACTAGCACCGGCCTATCTTTGGACCGTTCTAGGCACCCGTTTGTCTTAGGGATATGTGCACCTCTAGTCGGAACAAATCCATCATTATTTGAATCATTTGAAAACAAACTGTTATTAAAAACCTTCTGATTTGGAAACAAAGCACCAATAGCAGCACGAAAATCCATTGAGGCCTGAACCCCCGAAGCCTCCCCCTGAGCCATACAAAATCGAGCCCCAATACTTTACAAGGGTAGACTGGATTCCACCCCCACGAAGCCCGAACCAAGCATAGGCCGAGCACCAAGAGAGCCAGACTCTACTCAAAAGCGGTGTCCACTAATAAGTATAACCGCAACCAACAACAACAGAAAGAGAGAATTCTTTCATGCTAGACCAAACCCACGCACCTGGAGAAGGAAGCACACAACAAAATAAAGCTAAAACCCCACAGCCCAAAAACAAACCCCTCCAATATGAAAACGCAGCACAAGGATGCAAATCGACACAAGAAGACAGGCATGCATAGAGGGCAAAGCCCTCATGCAGGCCGCGACCTCATGCAGGAGATAGAAGCGAGCAACACCATCCTCACCACCATGTTGATGATCATTGTTGGTTGATTTTATTATTAATTAATGTATTAGGGGTTTGGTATAATTAAATGGGTATCTAAACTAGACTTCTATGAAAGATTATATGTTAATATTTGGAATTGGTCTTAAGTGTATGTACATTTGTTTTGAGTGCTTGGATTAAGTGATTAAGTGAGTGAGTAAAATGAAAGTTGAAATAATTCTGGTCTTCGTGATAATGTGACAATGTGTGTGTCTTGAATATGGAAAATGAGCATTATAAAAGAGTGGAAGTGATGTTTATTTATGGAGTTGTTCATGATTTCTTGTTTATTGTGTGCTTGCTTTAAATAGTGTGTTTCATGGTTTCAACGTTTGATTGTTTGCTTGTGAGGAATTATGTGTGCGACTTTGGAATTTAAATTGATTTTGGTTATTGTTTTATGGAGGGATCTTTTTGTGCCAAATGGTTTTTTTAGAGACTTCCAGAGGCTTGGGGAATTAGATTGAGTATTGGTTTCAAGATTTTGTCATTTTGGAAGTGGTTGATTTATATACTTGATTTGTGTTCATGAGGGTCTTTAGCCATGCATTGCTTATTCATCATTATGGTTGGATTTTTTGTGCGAGATGGTTCATGCCTCGCTCTATGTGATTGGTCATGTGGTTATGTAGTTTGTGCAAGATTTATTTACCTTGTTTAATGTTTGGGTCTTCTAGTTGCTAGTAGGGGGAGTGGCTCTCAATGGGGGTTGGAGCCCAAAGTGGCATCTAGGGTAACCCATGTGGGAGTTTCTTAACAAGTGATAACATCTAATTAATTAATCTTGGGTTGGGATTCTACACACATTAATAAGATAATTTTTGTTGCCCCACTCATATCTTAGAGTGCTAGTATAGGCTCAATATGAGTTGGGAAGGCCGTTAGAGGTGTCGGGGCCAAGGTGGTCACCAGGGGATCCTCATTGGCATGACTAGATGTCCTTGTCCCCATGAAAGGATGATGCAGTTTCACATGGGTATCACTTGGGGGTCAGGGTCTGGAGTTAGTAGAGGGGTTAGACTCCTAGGGTAACCCATGATGATACCATGTGATGACACTCTTTCGTATATAAACCTATCATTCCATAGTCTTATGTTCCCCTTTATTGTTTGCGTGCCTCTAGAAGCGGTGTCTTTGTTATGTGATGCTATGTTGTGCTTGTATGTGGAAGCCATGTTAACCCTTTGTGTTATTTTACTATCTTCTTGACTATTTTGTGGTGGGACCTTATTGTTATCTCCTAGCACGTGGGGTGAACTTAGGGTTCCACATGGTCGGGTGAACTATGCTTTTTCCTCCATTGGGTTTCCCTTGCGGTTGTTTGTGAGCATGTACGATGTACTTTTGTAGCAAATTTTGGACCTGGTATCCGTGCGAGAGATAGTTGCCTATGTCATGAATTGTACTTGTATAACATTTGTACCATGTAATGTAATCTCGAGGTATCCTTTCCATTGTAATTTAGGGAAGTAAATTGATGTAATCTTGTAAACAATGTAATTATGTACTCTCATGTATGGGAATTTGTATATGTATTCATTGGCTCATATTATCTGATCTTTAATGATGTTGTATCTGTGGAAATATGTATATGTTCATTCATTTAATGCGAGGGATTTAAAATATATGTTCGTAATGTAGTCATTGAACCTTAGAGGATGTAGCTTAGCTAGTATGCTATGGCATATTGATTTACATTTCTTGTTATTGCACTAAATTAAAAAAAAAGCCATAAGTTGTAGTATCGGTGTGTTGTCCTCTGGGGTTCTTTGGTGGGGTGTTGCAAGGTGAAAGACTTCACACTTATAATCAAAGATGACAATTATTAACCAATTTATTAAGGTGGATAAGACTGTTAACTTTAGTTTCTACTAGGCCAAGGGAGGCTTCCCTAAAGTGTTGTTCTAGATACAACTATAGGAAATTGACACATACCTTGACACAAACCATGCCCAACACATAGTATACCCCAAATTCTCTATCACCAAGTACCTTCATGTTGGTTTATAGATGCAAGGCTATGCACCTTCATAAAGTAGATAAACTACAATGTAAAGTTTTTAAGAATGTGGTTATAATAACCCCTAGGGTTCTTGTTCATATCTAGACATGGTAGTAGATAAAATGATCTTAATTTAATATGAAAATAAATTTAATCTTAGGTTGTTTTGAGTGTGTTAAGTGATGGGAGGTTAAGAAAAATAGACAAGTTCCTATACCAAGCTAGCTAAAAAAGTCATAAGTTTCATACAATAAATATGGGAACATTGGAATCCACCTTGTGAATCATTAACAAGGATATAATTGAAGACTATGTATTTTCAACTACATATGAAAGTTAGGATCTATGCATATAGATGAACATAAAAATGAAGTTTGTATAAATTACAAATGAACATACTTAGTTATCCATGTTTAAACCCATATATTCCTTGTATTAATAGAGAAGGATGCCTTGCAAAAGATTTACAAGGAATATACAGTCATCTAGATGACAAACTAATAAAAAATAATACCTAAACCATAAACTATGATGGAGAATATTAATGAATTCTTTATAAAAATATATAATGCACATGGAAACATTAACCAAATTTTGTATCTGCACTTTTAAATCATTCTTATGGAATTACAACATTATATTGCATGTTTGGGATAAAACCCAAATTATAACATGTAGTGAAAAATGCCTTCACTCGTTTTTTGGAAAGGGGAACTCTAATGGCCTAAAACCATTTTTTCTTGTTATTAGCTCTCAAACTCTTTATTCATTGTTTGAATAATGAAAATATGTGAATATATATCTTGAAACAAATTTGAGCATCCTTGGGAGAGAATTACAACTACTTGAAATTGGAGAGGTTTCCCATAAGTTTAACATCAACAACCCTATATTTTGGTACAAAATTCATGCTTCAATGAGTTTTATAAGTAACAAAAGATGTGTTGAAGCTATAGTTTATTGAATCATGTCCTTCTCAAGTCATTAATGGTGCTCTGCAATGTATAGGAGACTAGATAAACTTCAACTTAATTGTGTATAGAAACTTGATGAAGAAGTGGACATCACTATCTTTGAGTACATTATAAAGCATTTATCAAAAAATATATTTCATAAACCATCAATATGTGGCATTGAGATCCTTGTGGGCTAAAATAACCTGCTTTATTAATGGAAACATGGTCGCCCTCATCCTCGATCACTAAATTTGTGTGTTAATTCATGGCCTTGAGATTAAATAATGTTCCTTGGCTAGGAAAAAATAAGTTGGGTAGCTACATGGTCAATTTTTTTTATTAATGGAATTTTGGGGAGTTCAGGGGAGTGTAAGAGGTGAATAAGAAGAAATGCAAATATTGGTGGTGAAACAAGATGTGAAAGTTGGAGACATAGGAATTTAGGTCAATACTAGATATGAGACGTGGATAGAGTGGAGGAAGTCCACAATTCAAGTTGACCTCCACAAAGGAAGAAATGATTGAAAATACTAAAATAATTCCTTGTAGGAAATTAGTGTGGAAGTAGATAAATGATATGGAAATGGGAATGAGGATCTAGATGTTCAAATGTTGGGAAGAATTCCACGAAAGGGAATATGAAGTGTTATGGGGAAATCTTGCAAAATTGGATAGGAGATGTGGATGTGAGATACATACCTAGATCTAAATTGAAAGTAAGGATGAAAATGATGAAGGATCAAGGATTCTGCAAATATTAGGAGTGGAGAACAATCAATGATGGATGAGGAGGGGAGAAGAGTTATATCCTGACATGCCAAAAAGATGACAAAGGAAGAATTGGAAGATTGTGAAGAAGTGATGTGGAATTGGAGAGGAGAACTAGAGGTGGAAGAAATGTCCAAATCCACTTCAAAATCCTACAAATAGGTGAAGGAAAGGGAAACAAAGTAAAGAAGGCCTCATGAGACTCTAAGGTACCTTCATGTGAAACTGGGCATTAGATATGAATAATTGGTTGAGTAGGAAATATCTAGTTTTGTAACCAAAGTCCACAACATTGTGAAAATAATAGAATATGAATAAATCACACCCACACTCAAGATTTGTTCTCAAATATTTGTAACCACTAACACATTAACATGAACTTGAGGGATGGAGAAGAACAACACTTAGGCGATTTTGACCAATAGAGCCCATCTAAAAGTTTCAAAGATCAATTATGAAAATAGGCTAGACAAGCGAAGATGACAAAAGGGGGATAGACTTAGGGAAATTTGGACATAGTAAAATGGGGCACCAATACCTACATTGAATGCATACCCATTTAGGTTTTGGATTCTATTCCTAAGAGGGTATGTGTTTTTTTATGAAATGCATACACAATCCTCATGATAAATTTTTTATTTGTGATACTTCCACTAAAATTGAACTCAATTTTTTTTGTTAACTCCCCCACTAAAGTATTTTAAAAATAAATTACTTTTCTTAGAATTTAAAATTTCCTAGAGATTTTTTTATATAATCAATCAATTTATTCCTTGTTTTCATATAGTTTTGAAAATAATATTTTATAGCCATCTATAATAGTATTAACCATAACCTCTTTGTCTCCACAAAACCTTCCAATCCCAATACCTTCATATTAGTACATAATTATATATCTTGATCATTCCTTAATAAAACTCTTGCACTATACAACTGAGATGATCTTTTTACTATTTCATCAAAATTTACCTCAAGAGTTTCACTAGAAAACAAAGACCATATTACTAATTTTCTTTTACTAACTTCTTTTAATCCCTTTATAGGATACACAATCTATTTCTAAGTACAAGTATAAACAAACTTTCTTTTAACTAAGGAACAAACTAATAGTTGTAAGCATAATAATTGCAAATTGTTATTATTTTTCATTACATTTTTCTTTTAATGTGTCTTGCATTTCATTTATCCTCTCTATATTATATCTCTTTTAGTCCCATAAATCCCTAATGTTCTCATTTAGTTTTCAAATCAATATTTATCTCTTTTATGTGATAAGTAAGATTTTGGAGGCTTGTACATGATATTTTGGAGGCTTTTACTATTAAACAACAACTAGTTTACCATTAAACGATAGTTGAAACTTGTTTTCCAATGACTCAATAGTTGTTTGCATGCATGAGGCTTGTTTTAGGCTCAAATCTCACAGTCTATGTAGCCTATCGGCTAAATATTATAGAAGATTAAATTTGATATAGGACCCCTCAAGGGATAGTGTGGTTTCACTTATGGAGATAGAAGTTCAGTTCATGATACTAGTATATGAAGAATTGGTTGGAATATGTGAATGATATTGAAATAACTATTAATCCTCCTCCTGATGCCCCATCTATATATGTTCATACTCATACATATGATACGAGTAGTTTATAGAATGATTAACATATCCATGCATACTATCAAGTTACAAATACATGTATTGAGATTCCATCGTCTCAAATTACTTCCACAGAGTTTAGAGTTTCCTCTCCAAAAGAATTAAGTAATTTTTTCATAAAGATCGTTCATGTTTGATAGATACACCACACTTGGGATGGTTACTTGATAGACATCTCATGCTTTCTTAATGAATTCCTCCTTTTGGATATAAAAAACAATATTAAGGACCTAGTTTTTCTCTTTGATTTTAATTCTCTAGTAGTTGCATCATCATCTTCTTTGGCACCTTTTCTATCTCATTCTTTACATTCCTTTGATATGTTACTTTCATAGTTGTACCTACGACTCTTGAAAAAATATTGACACCACCTACCATTGACATAGGCACAACTAAATAGTTTCTAGACTTTATAATCATGTTTTCTCACTCACATTTCTTTGTGGAATGAGGTAATCTTCTACAAGAATGTATGGGTCTATATATTTGGAAGGGAAGAAATGTTCTTTAATGAAAGTGGATAATCATCATCATTCAATATCATCCATTTATTTTTAGTGTAGTAGGCTACACATTCAAGATGTTACCTAGTTCACTCTCTCCTTTTTTGGGGGGTCTTATCTTTGTATATGAACATCTAATGCAACTTCATTGTTGGGACCTATTTTTGTTCCACATAAGCTACACTTGAGGGAGGTGTTAATGTAATATTACACTTCACTTAGTGTAATATTGTATCTATTTATTAAATCTACTTAGGATTATATGATATTTTATTTTCCCTCACCTAGGTAGCTAATAAAATTATGTTACATTGATTTGAATTCATTAAGTGTTGCCACTCTAATTGATTCTTAATTGATGAAAGTTAAATTCCATAAATGCCTAATCAAAGGCCACCTCTATCTCACTTGACTTAAGTTAACTCATCTCCAGATTGAGAGGTAACTTATAACCTCTTAAACACATGCAATCTTGGCTCACTCATTTAAGAGGTGTATATATTTGTAATTTACTCATTATATTGTGGTCAACTCATTCATGCTCATTTGCAATAGAATATCATTATTCTTATTTATAGTTTTGTATCTAATCCATAGAAAATAGTTCCTAGGTTAATTTTCCCCATAAAAAGATCTAATAAAGATATTAGTTTTGAGGCATGGATATGTGGATATGAGTGTGAATACACGCTAATAAATAATGTGTAAATGACTAATACATGAGAATGTGCATAAATAAGGAAGAGATAATGCTTTTGATTAAAGGGTAAATAGGTTTTATAGGGATCCTAAAACTAAATTACAACAAAACATCAACAACAAAAAAACTAACAAAAAATAAAACAATGCATAGAAAACACCAAAGTTCAAGAAAAATAAGTAAAAACTAAAGAAATTACATACATGGTCGAGTCACAACTTCTTTAAGGCTTCAATAGCCTTCAACTCTTCTTTTTAGAAACTTTCCTAGAAGCTTGATGAGATAATGTTGAATACATGGAAATATGTATAGTAAAGGTGAAATAGACATGGATAAACATTGGGCCATGGACCAAACTTATCATAAGAATGTGCCACTTATCAATACGTCATTCCATCAAAATATACCCAAAACTAAATACAAATTTACATTGATATACAAAATTCACCTTTAAACATATATATTAATTGTGTGAGATACTTATATTCTTATATTAAATAGTAAAATATTTCTTAAAAGACAATTATTTTTTTCTTCTAAGATAGAACCAATAATTTTAATTGAATAAATGAACTTTCAAATTCTTTACCGTAAAAACATATGACTGAAACTTTTTGTATATTCTTAAAAACAACAAGTTTTATAAAAAATAAAAATCGAAGTTCATCAAATAATAAGAAATTACAAATTCTTTATGAAAAATAAAAAATTAATTAAAAATATAGAACTCAAAATAACTCATATCATACTTATCATAACAAACAAATGTAAGAATAATATAAAAATGACCCAGAGCTATAAAATTTGTCTATTGTTGTATAGACTACATATGACAACAAAGAATCCCCATCCAATCACTACCACTCTTTGTTGAAAGAACCTTTCACTCACTAAAAACAGAGAAAAAAAAGGAGTTATATCTGAGAGAGAATTCCCAGCCATGCACTTTAAAAACTCATGTTAAAACTCCCCTATTCAGTAGAGAACATTTTGTCAGCAGAACAGACAAGATCTGAGACACTGTTGCTTGATTGATTACAAAATGATAAAACTCATGTCCACCTAGTGCCTTTAATAAAATAAAGTCATGCAGGCTACCTACTGCACTTTCAGCATTTCTGATTGTCATGAAGTTGAACTTTCATAGGCATGTGTTCTTTTGAGACCCGCAAGAGTCAATCTTGGAATTCATAACAAAAGCGAATACAAATTTTAAAACAGAGGCTTATTTTCCAACCCGTCACGAGCCGACATGCTTATCCCCTTTAGGAACTAAGATACAAAAAGAAACCCAATCTCACTGTCATGAACAACAAAGGGTTCTAAAGCTTTAATAAGTTTATGATATCATAATATTTTAGATTCATGTTGAATCCACCCTAGATCCCACTTAGATTTTAATGCAATTGAGTGAATTCAAGAGTTGGAATCCGACTCAGCGGAGATCGAGGAAAACTACATCGAGGAAAGTTTTGTAAAGAAAAAATACTATAAATAGAGTATTGGTTGTAACTCCGATTGCCCAATAGGTTGGCTGTTTTCTGTTTGCTTCTTTTGGGTCCTCCTGTTGTTGTCTCTGCAGGGAGAGCACAGAGAGAAAGATTCCTTGTTTTTTTTTCTGTTAGAATGGGATGGGCAATAGCTGTGCATGGAGGTGCAGGTATTGATCCTCGCTTGCCCATGGATCGTCAGCAGGAGGTCAGAGATGTGCTCTTATATTGCCTCCAATTGGGTGTGACTGCTCTCAAGGCTTCTGTTCCTGCCATTGATGTTGTTGAGCTTGTTGTAAGCAATCCTAAGCCCTATTCAGTTTAACAGATGAATTGAATTCATATGATGAAATTTTTAGACTTGAATGTTGCAGTCTCTGCAATGCCTGATTTTATGTGGGTGTCGTTTGAGGCATTCGGATGATGGTTGAAGTGAGATTAGAAGTTTCTCGAAAGTTGGTGGGAAGCTTTGGCTTTGTAAAAGTATAGGTTGTGTTCATATGGGTGTGTATGATTTGAGCCCTCCTGAGTTGATCGTTGATTGAACTTTAATGCTTCATAATCCGTGCAATGTCTGATCTTTTGTCGGCGTTGCTCGGAACATTAGTATTACGACTGAAATGATTTTTAGGCTTGCTAGAGGGTGGTGGATGATTTGGTTTATGGCTGTCTTGATTTTTTCGCAATTAAGGTTGTAGGAAGCTCGCTTTTGTGAAAAATATGTTCTGGGGTATGTGTGTATGTGTGATTTCAGGCATTAGTCTTTTGAATGCCATGAACATGGCAAATATGTTGCAGACCCCTTTGTTCTAAGCTACCATAAGTCCTCCTTGGTTAAAGAGACAAAATTCATATGTGGGTGTTGTTTGAAGCGTTCACCTGATCGTTAGAACGGTGTTTGCATTTCAGAGAATCGTGGATTTCTTGGTTTATAATAGTGTTGATGCTTGTTTGTTTTGTAAGGTGGTGAGAAGCTCTGTTTTGTAAAGGTAAGCTATGAGTTCATGTGCGAATGCCTTGACCTGAGCCACATATTTGAATGGTATGAACATGGGAGATACATTTGCAGACCTCTTCTTTCTAGGTTGAGTTGTTTATAGTTGTTCTTGTTGTTGCCATGATAGAGCTCTTGATGTATTACGGTGGTGAGACAACAGGGAACACATGCAAATGTGCCATATTTTCACGAGTGTTTAGGCAGGCAAATTTCAATAGAATGCATGTCCTTGCAGGAGTTAAAAGGTTGTTATGGTAGCAAAATTTTATTGTTTTGATGGTTTCCCAGATTGAGGTTCTACCTCTGTATTAGCTTTGCTTGATTCACGGGTGATTCCTGATCTTAGCTATTTGAAATCTAACCCGAGTCTGGAAAAACATGGGTTCTACAACAGATGTATACAGCTATTTAGATGTTTTGATTCGTATTGGTTTACTGATGTTGTTTATTCGTCATACCGTCTAAATAAGATTTGGATTTTCAGGATGCTGAGATCTTGTTTAATAATCACATGGTCTGAAAAAGATATGGCTTATCAGAAGCCTAAAAGATTGCATGTGTATAAGCCTAGCCATGAAAATCCATTATATCCATTCTCTAGGAAGTCATGAGCTACCGTTATATTATTTTTATAGTTATTTACTGGTTTAGGTTTATAATAGATGGCTTGGAGAACTGTCATCCTAATAGTATTGAGATTAAAACCCTAAAATATTAGTTATCGCCTGAAAAGTTAATAACAGGGGATTATCATCCATTTTGTCCAGCGACTTCCCTGGTGGATTGGTCACATTTGATTCTCATAGGCAACCTTAATCTTTTCTTCAGAGACTGAATCCATCACATTGGCTTTTCCATGTCTTCAGGGAGTATGGTGATTTGTGATTCATGTAGTTTCGCATAGTTTTATCCATGTGCGTGCATTACCTTTTTGCCTTCTATTTCTTTCTCTAGTGAGAACCGAGGAAGCAGAGATAGTTGGCAAATCAATAACAAAAGCCTCTCTTGATTAATTGTTATTATGGTTTTTGACTGGGAAAATTCCTGTTGTGACCATTCTTGAAGATTGAAGGACATTATTATGTAACCCAATTCAGGGATGCTCTATGGTGGACTGACCATTATATGCATTATCTACATGAATGAATTCTTTCTGTTGCAGGTGTTTCTCCCTGTTCTTGAATGCAAAAAGTTCCAGATTTCTCCCATTAATCATCTAAAGTCAGGTCCTAAAGTAGTGCATTATTTTTCTGTCAGATCTCTACTGTGCTTTAAATTTAATCATTGATTTTGCCTTATACTTTGTGCTTCACTTTGTCATTAATGCAAATACACTATATTGTTACTTTATTCTAGTCCATGGTGCACTTTGAAGCTTTGGAATTTGTACCTTTGTTCTGGGATTTGAGTGCGACACTTCACAATGCTTTATGCACATGGATTCTTCGATGGTATATTCTATCAAGCACTTGTGTTTTGTCCATCGGAATCTGTATGATATCGCATCATATGCCTTGCAATCCAGCCCTAGATCAAAAGTAACTTTGTGGTAACCTTTGTCATTGATGCAAATGCACTATTTTGTTGCTTTATTCTAGTCCCTGAGACATTTTGGATTTTTTAGTTCTGTGCCTTCCTTCTGAAAATAAAATGCAACTCTTCAGAATGCTGTAAGCATATTGAATCTTTGGTGTTGCTTTTTGTAAAGCACTTCTGTTTTGTCCATGTAGTTTATAATCTGTGCAGCATTTTAACCTATAGATTGCAATCCATCCCCGAGTCATGAGTAATGCTTGTGCTAAACTTTGTCATTGGTGCAAATGCACTAGTTTGTTCCTTTGTTCTAGTTTTTGAGGTATACCTGTGCTCTCCGTTTGAAAATTGAGTATAATACTTCAGAATACTTGATACCTATTGAATCTCTGGTGATATTATGTATAAAGAACTTTTGGAAAGTGCAAAATTTAGAATCTGCGCAGCAATGTACATGAAAGTTTGAGTTCAATTCCCCGTTCAAGAATTTAGGTGTCAAAAGCAGCACTTGAACCACTTTTGCTGTCCTAATAATGGCTTAACTGAGAATCAATCTGTTTTCTCTGTCACTCATTTTTTCTGACTATTTTTTTTCCAATGATTAGAGTATTATATCCAGCTTTGGAATAAATTTGTTCTATTTCCAATATCTCATTGAAACTTCATATTTGTGCTACACAGTAAAATTTCTTGGTGCTCATTTCCAATTGTCATTACTTGTACATCACTGCCATATGTGCACTCTTTCTATCATTATTGTCCTTATATGAAGGGAACTAGTATATGAAGGTCTTCATTCCTATAATCTGATCAAATGTTTTAGGCATTTATTGGATGTTATATAAGAGAGGTTCTTGATTATTTGGTGACAAAGAGCAAAAGTTTCCCAAATTACTTTATTGCACGTGGTTTATTTATCTGTGGCAAATCTCTGTGGTGGAATGACTTGATTCCTCCTCTCTTCTTGTGTTTGTGCTGTGTGCGTTGTAATAATCCCAAGTTGATAACTTTGAGCCAAGGCTTCTAAAGCTTTCCACCCACCAAAAGATTTGCCAATTCGGAAGTAATTCTTTGGGGTGCAATCATGTGTGAATCTCGCTCCTTAGATCTAAAGGACTGCAGCATCTAGCCTTATTACTTACCTCACAATTCTTTTGCTTCTTCTATTTCTTAAATAATGCTTTGTCTCATTCTTTTTCAACTTCATCCCTATGTTTGTGAAGGAATATATACAATCTAGTAACCATCTCAGCATATAAGTGAAATGCTATGTTGCAAGAAAAGCCCCGAGGCAGGCCAATAGTTGTTCTTTCTGATAAGTTGTGTTGTATTGAGGTTCTTGTAATTATTTTAAACCTCTAAGTTCATACTTCAGGGGTTTTATTTTATCATATCTTCTCTATCTTCTCCACATACGGGTATGCTGGTTTGCAAGCAATTGAAGTTCGCTATTTTGTACATGTTATAAATGAGAGTAAATTTTTCTTCTTTAACATGCTTTCCTGACTTTGCAAAGAGAAATTGTTTCAATAATGGAACATGATGTTTCATGTATCACTGATGCTTCTTTTGGATTGAGATTTGCAGGTAAGGGAGCTTGAGAGCAACCCAGTTTTCAATTCAGGCCGTGGCTCAGCATTATCTACAAAAGGCACAGTTGAAATGGAAGCAAGCATAATGGATGGTTCCAGAAACAAGTGTGGAGCAGCTTCTGGCCTTTCTACCGTTAAAAATCCCATTTCCCTTGCCAGGCTTGTGATGGAAAAGTCTCCACATGCCTATATTGCTTTCTCTGGAGCTGAAGAGTTTGCAAGAGAGCAGGTTCAAACCTTCCTTTTAAATCACCCTTTAGAGATGGGGTCTGTTTTCCCTATCTTATTAAATTTGTGACTAGTTTTAAATGAACATGTATAAGTTCTGGTATTAATGGACTAATTAAATAATTAAACAAGACTAGTAGGGAAGAGTATTCTACTTAAATTGAACACCAACTCCTTGGTTTAGTTATATGGAAAACAAACTGCTGTTCTTGCATTCCTTGTAATGCTAATATTCAATTAACCATCATTTATTGTTATGAGTAGAAATTGGCATCTTTGACTTAAAATTGTGTGTGCTCCTGTGCCAATATCAGGGAGTTGAAATTGTGGACACAAACTACTTCATTACTGCAGAAAATAAAGACCGACTGGAACAGGCAAAGAAGATGAACAGTATACAGGTCTATCTCCTTCTGTCTATATAAATATTTGCACATACAAATTATTACCGTTAGATGCAGTGTAAGATGATTTGGTCATTAAATTCACACAAAGAGGTATTCTTTGCCTGCCAAATAATAGCATAGATCACTGAGGTTTATAGTTTGTGAAAGCAAATAACAGATGGCAGTGTGGACCCATGTTTTTCATGACAGGTTTGTGCACCCTTTCAGCAACTGGAATATTGGTCTATCAACCAATGTTTTCTATGATAAATCTGTAGCTTTTTTGCAACTCTAGAGTAGGTCATAGATGCATATGCATGGGTGTGGCCTGATTAAGAACTGTGGGAATCTATTCCCGCTGCTTTCATTTTGATACCAAAGACAGAAAGCCTTCTATTTAAAATAAGTTTATGTAGCACTTTGAAGATGCTTCAGAGACAACCTAATTAGGCATATATTCATGATTTGAAATATGATATCTGCAGTTGATGCACATTATAAAATAGGGCCTTGGAATCTATCTCCTTGATCAGCCCAAGCTAACTGCATTCTTGATCCAGTTCCACTAGACATCTCTTATCAGGAAAATTTTATTAGAAAGCAACTATGAAACAACCATGTTGACTGATCCACCAACATTAAAAAACAACACTAAATATGAACTGTATTAACACAGGCAGACAATTCAAATCAAAATTTATCAAAAATAATTCAGCATGGCCCTGTTAAAGTTAAAGATCGATGGTTAGCATGCTACAATTTGAATTTTGTTGATATTTTTGCTTTACCTTCACATATCTAAGAAACATATATTGAATGTGTTAAGTTTGTCGTGGTTCTGTTAGTAATTCTTACATCTAAAATATCAAGTGTAAGGCATCCCCAGCAAGCGACCTTCAATTATTTATTATACAATTGCCTAATACAGAATAAATGCCAACCTCGGGAATTGTAATGGCTCATGATACGTCTACTATCATGTATGAATAATCTAGTATTCAAGTCTCTCTTATGATGTGCAATGATAAAATATCTGATTTTAGTTTTAGCATTGGGTTGTTCCCCTGATAAAATACTCATTACTGAACTGAATAGCAGGTAATGGTGATGTTTGATATTAGACTAGATGTTAAAACATGCCACAATCACCCAATTATCTAGGAATGTGATTATTCTTGTTAACTTTTTTTGAATGTGAAAGCATTAATTTGTATTACACCATAGAGCTAAAACCAAGATAATTCTGAGCTCTGCTAAGTTATAAAGGCGTGGCCCTCGTTTTTGGAGGCATCCAATTGGGCATTGGCATTAGAAGCTAAAAATTATGATCCATTCACAACACGCGTGTGGAATAACTTTGTAAGGTGAAATTTTCTTTTTTGTTGTGACCGTCTGAGATGCAAATCCAATGTCACTTCTTTCTCCATAGAATGCAGCTACATTTAATCTGCTTTCAAATATTAGAATCAGAATCCCCTGTGCCTAAAATTGCCATTTTTTAAATGTTGGTACTTATTTTGTTTGAGAACATGAGAGTTCATATCAAGAAAGAAATACATAAAAATTTGCAGGAGTAATGTGGCAATTCATCATATATATAAGCATCCTGTTCTCACATTTCAATTTCTCTATTTCTATCTCAAATCTTCATTGGCTCCAGCTACTTTTTTCTAGCTCTCTTTCTCTCCCTTATTCCCTGCACTATCATTTGTTTTTTTAGATACTTAAACAACAGTGTTTGGGTATTCCTGCCTTAGATCCCCAATATTTAGTTTTGTTAATAGAGTTGGGTGATATTTCTTATTGGGTAGTTTCTCCCTAACATTTGGCAACTGTACCTGGATGTACTTCTTAGTCTTTTTGACATATTCTGGTCATTCACTGAAACTGATATCAAATTTTCCTTCCTTTCTCTGTCGCAGTTTGACTATCGTCTCCCAGAGTCTGAGAATGGAGTTGGGAAACCTGATGAAAATGACCTATTGCCCACAGTAAGGTCCTATGCAAATGGAAAACCCGTCCTGGAGAAAGCTTTTGGGAATGGTGTAGCATATGAAAATGGGGACCAAGCATTTTGCAAAAGTGGGTGCTTTCCTGAGTCGGAAATGAATGGAGTACCTATCAACCTTTATCAGCCAGAAACTGTTGGTTGTGTAGCTGTGGATATTGAGGGACGCTGCGCATCTGCTACTTCTACTGGAGGCCTGATAAACAAAAGGTCAGGTAGAATTGGTGACTCTCCAATCATTGGTGCAGGTACATATGCCAATGAAATATGTGCTGTTTCAGCCACAGGCGAAGGTGAAGCCATAATAAGAGCGACAGTTGCAAGAGATGTGGCAGCCCTTATGGAATACAAGGGTTTATCTCTTCAGGACTCTGTTGATTATGTTATCAATAAGCGGTTAGAAGATGGTAAAGGTGGACTGATAGCTGTATCAAGCAATGGAGAAGCTGTTGCAGGATTTAATACTATGGGCATGTTCAGAGCTTGTGCAACAGAGGCTGGATACTATGAAGTAGGCATTTGGCACTAAGATGCTCTGCTTTTCCATTTAAATGACTGTATTTTTCTTCATTTTAACTGGCAAAGGATGGGTTTGTTTTTTGAAATGTCATTTGCTCGTATCTTTGCATTTTCAATTTGGTGTATATAAGAATTAGATGTAAATTTCAGTGTCACTCTACAATTTGTATGAATAGTTGAAGCCCTTTATAACACTCACGATCACTAGATATAAAGATTTGCACTAACATGACCAAGATACCAGGTTAATTACCAGTGCAAAAGACATTACTGATTCCCTTATTGTGCACCCATAATCTGATGTTTAGGAAAACATAATAAAAATATGCAACAAATGCACACTTTTTCTTACCTTTTCTTTTTTATTTCTTTCCAAATTTTACTTTCATAGTTTTATTTGTTAACACAAAATAAACATTTAACAACCATTTATTTAAGTAGAAAACTAAAAAACTTATGGGACCACTAGCTTTACAAAAAGCTCCTGGAACATTTGAGCAGTGGTTGTTAAACAAGATAAGCTATGCAAGCCATGCAGTTATATGGGACCTTCCTCTAAGCAAATGGTCCCATGGAATTTGATTCATGAATTACTTTTGTTGAAGAGGGGTCCCATAAAACAAAACAAAAAATGTATAATGAGAAATATTCACTAGTTGCACAGTTCTTTATCTCTTCTTTTGGATTTCTTTCTTAATTTTACCTCCAAATTTTTTCTTATTTAACACAAATTAATGTATGTATCTACAATTTCGTTTAACAATTTTTACCATTGAAACATGTAATCCACCTCCTTTAGTGAATAGTATATTTTGGGTAGTAAAAACCTTGAAAACCCTATTCTAGAAGTTAGAGCACCAAATATGGCCATAAATGGCCTTCCAAATCATGCAAGGGGTAGGGGATAGTTATAGTAAAAACTGGTGGGAGCTTTGAACTTTGAGGATCAAGGATGACATATACTTCATACCTTTGATTGAGGTGTTAGGGGTCAAGGGCGATGAGGAACTCAAACCATTAAGTTACCTGAAATGTGGAAAGTCCAAACAAGCTTCCTCAATAAGGTAAAATACTTCAAAATTCTAGGGATCAAAAGTCGAGTTTACCTTATAATAGGCATTGAAGTGAAGGGAAGGGAAAAAGTTTGACTCTAAAAGGATATACAAACGAATCGATGGAGTTTGAGGGTTGGGGATGACATGGAAAAGGTACGTGATCAAAAGGAAGCCCACAACTTTGACTTTGACATAGGACTTAAGGAAAAAAAAAAGAGTCTAGAGTTAGGAATCAAGGGAGCTCCATATGAGGTGCCTGGATAAGGGATGGTTTGAAACTCTAGTCTAAAAGACTTAGAGCATTTTTAATGGCAAAGGACTAGGAGGTCAGGATTGGGGGACAAGCTCTATTAAGCAAGGGAAGTTTGATGAGATAATAAGGATAGATTGAAAAGGTGGGGATGGACAAAGTGGCATACTAGGATGAACAACCTTGAAAGTTCAAAAACTTGATGAGACATAGAAAATGACCAAAAAATACTTGACTTAATATTTTTCTAGAATTATGCACATTTTGACATAGGCGGAACGCAACGAAGATGACACTTAGGTAAAATGACAAAAAAACGTACACAATTTTTTCTTAGACCAACTATAAGCAATGGATGAAAAGAGGCCTAAGTGCACAAATAAACTAGGACTCAATATTTTTTTTGTCATTGCTAGGATTGGGTCCCAAAAAGTCTTTTTGGTGAATTCAAAAGATATCAATATGTAACAGTTGTCATAAATCATTAATCAACATATAAATAAATAAAAATTAATAGGGCCAACAATGAACATGGCCTTAGAAAGTAGCAAGTAACTAGATATATCAATATTCAATGTCTAATAGACTCATCTAATGTTTTATCAATAAAATCTAAGTACATAAAATTTATTTTACATATAAGATAAAATATAAATGCTTCATCATGGATAATAAAACAAGTCAAATTTAAGTTCAAAAATAACAAGAAATAATGTTTGGGGGTTTGAAGGAATGCTAATAATATCTAAGGGATGACCTAGGAGTAATGGCTAGCTAACGAAAGGATAAACAACCAATCTAACTCCAATGTAATATAAGTAACTTTTTTGAAATGTGCAACATTATAGGATGGAAATGGTGATAGAAGGAAACATGGTGCAAGAATGAGCACTTACAATACTAGGAGTTGCTTGATACTTCCAAATATTCTATGTTATATTCAAATAAGGAATGTTGGTGTTTTATCGTCTAGGTTAAAAATGTTTATTTGAAAGAGAATTAGGTGAACACAAGATGAAGGATTTTGGGACCTAAATTTTGGAGTTAATCAAAGTTGATTTGGAATCTAGCATCCAGGTGTTTTGTGTCCTCTTTAGCACAATGCATTTTGTTCCAATGTTGAGATTTATACGAAAAACCTTTTCAAGATAGGGTATAAGTGTGAAAATAGGCATTGAGGTCATTATAAATTAGGGCTCTCAAGGAAAATTGCCCTAAAATAGACCTAAAGGAGTGTCACCATAATGAGTGCAAAAAAATAAGGCATAGAATGTAAAGTAGCCAAATTTTTTTACCTTATAGCAAGGTACAAATAGAGACATGCAATTTATAGCCCCAAGGTGTATATTTTAGTGCCATATTACAATTATTCTTCTTCAACTCTAGAACTAAGTATCATTATCCATCACATTTAATTTCCTAGCTTTGCATTTAATTTTGAATTGTCTACTCTCATACCTCTAATTTATTAACCTAGGTTAATTTATGCTTATGTGTATGTATCTTATTGGATTAGCCTAGTTTAAGCATAGGGATAGGTTATCTTTCTCTACACCCCCAAGGATTTTAACTCAAGGATATACCTTGAATGATTTTGGGGCTTTTATATTTAATATAATTCTAATTTACTATCTATTTCTATGTTTTATTATGGTTTGATCTATATATTCTTATATTCTCTTTTAGGGTTTGGGTCTACATAGTGATCAATATTTCTTCCCACCCTCCTACCATGGGATATATATTATCATTGTAACCTCTTTTAGACCTTTCATATTAACTTATTTATATATATTTGTTCCATATTTTTAAATGTTCATATATTCATATCATCTAACAATTTTGTCCTTGATATATTCATGACTTTCTATGCAATGGATATGAACATGTTTATATTGAGGTGTTATTTTATGGCATGTTATCTTTTCCCTCTTTAATATAATTGGTTAGTTATTATCTCTTTCAATTAGAGAAGCTTGCATCATTTATCCATACACTTTGTGGTGATCCTATGCCTTATGATAATGATGAGAATACACTAAGAAAGGATTTATCATGTGATTCACATATATGTGGCATTAGTACACTTTTTGATGAAATATTTCTTACATATCACGATAGTCCTATGTTCATATACTTATGTCCTTTGAATGAATCATTTTCTTCCATATATGATGATGAGTATAGTGATGATCATTCTTATATATCTCATGGTTAATCTATGGATGCATATATTAATATTTCACATAGACCTACCTTACATCATGATATATTATTTCTTTATGACAACTTATTAGCTTCTCATGTGCTACTTCATTTCCTTATCCTACACTATAAGAACACATCATAAGCCTTAGTGAAGAACTTTTACATGATCATTATGATGGGTCTACCAATGTCTCCTTACATATAAAAACTATTTTTCTATCTAATTATACACACTTAAATGATGGCATCTTATTAATTAGCGACTTTATATTATACCTTTACAATGTCTTGTTCGTATTATTTTCACTACACTTGCTTTATGAATTTAGCTCATGCTTTTATCACATATTTTTCTAAACCTAGTTCATATGAGATAGCATGAATTTAGAGATTGCCTCTCATGATCTATCTTTCAATCCAAATTCATCAACAAAATGGCTTATGTGACTCCTTACTTCCATTATGCCTTGAATTTACATGACTATAACTTAGTGGGACATACAAAACAAAGGTTATGAAGAGGACAATGCTAGTGTTGGTATTTATTTTTATTTTATTTAGGTGGTTGTATAGTCATCAAATTGCACCCCTTGCAATTTCACATATATTCTTGTATCTTCTTTAGTGTCTACTCCCTTAGCATCTTGAGTAGGCTCATTTTAGCCCATGCATCAGCCTTTTTCCCTTCTCAGGATGCTCCAACACCCCTTTTTAGCAACTAACCTTGTGTGTCCACTTTGCATCAAACCTTATACTTTTCCCATTCATGTCATTTTGTAGCGTGACGTGTTCGGACACTAGTGCACCACACAGATGTCCGCATGTTGTGCTAGCGTCTTGCGACGTTTCGACGTTCAAAAAACTATTTCCATGCATGTTTGCCACTTGTCACCTTGTTTTGTCGATGATAATGACTGTGGATGCTTTGAAACGGCTCGGGAAGCTTCTTTTTGCTTCTCTTCTCTCTTTTAATGTGATCTTCTCAATTCCATTGCTTCTTCTAAGCTCTTCTAGCTCCTCTTCTGCTTCTAGCTTCATTCCATCCTCTAGCTATTTTTCTTGCACAACTCCATATAGTTTGCTACAACAGAACCTTCAAGTTCTCTTGGCAACACCCTTTGTAGCACTTTTTTCTCTTGCAGCTCCATTGCTCTCTCCTTTTGGCTTCTTTAAGCCTTGCAACTCTATCTCCTTCACTTAATGCTTGCAAGCATCTTGGGATTCCATATCCCTTACCTATTGCATCTACATATCTTGATATAGGTTCTCCTCCTCGAGCGGGGATTGCTTTTATCACCTCTTTTGTGATACGGGTTCTCCTCCTCAAGCGGGGTTTTCTTTTATCACTCATACTTTGTGGTGTGGGTTCTACTCCTGAGCGGGTTTTTCTTTCACCACGTACTTTGTCCATTTCGGTTCATCTCTCTTTTTCTATCTGGTTGTTCGTGGAGGTGGGAACACCAAAACAGGGGTCAAACCCCTATAAATCCCCAACAATTTCTTTAGATATTTCATATGTAGGTATTGAAGACATTCATGTGTTGGAAGCTTCATCACTTGCATGGTTGTGAGCATCTTCTTTCCTTTCTATCTCTTATTTTCTTTATCTATTTCACTTTATTTCAACTTTATCACTTTCTATCATTTTCCTGCATTATGTAAGCTCTTAGCAAATTAGATTAGAAACTTTTCCATTTTTTGTGACATTCTCATTTTCTAGTCCGTACGAGACGCCAGCTCGCCTCGGGGATGACAGCGCAGCCAGCGCGCCACGCTGTCGTCTGTAATCCGTGCTATCGTCCTTTGGCCGAGAGCTTGTCAATTTGTCTAGAGAATCTTTGTGACCTGCTCTTTTTGATTCTAAAACTCTCACATTGTTCCTTGAGGTAGTTTAGGGAAGTTCGCCCCACGAGGCTCTCTGAATGAAGAGAACTCGTGAGTAGATAATCCCCCCTCTACATTTTGGTGAACCCGACGTGAAGAGAAAATCTTCTGAAAAACTAGGAAATTATTTACCCCTACTTGGTGGGGTCATAACTTTTGACTTGGTGCTCGGAATTCAGAACCGTTTGCATCGTTGGAAACGTCTCCTAGAGAACTACTTCAGTCCCTAAAATACTATGCTTTTGGCTATCAAATTTTAGGGATAGACACAAGTTCCAAACTCAAATTACGCTTCGAAGACCTCCGAAAATGCAAATTACTAGAACATAGAAAATATCGAAAAAATCGTAATGAATTTAATATATTCTTTTATTAGCTCAATATATAATTTTGTTCAAAATGTCAATGATATTCCATTTCATGCACATGTGATGGTGACTCGGCTTTTCCTATGTCACTTGAAATCTTTGATCCTTCTCATGAGAGTCCTCTTTCTTCAAAGGATATCTTGTCGCAAGAAGATGAAATCAATGATACCTTTCTTAATGTTACTCTACCCTCTTTTCATTCCGATGCACTCTCTTTTGGAGATGATGCATTTGTGAATGATGAATCTCCTATTCCTTCGAATGCACTCTCCTCTAGAGACATTGCATTTGTGAATGATGAATCTCATCTTTGTTCTGATGCACTCTCTCCTAGAGATGATGCGTTAGAGAATGATAAATCTCCTTCCACATTTGATCTTGTTTGGATTGATGTTGAGAATATGTCTTCGAATAATTATTCTACTAGTTGTGATGATTCTGTAAATGTAATCTGTCTTTGCTGCCTCTCAAAGGCCTAAGAGACCAACCATTTACGTGACTCCAGCTAGTCCTTCTCCTAAAAGGATTTGTTCTATTGATGGTATTCCATCTGATAGTGGCTCTCTTGATCCTTCTATGGCTCCCTCTTACAAAGTGGTAGTCCATACTTATGAGAATAAAATGAATAAACAACTAAGCCTTCCTCAAGCACCTAAACCCATGACTAAAGCACCCAGTGATTACGATCTTGTTGAGCAACTTCGTGTTGCTCCTGCTAAGATCTCACTGTGGGACTTGCTTCAGTCTGCTCTGGTTTATCAAGGTATGCTTCAAGAAGCCTTGCAAAATATCCTCTTGCCTTCTTCTTCTAGGTCAGAAAATGTTGATACATTGATAGCTTATATTCGTGTGGATTCATTAAATATTACGTTCTATCCATAGGAACTACCTCCTTCGGAAGTACAGATGCAAGCAGATCCTCTAATGATTATAGTTAACATTAATAAAATTGGTATTAGACGTACTCTCGTTGACACCGGTTCGACACTCAATGTATGTAGCATTGATCTATTACCTAAGATTAATATTGATCCATCTTCTCTTAATGCTTCTTTTGTTGACATTCGTGGGTTCGATAATGTTGGTCGACAAGATCTAGGTACGATAGTGTTACCTTTTCAGCCTGGACCCGTTACTGTACCTACCATTGTATATGTTATGTCAGAGAAGCTACCTTATAACCTTCTTCTTAGTAGACCGTGGATTCATGTTATGGGTGCAATCTCATCTACCTTACATAAATCGATTAAGTTTATTGCTAACAATAAAGTAGTCATAGTTAAGGTTGACCATGATGGTATGCACTTATGTGAGATGGCAACTGCCGGTCAGGTTTTGGTTGTGCCTACTCTCATTCCTTCAGTATCTTCTAGTATGTTGATATTTACTCCAGCAGTACCTACTACAAAGGATACTCTTAAGATAGATGTCCCTGAAGAAGATCCTTCTAAAGAAAAAAATATTAAGTTTGCACCTTCTACCTCTTCTCAAGAGAATGCATGTCTTGGTGATGATTGGGGTTCTCTAGACTTAACAAAATCCTTTGTTGGGGAATGTAAAGTCGACCCAATCCACTTAAGCCTTTCGACAACATCATCCACACCCGCTATCAAAGATGGTCATTCTTTTGCATCGTGGAGTAGTGTGAAAATAAATTGTAATGTTCTTCGTGTTGATTCTCATTTTGAGGAAGATGATTACACCTATATTAAAGAGGACAATGTTGGAAATCCTATCAAGAAGGATGATGGTGATCTTGTAGAAGAGTATGATCCTCCTTACTGGAACAATGCTCTCTATGGAGATCCTCCTCCTTTGTATTCTATCTTCGTGTCTTCTTCTTGTAAGCAGTCAAGCTTTTCTCCACAAGAGAAAGGGTTGCTTCCTAATCCTCACTCTTTGTCTAAGAAAGAGTGTATCTTTTTGAGGCTTATAAAATCCCGCTTGATTACTCTTCCTCCTCATACACGTAAGAAAATCCATAAACATAATAGAGAGACACATTCTTTCTATACGTACCATCGGGTGTCTGGTCATTCCACTAGCAAATGTAAGGCCTTGAAGGATAGGATACAACAACTTCGTGATTCAAGTGCCATCTCTCATTTTTTTGTTGATGCACTTGCCTCTTCTTCAAATGACAAGTGATATCGAGGTTTTACCTCTATCCTGCATGTGTCTAAGTATCTTGTATAGTTCTCCTCCCCTGTATGTTGGGGGTAGTGATAGCTTGTCCTGGATATGTGTGTCCTTCTTAAAGGACCCCCTCTCTTCTCTATGTTTTTCAAATGTAGTGTCCCTTGAGTGGACCCTCTTCCTTTTGAAGGGTTCTCGAGGGATCCCATTTGAAAGTTTCTATCTCAAATGAATTCTATGGCGTCTAGCTTGCGGGCAGCCTGATTAGACCTCGCTTTTCAAATAGTGTGTCCTTTGAGTGGACCCCTCTCCTTTTGAAGGGTTCTTGAGGGACCCCTTTGAAATATTTCCAATTTATTGACGGTCTACATGAATGTCCGCTTACTCGCCTGTGTGGTTGCTTTTTGACATGTTCTATTTGCAGGTAAACATGTCACTTTGCAGGTGCGCTTGTAAAGTCGCTTTCCAATTCAACTATGTGGAGTCTCCTTCCTTTGGTTTCCTCCATGTGAGAGATCTTGGGGGATACCTCCCTGCAGGTCTACGGGCCTATAGGACATTTCCTCCATGCGAGAGATCTTGGGGGTCACTCCCCTGTAGGTCTACGGGTCTGTAGGGCATTTTTCTCGGTTTCCTTCATGTGAGAGATCTTGGAGGAGACCTTCCTTGTAGGTCTATGGGTCTGTAAGATGATTTTCATGATTTCCTTCATGTGAGAGATCTTATAGGATACCTTCCTTGCAGGTTTGCGGGTTTGTAAGGCACTTTTCTCGGTTTCCTTCATGTGAGAGATGTTGGAGGAAACCTTCCTTGCAGGTCTGTAGGCTTGTGAGGCGCTTACATTCTTAAATTCCCTTTCTTCTCAACTTGTGTATACCAGATCAAAGATCTACATCTTCTTCATCCTAAGGATATGCCCTTCCTTTCTTCATTTTAGAATTCTTTTGTGTGTTATTTCTTAATTTGGGGATGATGCATAGTATTGAGACAACCTTTTACATCGAGGTCTCTTTCACTTTGCTGACTCAAATCCTTTAGCTTTTTGTTCTCACTTTTGTCTTGTGTAGGGTTTTTTCTTGTCTAAATCATCTATTTTGCAAGTCTTCAGCCTAGGGGCATGCTTCTGTGGTTTGAAGATTTTTCTACTCCCTCTACAGTATCCTTTTGGCATATGATGTTATTTATGTTTAGTAGAATTCCTTTAGTGTGCATATTAGTATAGATTCATATGCCCATTAAATTGGGGGGGAAATGTATAGTTGTCAAATTGTACCCCTTGCAATTTCACATAGATTATTATATCTGATTTAATGTCCACTCCCTTAGCATCTTGAGTAGGCTCATTTTAGCCCCTACATCATCCTTTCCCCCTTCTCAGGATGCTCCAACACCCCTTTTCAACAACTACCTTTGTGCATCTGCTTTGCATCGAACCTTATGCTTTTCCCATTCATATCATTTTGTAGCATGACGTGTCCAGACAGTAGGGTGTTGCATAGACTTATGTGCCCCGCGCTATCATCCTATGATGTTTCAACGTTCAAACAACTATTTTTGTGCATGTTTTCAACTTGTCACCTCATTTTGTTGGTGGTAACAGTTGGGCACGCCCTGAAATGACTCGAGAAGCTTCTTTTTTCTTATCTTCTCTCTTTTAATGCGATCTTCTCAATTCCATTGCTTCTTCTAAGTTCTTCTAGTTCCTCTTTTGCTTCTAGCTTCATTCTATCCTCTAGCTATTTTTCTTACAAAACTCCATATAGTATGCTACAATAGAACCTTCAAGTTCTCTTGGCAACACCCTTTGTAACACTTTTTGCTCTTGCAGCTCCATTGCTCTCTCCTTTTGGCTTCTTTAAGCCTTGCAACTCGCTCCTTCACTTCATGCTTACAAGCATCTTGGGATTCCATATCCCCTACATATTGCATCTACATATCTTGATACAGGTTCTCTTTCTCAAGTGGGGATTGCTTTTATCACCTCTTTTGTGATACGGGTTCTCCTCCTCAAGCGGGGTTTAATTTTATCGCTCATACTTTGTGGTGTGGGTTCTACTCCTTAGTGGGTTTCTCTTTCACCATGCGCTTTGTCCATTTTGGTTCATCTCTCTTTTTCTATCTGGTTGTCCGTGGAGGTGGGAACACCAAAACGAGGGTTTGATTGGGGCAAACTCCTATACATCCCCAACAATTTCTCCATATATTTTGCATGCAAGTATTGAAGACATTCACGTGATGGAGGCTTCATCAGTTGCGTGGTTGTGAGAATCTTCTTTCCTTTCTATCTCTTATTTTATTTATCTATTTCACTTTACTTCAGCTTTATCACTTTCTGTCATTTTCTTACATTCTGTAAGATCTTAGCAAATCAGATTAGAAGTAATCACTTTTCCATTTTCTACGACATTCTTGCTTTCTGGTCTATACGACACACTAGCTTGCGTCGGAGATGCCAACATATCGTGTTATCGTTTGTAATCCACGCTGCTGTCTTTTGGCCTAGAGTTTGTCAATTTGTCCAGAGAATCTTCGTGACCTGCTCTTTCTGATTCTAAAACTCTCACGTTGTTCCTTGAGGTAGTCTAGGGAAGTTTTCCCCATGAGGCTCTTTGAATGAAGAGAACTCATGAGTAGCGAATTCCCCCTTGTCTACAATGGTGTATTTTTATACACTTAAGTTTATCTTGATTGCATTATTAAGAGTGGTTCATAAAGTGAGATGGGATATTTTTATAGATTAATTCTCTCATATTTTAGGTATTTTGGAGTCACATTTCCTATTGGTTGATTTTTCTTCTCACTATTCCACTTGTACTCACTCACCTTGCAAGTTTTTGCATGTCATTATGAGCTTTCCATTTATGTATTTTTTAATTTTATTGTGAACATTTTATATATTATATCTCATTCTTAGAAACCCTCTATTCCACTATTTTGGTTTTTGAAAAGAAGAAAAATAGGGAATGTGATGGATCAAAATAGGGGTATGAAGCACTTAGGGGCCTATTCTTCCTCAATTCATTAGGAAATGAGATCCCCACCTCAAATTGACTAACAAACCTTAGGTGAATTAGATTAAGGTGAGAATCTACCAATTTCCATTTTTTGCAAGGACGAGGGTCCTAGTCAAACAACACTTTGGGGAGAAAAACTCAAAATAGTAAAATAACTCCAAAATGCGATCTACAACTTGGAATAGCTAGATGAAACTCAAAATAAGCAGAACCAAAAATTGAAATGCAGATCAGAGAGAAAAAATGTTGTTTACCAGTCACCAAAAGTTAGTTGTTGAAGTTGATCTGGGACTCATTCGCCTAGGGGTGAATGGGTCCTGAGTTAGGGTTTATCTACAACTTTTGGGAGCCTCTGCTGCAAATATGAATCCTTCAATTTGTCCAAGTTTTAGGTTCGGAAAGCCAAAAATAAATTATGTAAGTGAGTTTCCGTGAGATGACAACTTTTGCAACTTTAACAAGTTCTTCAATTTTTCTCTTCAAGAGATCTTCAAGATTTCTTCCACCTAAATCTACAAACACAAATCAAGAGAGAAAAATGTTTTGATTTTGGTGAATGGGGGTGTTCCTTGGTCAAACCTCATTTGGTAATCAAACTTTGAAATGAAACAAAATTACATGAAAGGAATGATGAATGAACAACTCAATGTCACAACTCACCAAACCCTTGAATAAACCTTAGAATGTAAATCTACAACTTGCATGAAATGTATTGAATGAATGTGGATCTTGAACCTTGAATCTTTGCTTGAAATAATTCTTTGAATGCTTGAATGGATCATGAAACATACACCATCATATTAGCTCCAACAACATGCATGATGCAATAGGACTTTGATATGACAATTGGATTTTGATTGCTGCAATAAATCTTCAATAATTATACTCTTGAATGCCTTGAATTGCTCTTGATCTCATGAAAATATTCTATCTTGAAAATATTAGATTGCTTAGATGAAACATAGTGAAATAACCTTATATTTATAGATATTAATCCTTAATTTCCCAAAATTCAAATATCACAAGCCGACATCTGAATATGGATTTGAATATGTTAAAATACCATCAAAAACATAATTTAAATTTAGGTCCTAGGTTTAAGGGAGGACCCATTCACCAATGGGTGAATGGGTCCTAGGTCCCTAACCCTAGGACACACATTACTCAACATGAGAAGTGTTATTTTAAGGCATTAATTAATGTTGGGTTTCCTCTTCGAAAAATGTAACTAAATAGGCTTGGATTTGAATTAAAGGGGCCCCTTAAGGAATATTAATCTCAATTAATTAAAGGAGCCCTAAATAGGTGTGAAAGTGTAAAGGGGTACACTTTACAACACCAAAATAAGACACAATTAAGTCCATTTTAATATTAATTCCAAATTAAGTGTGAAAATGTAAAAGGGATACATTCCTCTACATTATAGTTTCTAAAATATTTTTTGAATAGTGTTTTATCTGGTCATAAAGTGAGTTGGGATATTATATAGAGTAATTCTCTCTTATTTTAGGTATTCAGAGTCACATTTCCTATTAGCTGATTTGCCTTTTCACTATTCCATTTGTATTCACTCACCTTGCAATTTTTTGGATGTCATTATGAGCTTTCATTTTATGTCTTTTTTATTGCTATTATTGTTATTGTGAACATTTAATATGTCAATATCTCATTCTTAGAAATCCTCTATTCCATTATTTTGGTTTCCAAAATATTTTTTGAATATAATTTTATCTAGCTATTCCCACACAAGGTCTTGGGTGTTCTTTCTTTTTCCAAAATCTGACATGGTATTAGAACCTATTATGTCTGGGATATATAACTTTGTTTACTATTTCTTACAAAAATTAGGGAGCAAACTAGTGTGCATGTTCTATTTTAAAAAATATTGTATTGCTCTTCTCTTACATTTTTAAACAATTTAGAAAATTAGAGTAGTTTGAAAGAAGAAATCACACTCTACGCATTTAATCTTAGTTTTTGGGATTTTGGTTGTGATCTAATTTTTAGTGATATGAACAACATTTTTGGCTATACCATTGTATCTAAAATGATAAAGAAATTCAATTAGGATTTTATTTTTCTCAAATTTGAAATTGAGAAGTTGAGCTACCATTTGGGTCTTTCTATGTTTATTTTTCTTAGGTTTTATAGATGGAACAATTTTTTAGGCATCTTGACCAAAATATGAGTGCACCATTATAATTGATCATATAAAACCTTAAAATCAATTTTAAGTTTATTTAAGTCTTAGTTCATGGTCTAGAGGGGTTCATTTTTGGTCTTGGCACTATTCATTAGTACATATTCCATATGGTAGCATGACTATATATGGTGCACGCCCTTTGGTAACAACCCAAAATTTGGTGGAATTTTTGGTAATTTTCCTATTTTTGAAAAGATTTCCCTAATTTTGAAACCTCTAAACGATAACGGTCTTCTACATTTAGTAGGAATTTTTAATATACTATTAATTTTGACAAATTCTACCAAATCTAAGGAAGTTTTCTAAATTTATTCACACTAGTAAATTGGATTTTGGGAGATGTTGCACCATTAAACTCTAGCAATTTTCACCTCAAATTTGATAGGTCATATCTCAATCATACAAATTCATAATTAGGTGTAATATTTTTTATTCTACTAGCTTTTCACTAGTTATATGATGGAGTGATTAGTTTATGAATTTGATGCTCCCATTTTCCAAATATGAGTTTAATCAATTTTTTTATAAAAAATCTTAATTCTTGAAATTTGTAATGCTTATTTCTCATATAAGCTCATTTTTAAGCACTATTTTTCAAAGTGGATATTTCTAAAGCTTTAAAAAATAGGGTGGTTTAGTTGTTCATATTTTATAGGAAGATTATAATTTTAGCACATTTTCTCATTTTAGAATTTGTAAAAATCAAAATTTGTACTATAAATGTATTAAGATAAAGTGTCAAACTCTATAATTTATTGGGGTTCACTACAAAATTTATTAATAGTGGAATTAAACTTGTTTCTTCTTGGTTTTACACTTGCATTTGTTTCTCTATATGGATCAATTTCCATTTCCTCTTATTACACCATATAACTATTTTGAATGGAAATTGAAAATGCTATTTTTTGAGAAAATAAGGATTATTTAGAATAAATAATGGTATAGAAACAAAACCAATAGTAGTTGCAAACAGGGTTGAGTGCGAAAACAAATATGATGAAGCCTATGGGTTTCTATGTTTATTTATATCTCTAGACTATCTAGACCACTTTGTCAAGATATTTTGGACAATGGGATTCTATGAGAGACTATCTCTTGGAGAATGAGCTCATTAGTCTTAACCCTTGTAACTTTGACACTTAACAAAACTTCTTCACGTAGTTGAAATATTTAATATTGTACTTTAAATAGTCTAGGATTGAGAAAGAACACTTAGTTGATCCTTAGTATTCTATCTAAACTTGGTCTAGGATACTTAGTTTTTGTTTCAACCTTTCATTCCACTTAAGTCACTCTTGGGGAGGCATTCAATATGTCATTTCTTAATGATTTTTTTACCACACTCACTAGGGAGTAGGAAAATCTCATTCAAATGGGTACTCTAAGATCTTCTAAGTCACATGCCTTAGTTGCAAGCTATGACACAAAAGAACATGATCTTTTATCAAGAAATAATTGAAATGTATAAATAAGGACAAGAAGGATAATGCATAAAAAAATTCCAATGCTTTTTAAACAACATATAAGACATCTTCAAAAGGTAAAAAATAGAAGAAAGAGGAGGTTCATACTATAAGAGACCTAGTCTTGATGAGAACATATTTATGAAGTAGATGTAATGAAATAACTTTCACAAGAAAATAATATAACAAAAAAAACTTGGAAATTGTTGGCATACGACTTCTAGTGTTGTCATTGATGGCAACCTAAGTCATGCATCTGGTTCCTAGTCTAGTTTTGGTTTACACTGGCAAAACAGAGTGAAGACCAGGGCATCCGATTAAAGGAAAAAGATGTCGATCCAATTACCTCACCGGACTATTATTTTGAGTTGTGGATCTCAGAGAAAGGTTTTTTGATGTTTGTAATACCTTATTTATGGAGTATCTCAATGCGCATTAATTGGTGAATGATCTAGAAGATCCGATACATTAATTTGTTGGTTATCTGTGCTAAAAGTCTGACTTGTCAAATATAGTAATTGCGGATGTATAAGGAGCAATTGATTAAATGTTTTTGTGTTCAAATATGTTTATTTGGGTCCCTACTATGTTATGGACAACTATGGATGGTGTGCATAAAGATTTATTTAAGGATGTATCCGACAGTTGAAAATAACTTTATGTTTTGTAAAGCCAACATATGAATGATCAAATCCTTGATAGCAGATATATATATGAGACCGGTTTTATCTTTTCGAAATAGTGAATGTGTGGAATGCAAAGTATACTGGTGTGTGGTGTGAAAATCAAAAGGGTAATAGTGCAAATTCATTTGTACATGAATTTATGGTGCAAAGAGCAGAAAAGTGTAGAGCAGAGCAGAGTAGGGCAGAGCAAAGTACAAAATCAGACAGATGATCCAAAATCTAATCTATGAGCCTAACCAGAATTGTAACCTAGCATGAATAGATGCTACTATTTCAGTTCAACCTTCAGATGGTTTTAATCTGAACTTTTGTAAGGCAGTTAGCCTTCCCTTTGAGCAGTGAGCTCTAGGCAATGTACCTAAATGCAAGTGCATTCTCTTTTGTAAAACTTTTATTTGAGTAATCAATTGTGGATTAACCTCCACTGTGGTTTTTCCCCTAACGAGGTTTCCATGCAAAAATCCTTGTGTTATGGTGTCATGAATGATTTCTTTGAATGCTTGCATATTTTGTTTAATGTAATGTTAGAATGGTTTAAGTTTCAGATTAATAAAGTTCAAATTTGTAGAGCATTGATTCACCCCCCTCTCAGTGTTCCGTTGAGTCCAACAATTGGTATCAGAGCCTAGTTCCTTTGAAGAAGTTTAGTAGTTTGAGGTGGATCTTGGAATGTAATGGACTTTGATGGTCTTCAACAACAACTTCTTGTGGCACTTGATGATCTTGATCAGTCTAAAGCACAAGTCAAGGAATTGAGAGCAAATCTTAAAGATGTTGAGAAATTCATTCAGACATTGAAGGATCAGATTGTTAAATCCAGGGAGAAGAGAAAGGATCTATGTGATCAGATACAAAAAAAAGAGAACGAAAATATGGATGATGCTCACCTGAATCAAACCTTGAAGGAGATAACTGAAGAATGTGAAAAGCTTGCTAGAGATAATGCTACTCTAAAAAATGAGATGGAATCTACGGTGATGAAGCTGACTAAAGAGATTGGAGAAAGAAGAAGAATGAGGAGAATCTTGCTCAGTCATTAAAGGAGAAATTTGATGAATGCAGAAGAATAAATGGAGAATTCATTTAGATGGAAAGTGAATTGCTACAATTCAAAAACAATGAAGAAGAACTTGGTAAACAAATTGTTATTCTCGGGAATGAACTTACAACTGCAAATGAATACAAGGAGAAGTTTAAGATCAATTTTGTTAAGCTTGATGAGCTAACTAAAGGACAAAAGAGTGGAAATGACAAGAGAGGTCTTGGATATGAAAAAGGAGAAACTTCCAGATCTGGATAAAAGAATTTCAAACAAGGTAACTAGATGAACAAAGGTGGAAGGTATCCGATAAGACAACCTAATGCTCAAAATTTTAATGGATATTATTTTTCTTGCAAGAAATTTGGTCATATGGCTGCTCAATGTAGAAGTAATATGAAATCAAGAGATTCATCATTTTCTGGTTAGTGTTTCAATTGTAAAAAGTTTGGTCATAAATCAATTGAATACAAAAATTTGTCAAACTACTGTCAATAAAAGGAATGTTGAATGTTATACATGTGGAAGATTTGGGCACATTTCTAATCAATATAGATCAAGAAGAAATCATTGGAATGATTGGTCTAGATAAGGAAGTATTGTGTGCTACAATTGCAATAAATATGGTCACATTGCAAGATTCTGTAAAAACAAAAATGTGGATAGAAGAGGTTTGGTATACAAAGGCAGAAATATAGATAAAGATGATAAAGGGAAAGGAAAAGTGACTGCGGATGAAATCAAAGATTAGATGAAGAAGACATGGGTAAGGAAGAATGAGTTTGATGCTAGAAATGGTTTTGCACCAGAACCTGCTTCTGGTAATTCCTTCGATAATTGATTTCAGACCACTGGCCTAGGGGGAGTTTTTCAAGAAAATATTTCCTCCCCTGTCCGTAGATGGTACCAGAATGCAAAGGATGGTCAAAAAGGTGTATCAATGATCTGCAGGGGCTTTGGAAAACTTTCATAAGAAAATTCAAAGAATTATAGGTCCGTAGAAGAATTTTTCTCTTACTGTCTAAGAAAACAGAGCATCCAGAAAAACTTAGGGAAAACACATTTATTACAAGTGTGTGAGCTATAAAAGACAAGTTGAAACTCTCATTTGTCAATTTGCATCAAAGAAGAGAAGGAGGAGAGCACTCGGTAGAAGAATTTTGAAGAAGTGAAGTTGATTCATCGGCGAAACTGAAAATCTATCAGGTATTTCAATTGTTTTCGGAATTTTCATATAATTTGGTGTGCAGTTGTTGAACCTAAGTGCAAAAAAAAATGGAAAAAATCAAAGGGTCGATCAATTTGGATGAATACAACAGTGGAAAGATTAGGTCCATGAGAAATCTGTTGTTGCCCGGTGAATTGAAGAGGTTTAATTAAGCCAAACACAAGAATTTGGATATATGAAATGAGTTTCCATACTTTGAGAACGTGAAATTCATTAAATTCATTTTTAACAGATTGCATAATGACACTTTGATTATGGACAAACCCTACATCATTTCGAAGGAGGCAATCAAAAATTTGACTAGATTATGCAAAGTCAGAGACATACCAAGGAAGAAATCCATCTGGAACAAAGAAGTTGAAACCCTAACCGAAGTAATTGGGGATCAAAGGGCACTGATAATTTCAACAATCAAGAATCCTGTTACAAAGTACATTGCACACGAAATATCATACAACGTCTTTCTTAGAAACAGAGAAGGAGAAACATCGACTGGTGCAGTTTACATATCTCACAAGATGATAATGGAATATTTAGTAAGAAAAAATCAGTTCAATGTCCAATTTGGCCAAAAATTATAAACCAATATTGTGGGATCACCCATACTCTTATATATAAACCCTATGTTATATCCATAAAATCATATTCATCTTCTTCATGAAGTAATATTGGAAACCTATTTGTGTCAGGTTTGTTCGGCTTTATACTTTACAATATATACTTACTATCTTTCTAGGGAATTTTCCAAGTTCCCCTCTTAGTATGGTAGCCCCCTTTCTCCCTTTTTTATTATCAAACATTCATTCCTTGATGTTCTTCCCTACTCTAATTATTAAACCAAAATTTACTACTTCTAGGTGGCGAAGAAGTCTTATCTTTCTTACCTTTCATTATAATTTTTTACTTCAACATTATGTTGTCTAGCTCTAATTAAAATTATAAATTTCATCCTTTCCCAATAAATCATTCTCCCTTATCTTTTACTAGAATTATATTTTGGTGATCAACTCTACTGTGTCCTTATACAAAGAAGAAATATTCTCTTCTACTTCTGCTATAATGTGAGAGGTTAAACCTAAAATAAAACACTCAATTCATTTATTTTATGTAAAGGTTTCTTCTAGCTTTCTAACCACACTATTAAATCATTGTTCATAATATTTTATTGATTAATCCTTACTTTTTTTCATCTTCCATATTTTATTTATGTTTTTAGTTCATACATTAGGTGAATGGAAATGGGTTAGGGATCATTAATGTGGGGTGTCTAATGCTAGGAAAAAATATCAAGGGAAATAAGATGGAAGACTTTCAAGGATTAGAGATTGGTTTTACCACATACCTTATACCTTTTGCAATGAAGGTATGAGTAATCCTAGAAGTATGGGTTCCACTAGGAGGAAGGGAGATGGGAAGTGGGTTGAGGGAAATGAGTAGGGAAAATAATAAAAGCCTAAGATTTTGAGACTTAAAGGAAAAGTGGATCCTCAAATTAGGAATTAAGGATGGTGAATACTCAATGCTAAAGTAGAGAAAGCATGGAAAAGTGCAAGTGAAGAATAATTAAGGTTCATGGATTAGTCTTATAGCTTAAGAATTACATGATTACATGGAGACCTAAAATCCTAGGGCCAAATCTAAAGACAAAGGAGGGAGTGGAAGCATAGGTAAATCTATGATAAAGTACCTAGATAATGACAAGTCTAAAAGACTAAAATAATCAAAGGCCTCAAACAAAAATGTAAATGTTGGGTTTCAAGGGATGGAGGTAAAGAATACCAAGAAGAGGAAACCTATAAACCCAATAAAGGATACAAATATAGACATAATCGTCCCTAACACTTAGAAATTTCTATAGTTAAATATATTTAGGCATGTGACAAATACAATGAAAGACAAAACACTACAACAAGAATATTTTTTAATAAGGGGGTTTATTGAAGGAATTCTTATATTGGTTATAGATAGTGGCTGAAACATGGTTCTATTAAGAAAGGAAACACTCGACTAAGCTAAATTTACACTTACTAATATAGGCCCCAACCTCACCTAGAAAGGGGCAAAACATAGATATCACATAACAACTATAGGGACAAAAAATATATATTTTTGATCAAATATCAATGAGGAAATTTATAGGCAACAAAATCAATTTTAAAAATAATTAAAAGCACAATAGAGTCCTTTCAGTAAGAATTACATGCAAGATAAACGCTCAAAAAGACAAACACCAACAAAGGGTACCCTAATTTTATCTAAAAGTAGAGATGGTGTTACAAGGCATAAAGAAGTGGAAACTTTGTTAGAGAATGTTCATAAACATTCTAGGATAAGTGAACCAACATAAGAACCCATATATTAAGGTTTATCATAATTAAATATTTTTAAAATAACTTCATACAATAAATTAATCTTCATGAATTAACAAGGCCTTGGACTAATCCATGGAAAATGTGTATGCAAGTGAGTTTATTTCCTCCTTGTGAAATCAACTAAACTAATAATTTGAAGTAGAAATTGCAACAATTGAATAGAGAAAAAATTTATTGCAATATGATAGTTAACACATACTCAAAGGTTCTTAACAAGTCTAATAATAGTTTTAAGGGGAATGTCTAGAAAATCAAAAGAAATTGACAACTTTTCACTATGGTGATAGAGAAATAATTCCTTCCCCTCCCTTTCCACACCACTAACTATCTAACATATGAAAAATACCTTGCTGCCTTCATCTCCCAAACCAATTTCTCCAACCTTGCCTGGATTTACTATGAGCTCCTACATAAGAAGCACATAACATTTTATGTCCTTCATTCCAACTACATCTGGAAAGCTTTTTAATTCCTTATCTTTCTATTAATATCCTTACCATTTGCTCACATGACCTGCCCATTACTGGATAGTTGAGAGAAGAACATTAGTAGCATATTTTTTAAGATCCAAATAAAAATAGCATTTGTGTAAATACTCTTAAGCCTATATTCATATCCACCCCAAGTTTAATAGATCCACACATCCACCCCAATTTTAACTGGCATCTTGATGATAAAGTTAAGGGTGTCCTCAAGATAGCCAACACGAGCATATAGGTCAAGAACACACATAATGATCAATTATAAGTGTAATGCAAAATAGATTATCCATGTGATTGAAGTATGCACAACTCACATTCACTATGTAATGCCCCGCCACACAACCCTAGAGGAAGTTGCAATTAACTACTCAAACGAACTAATTTTTTTTTGTTTAAAAATAATTAATATGCAAGATCACTACCCATTACAACAACCTCTAAGGTTACGAGATTGAGATTACTTATTAACCCACATATAAAATTAAAGAACTAAAACCACAACATTTAATTACTTATGAAATTACTAACACATACATTCCATACAAGATAAATCCATCAAAGAAACTAGAGATACCATAAGATCTCATTTAACAATAAGATTACTAAGGATATTACATCTCTCATTCCCCAAATGAGGTAAATCCAATAAGCATGATTACATTTTACATCATCCACCTCAAATACAAATGAGGGGTAATGAATTACAAGAGCAACTAAAATGAATAAAAGCATAAAGAGTAACTGGATCCCAGGAGCTCTCCCACTAGAAATCTCATCAACACGAACAAGAAGAAAACCCAATAGAGTAAGGTGCACGTTCCACCCAACCAAGTGGTACTCGAAGGCCCACCCCCCATGCTAGGAGATAGTAACAAGGAATCCTAGACAAAACCCTCTACCTCTAGACATAGGCTGACTCAAACTGATACAACCAATCACATGATCCATACAACCACAAGTACACCATTACATTACTGACATAGTTTACATTGCTTTAGTTATCACTTGACTAAACTACTTCTGAAGGTTACCCAATTTACCTCTTACAGCTCTGGCCCCTAGTGGAAGCCACTCTACTACTTGACAACACATATTCAAACTAATTACCAAGGGAACCCAAGTGCATACAAAAAAATAAAAATAAAACAATCACTCCAACTCTAGGAGGAAACAAATACTGAAACTCACTCCAAACACTAGAGGCAACAAATCACATAATCCACTCCTTCCAAAGGAGGCACAAATCATCCCTGTTCATGGAAACCGGGTAAAACACTGACAATGCACCATGCACTACTCAAGGGAATTAACAAACGGTTGACCTCACAAAACGACAACCCCCAACCTCAAGGGTCCTCCGGAAGACTTACATATTAAAGACACTTAACCCATTTCCCCAAACATGAACACAAAGGAAATAATCACGAAGCAATTGTGAGGAAATAAAAAATTTGGATATACTAAATCCATTTCCCTTTAATATTCATTTCACAGTAAGGAAAACAATTTCCCTAATGAAATAATTAAACAAAATAATTCATTGTCTTTCTAATTACTGAGAAGGGGAAACTAATTTTAATAAACAATTCAAATCCATGATTACTTTTTAAAACAACATAAATCCACTACCCTTCATAAAATTCAATAGTTTATTGTCTCAATTAGACTAATTTAACAATATCTCCTTTAAATGTCTAAAAGACTGCCATGTGTACCAAAATTTCTATGCATGTCAGGTGAAATTTATTGTGCCCGCTCCCGCTCCTGCTCTTTGGAGTTTTGAATTTCTACGTGCATGGTGGAATTTGTCATGGGGGAATCTAATGGTCCCCCTCTGCTCCCTCATGACCCGTTCTCCCCTCCTTTGGAGACGTGTTTGGTGGGTACCCACTCTCTAGGATCTGCACTTTCTCCATCAAGCATTTTGAAGGATTTAGCTTCTCCGGGCGGTTCTTCTGTGCCGACGGTTGTGTTTCTTCCAGCTGACAATTGGAAGAATGTCCTGACTAGTGGGAAACAAGTTTCCTCCTAGTTTCTGGCTCCCCTGGAATGTGTTTTGATTGCTGGTACTGTGTTTGACATTCCAGATTCGATCAGTGACAAGATCCTCTCCTCCATGGAAAACGTTGTTGTGGGGAGATTCCTTTCCTATCGACCCACGGTGGATATGGTTCGTAAATGGGTCACTGTGAAGTGGCGGCTTAAGGGAAGTGTGGAGATTCGCGTGATGGCTGGTGGTCTTTTCTTGTTTCGGTTCACTGCAGCTAAGGACTTAGTGTCCACTCTGTTGTCTGGTCCGTGGGTTTATGGGAAGCACAACCTTGCTTTATGTAGGTGGAAACCTAGGTTCGATCCTACTGTTGACCTTAACATGTCGGCTCCTATCTTGGTGTGACTTCTAGGATTACCTCTCGAGTTTTGGGATGAAGCCATTTTTAAGGCTGTTGGTGATTCATTGGGTCATTTTGTTACTATGGATGTTGTCACTAAATCGAAATCAAGGTTAGCCTTTGCCCGTTTCTATGTCAACATTTGCATTGATAAAATTCTTCCAAACTCTATCAAGCTATGTTCCAAGCTGGGAAACTGGATTCAACCTGTTTGTTACAAAAACGTGGTGGTTTATCGTCAAAGGTGTGCCAAAGCTAGACATCTTATTTCTGACTGCAAATCCTTGGTCAGTAGAGATTCTAAGGAAGTGTTAAACCCCACAAATCCAGCAATGGATACCTCGAAGCCTTTGGGTGTCGCTAAGCTTATTCCCCCTGACTCTGCTCGGTCACCTGTGTTTTCCTCGCGCTCTCCACCCCCTACTTATCCTCACCCTAATCTGAACCCTAATGTCTCTTTGGTGTTGGAAACCTTACCTCAGGAGGTCTCCTTTCCTCTGGATCTTGGATCCTTGGTTGTTGATACCCTCCCTATGGGGGCTACTGTTGGGATCTTTGGTTTGGGTTCATTGGTTGTCAATCCTCTGTCTTTGATGGTCACTCAGGGGACCTGTGGTGATTCGGTTGAAGAAGGTGAAATTTGGGAGGAAGAGTGTTCTGGCATGATTGATGAGTCTACTGGAAACCTAGGAAACTTAAAGTTGGAAAAGGTTGAGGATGAAGGGATATGGACTATGCCTAAGAAGAAGGGTAGGAAGAAGAAGGCAGATGTTGGTGGGGATTCCAAACTTGGGAGATCCTCTCAGAGATCCACTAGAACATGTGAAACAACAAATGAGATTGCCCTGGGGAAGCAGAGGACATTGGATGTGTCCTCAAAAAAAGGTCAAAAATGAGGATTTTGTCTTGGAATGTTAGGGGGCTTAATAGTTCGCACAAATAGTGTGCCTTGAAGAACTATTTAGTGGAGCATAAGATTGATGTTTGTCTCCTTCAAGAAACTAAGATGTTGAAGATTAATTTTGACAAAGTTGGCAACTTTTTTTGGCCTAATGCTTCCTATATTCACAGTGATGCTGAGGGAGCTTCGGGGGGTTTAGCCATGCTTTGGAATCCTTCCTACTTTCAGGGTTCTGAATTATTCCTTTGTAAAAATAGCATAGGGGTTTCATTCTCTGGTGGCGGAATAGAGTGGTCTATAATAAACATTTATGCTCCTAATCTGAGGAACTTGAGGACTATTCTTTGGAACAATATGGTGGCTAAGATTAATATGAATAAGGGGGGTTAGTGGCTTGTTGCTGGAGATTTCAATTCTCCCCTGTTACCATCTGAAAAAAGTGGGGGCCTCCTGGATTACACTGACAACATGATGGATCTGGCAAACTTTTTGTGCTCGTCGGGGTTAATAGATATTGAACTTCAGGGCCAGCTTTTAACCTGGTCTAATAGAAGGACTGGTGGCGATCTGATTCAAGTTTGGCTTGACCGCTTCCTCTGTTCTCCCCATTGGACTAATGCTTTAGAGGCCAATCTGGTTACTCTGCCTAGGATGGTTTTAGACCATAATCCTCTCCTATTGACCACTAATACTCATCCTTCTGGTGATCCCTATCCCTTCCGTTTTAAAATAATGTGGAACTCTCACCCTGATTTCAAAATAAAAATTGTTGATTGGTGGAATATTCCTGTCCACGGTTCCCTTATGTTTAGGCTTTGCTGTAAAATTAAACATATTAAAATGATGGTTAAAGGTTGGAACAAGAATGTGTTTGGGGATGTTTTCCAAAAGAAAAAACAGCTTGAGGAGAGGTTGAGGTCCTTATAGAAGAATATGGATGAGGGAGATGTCAGTCAGCGAACTAACAATCAAGAAAAGGATACCAGAATGGAATGGGAAAAGGTTTTAAAAAATTAAGAGGTCTTCTAGAAGCAAAAATCTAGGATCCAATGGCTGAAGGAAGGAGATAGGAACACGTCCTTTTTTCATGTGTCTGCCATCAAACATCGGAAAAGAAATCAAATCTCAAAATTAATTAATGCCTCTGGGGAGGTGATATCTAATCAAACTCATATTAAGTCATGTGCGGTGAATTATTTCAAAGAGGCTTTTTCGGCACCTATAGAGGCACCCAACATGGCTATAGATTGTAAGATTCTACAACATCTCCCTACTCTCATCTTTCTGGAGGATAATTTGAGAATTCTTAGGTGTGTTTCCATAGAGGAGATTCGGTTGGCTACTTTTAGCATGGGGGCCTTCAAAGCTCCTGGACTTGATGGGTTTCCTCCTGCGTTCTTTCAAATATTCTGGAATATTGTGGGTTGGGACCTTGTGCTTGCGGCTAAGGGCTTCTTTAAATTTGATAAGGTTCTTAAACAATTGAATCACACTTTCATTTCCCTTATACCCAAGATTAGTGAGCCTCTTTCTATGTCCGACTTTTGTCCTATTAGTCTTTGTAACACCTGTTATAAGATCTTCTCTAAGATCCTTGTTAACTAGATCAAACCTCTGCTGGATAAAATCATAAGTCACACTCAATTGGGGTTTGTCCCAGGGCGAAACATTCTTGATGCTTCTTTAACTACCCATGAACTGATCCACTCTATGGATAGATGTAATAATGCGAGGATGGCGCTTAAGCTCGACGTTTCCAAAGCTTATGATAAGGTGTTGTGGGATTTTATTCCTAAGGTCCTAGCTAAGTTTGGCTTTAACAGTGCTATCATTGAGCGCATTATGGAGTGTGTTTGTACTGTTAAGTTCTCGGTGATGGTGAATGGATCCCCCTGTGGTTTCTTTTCAGCTGGTAGGGGGCTCAGACAGGGAGACCCTCTCTCCCCCTATCTCTTTATTATGATTTTCGATGTTCTTAGTAGGAATTTTATGAGTCTATTGTCTGAGGGCTCCATATCTGGCGTTAGAGCAGCTACTTCTCTTAGCCTGATTGTTGTGCAACAATTTGTGGATGACACCTTTCTATTTGGAAAGGCCTCTGTTGTGGAAGCTAGGAAATGGAAAGCTTGCCTTAATAACTATGCCTCTTGCTTTGGTCAGTGCATCAATTACAATAAGAGCAAGATTTACTTCTTTAATTACCTGTCAAATTTGGAAAACAGAGTGACTACGATCTTGGGATGTGTTGGGGATTCTCTCCTGTCGGTTTACCTTGGGCTCCCACTAATGGTTAAGGAGGTTCACCCGAAGTTCTGGAATGTTGTCTTGGAGAGGATCCAAAGAAAGTTGGTGGGATGGAAGGGCTCCTTACTTAGTCATGCTGGAAAACTCCAACTCCTTACTACAGCTATACAAGGTATCCCCACTTTCTTTCTTACTATTTTTAAGATGTCCAAGTATATTGCGGAGAAATTTGAAAGAATTCAAAGGAATTTCCTTTGGTCCGGTACTAAGGAAAAAAAGAAGATTGCTTTGGTTAAATGGGAAAGGGTTTGTCAAACCAAAAATTGTGGAGGGCTTGGAATAAGGAAGATTGTTATCTCTAACAGAGCGTTGATGACCAAGGTTGGGTGGGACCTATTACGAAACACCAAGGACTGGTGCAAAATTCTGAACGCAAAGTACCTCCAGAATAGGCCTTTGATAGATTGTCTCTCAAAACCCCATCCTGTTGGTTTCGTTATATGGAGAAGTATATGCAACACTCAAGGCCTGCTAAAAAAAGGGATCAAATGGAAAATGGGGAACGGGGTCAATATCATATTCTAGGACAATGCTTGGCTTTTGGACTCCCCCTTGGCTGTTTCTGAGTTTGGAATGGTGAAGGATGATGCCAAGAGATTCTTTGGTTTATATATTAGAGACTATATGGATGGCCCCCCTGAGGCTAGAAGATGGAGAGATCTCTCCCTTTGCTACCTTCACTCTCTTCACCTGTGCCGCCTTGTTTGATCCCTTTAGGTGTTGCTTTCCAGTATCAGGTTCCCTTCCTATGACAGGGAGGACGAGTTCTTTTGGGCTTTAGATAAGCAGGGGGATCTTTCGGCTCGGTCCGCTTACAGACTGTTGACTAATGAATTTTCTGTTGAGGAACACTGGAGGAGGGTTTGGAACCATCACATGATCCCTAAAATAAAAATTTTCTGATGGACGGCCTGCCATAATAGGATCTTAACTCAGGACAATTTGAGAATTCGGGGGTTGTGTTTTCCCAATAGATGTTTTCTTTGCAAGAAGGGGGAGGAAACTGTCAGCCACCTTTTATTACACTACCCGTATGCTGCTGAAGTTTGGGGGTTGGCTTTTGATAAGCTCAATGTCCAGTGGGTTATGACCAAAGACCTTTTGTCATTTATTCTATGCTGGAATGGGCCTTTTCTCCATCCTCTGACTTGTGAAATTTGGAGGCAAACTCCCCCAGTCATAGGTTGGTGTTTATGGAAGGAGAGGAATAACAGGGTTTTTAGGAATATTGAGCGGAGCCCAAAGGAGGTGTTTGGCATTGGTGCTCGGCTCATTGAAGAGAATATCTCCCTCTTTGACGGGAAAATTCCTGAGTTGGGGCCATTGAACTAGGAAATTAGAATGGCTAAGGAATGACACCAGGATCTAAAGGCTAATGCCTTTGACAATTCAAAACTTTAGCTAGGAAGAACACCAAATGGGAGCCTTCGGATTGTGGATGGTTCAAAATTAATTTTGATGGGGCTGCTAAAGGCAACCCAGGAAGGGCAAGTATAGGTGGGATTATCAGACTCTATGGGGAATTTGGTGGCGGGGTTTGCTGGTGGCATTGGGATTCAGTCGGCTCTGGTTGTTGAGGCTCGTGCACTATACATGGGCCTCAAAATCGTTGTTTCTCTGGGGATTGTTTATCTCCATATTGAAAGAGATTCCAAAGCGGTGATGGATGCGGTGGAAAAAGATAGATTTATAGGTTGGAATACCAAGGAAATTTTGTTGGATGTTAGCTTCCTTATGTCCAAATTAAGGGACAAAAAGGTGTCTCACATCTTTAGAGAAGGCAATTGTGTAGCGGATGCCTTAGCTAATCTTGGCTCGGGTTGGGATTTGGCTAGATGTTGGAGGAATAAGGAAAGATTGCCGCCAAATATTCAAATGTTGATAGAGCAGGACAAGGCTTCCATGAGCTATAATGATATTCTACTCTTGGATGACGAAAGTTGATTAGGGGGCCCATTGGCTAATTTGGGTGTGCTGGTGGATAATTGTCATTAATAGTATGAAGTACAGGTGGAGCTTTCCTGGTGGAACTATGAGTGTGATGGGTAGAGATTGGAGCATCCACGTTTCCGTCCTTTGGACTGGTTGGATGCTTGTTGTTCATAAAATTGTGATGAATTGGCAAGATGGGGATTTATTTGAGACGATCAAATCTAGTTATGGCGGCGTGATGCGGGTTAATTGTAAGGATGTGATTTCTCATCTAGTGCGTGACCGTACTATGCATGCTACTCTCTTGGGAATTGGTTTGATTGTTTTATCTCCTCATCGCATTTGGAGGAGTGAGTATATTTATAATGATGTGACTTTCTATGATGTGATTTGGTTGCATTCTAGAGACTTTGGGCAGGCTAGTTTAGCTAGGGATTCCTTTGGCTTACTCTGGAGAGTTACTAAATTTAGTTTATCGATCCATCCACATGGGGTTTCGTGCTTTCCCTACTTCCCCACCAACTTTTTCCTTCTCTTCTATAATCATAAATTCTTTAAAATCTGTGTCTTCTCTCACTATGGTTTATTTCCTCTCCGCGCATGTGAAAGGTACACAGGGTTAAATTTTCCTTGCTGTAATCGGTTTATTTTGCCTTGCTCTAATCCCTTCCTTAACTATCCTATTGAGATTTTTATCCGCATTTGCTACTTGTGGTTTTCCTTGCTTTTCTGTGAGCTTTCGTTTCAGTCTGGCGCTATGGGTGGTGATCGCATTCGGACTGAACCGGACAATTGTGAAGAATTTCATAGCAACCCACTGGTTTGGCACATTTGTATTGAGGGAGGGATTGCTCCGCTCATGGAAAGCTTACTCAGCCATGACCCCATTTTATCTGGTCAGTTCACCAGTTCTTGGAAGGACAGGAGGGTTTCCACTAGTGGGATTTTGTTCGAAATCAGTGAGGAGGTGATTGCGTAGGCTATGGGTTTGCAGTGTTAGGGGAAGAAATATCCTAAACATACTAAAAAGCCGGACCATGAGAGCCTTAAGACATTTTTCAAAGGCGATGAGACCTCGGTTAGGAACTAGGTAGGGTTTGAAAGGGAAGAACTTCCTAAGCCGTGGGACCAGGTTTGCATGGTGTTGATGAAATATGTTATGCTGGAAGGTAGATTCAAAACTTGTTTCTTTTATCATTTCCCTCTGTTAAACCATCTTAGGCATAAAATGTTGCTTAGTTTCCCATTTTTCCTTCTCATGGACCTAGAAAGTTCGGTGGACAAGTGTAAATTTTCGGCCAGCCAAAATCCTTGTGACCTCCCGCCGCTCCCGCTCCATCAGGGGCTAATTCTCCACCTGTATCACTTTCATCTTGCCCTTTGCCCGCCTAAAGCCATCACTGTTGTTCATGTTGAGAACATTGAACCCCTCTCTATGGTGCATATCTCCCCGGCCGAGTCCAAGAGTCCTCCTCAGAAGCCAAATATTGATAATATGGGAAACGCCAATACCAAATTTGCCACCAAAAAGCTTAAGGGTGGGTTTGGCAAGGCCCATGCCAGTGCGGCAGAGGGGCTCTGCGAGCTGAAAGCCACTCAGGCTGCCACGACTCCCTTTGTCACCAAGTCAAAAAAATCTAAGGAGAAATGCATGCAGGCTGCGACTATTAATGATGGCAAAGGTAAGAATGTGGTTAAGAAAGATTCTAGAGGGGATACGGTTGTGGGGAGCACGAAGATGACTGGAGGGGAAAGTGCTCAGAGGAGATCGGGGAGACTGGCAAAGAACAACAAGAAGAGGTTAATCATCGAGGACTCAGAGGTGGAGCAGTCAGACAACAAGGGTTACAAGGAAGAAGAGTCTAAAGATGTTGAAGATGAGATGGTAGGAAGGCCCTCACTTACTCCAGAGGAAAGTAAGCTCCCTTTTGTTGGCTTTGGCTCGTACTCTCTGCAGCCGCTGGTGGATGAACCTGGTGAGGCCAAGGATGCTATGGATGCTGAGGTTGATTCGGACATGGTGGCGAAGATATTGGACACTCTGGACAAAAGGTTTCGGGGTCTGACCTGCTTTACTATGAAACTGGTTCACTTTGTTATGAGTACCCTGTCTAATGCCATAAAAGAGGAATTGGAGGGGAACAATAGCCAGGAAAATAAAGAGTGGGTGGGAGACGAGGCTGTGGACCTCCTGATTAAGAACTGGGACGAGGCCAGTTAGTTTGCTCCTGGTGCTGGTCTGTCGGTTGTTTCTCGGCTGTGGGTGTGCTGCCTATGGACTGTCCCTGGTTTTTCTTGTTTTTTCTGTTTATGTTAGCTGTTTAAGACTTGTCCTTTTTTGGCCCTAGTGGCTCGTTGTGTTGGGTACAACGCCTTGTAAATGTTGTTTAACTTTTCAAAAACAATATCTCCTTTAGACCTAGGATAAAGTTTAAACCAAATATCTTGTCCTTAATTACTTGTAAAGTAATAATAAACTAAAGAAGTTGCTTTATTAATTCCAAACATATCATTTTAAAATAATTATTTAACCTTTGCAAAACAAATCATTTTGAAATCAATTAATCTCTCTATTAAACACATTACTTATAAATCAATCTTTATTCTTTCAAATATATTATTAAAGAATAAAATCAATAATTTGACTATTGCATTTAGATTTAAATTTTTCTCAATTATATTTACACATGTCACTAATTAAATCACCTTTTAATATATATTAATATTTTAATATTATAAAATATAATATTTAAAATATTATATATCTACTTATTAACAATATATATTAATATTTTAACATTATAAAATATAATATCAAATATTATTTAACAATATTTAATATTATAAAATATAATATTAAAAATATTATATATTTTATTTATTTAAAAAAAAAAACAAATGAGAAAAGGGCGTGGGTTCCTCGGTCTGCGCTTGTGTTTTGAGAGGGGAGGGCGGTAGACACATTTTGCACAGGGCAGCGGCCGACTCAACCCACAGCCGACCCCTACCCTTGGGCCGACTGTGTAACACAGTCGGATCCCCCTTAAGGGGGGCGTCGACTGTGTTACACAGCCGAACCCTTGGGTAAGGGGACAACTGACGTGAGGGGAGAGGGAGTGGAGTGTGTAGGGTGCAGCTCCTGCACACGCCTCCCATGGGGGGTGCAGTGGGGTGAGCCCCCTGTGACCTCCCTCCCAAACCCTTCAACAAAGACGTTTTTTTTAATTATTATTTTTATTTCTTTTTCTTTTTTTAAAACAAATACTACGGATTTCGAAAAATCCGAATCATAATAGAGGGTTTTCTCTTCTTTTTTTTGTTTTAAATCTTATATCCCACAATAAAACCCAAAAAAAAAAGAATATTTATATATGTATATATATATATTTTTAACAATATATATACATACCCAGATTAAATAATTTTCTTTAAACAACTGAACAAAAAAATAATAAAATGATCAGTTACAACTATGTTGCAATCTTTCATGAAGAACATTGTTTGCTACCAAAGATTTTGAAGTTCTGAAACCAGATTCAATATGGGTATTTCCATGCAAATCCAACAAAGTTTATATATTTTCCAATAACAAATAAGAGTTGTGAATCTTTTCAAAATAGAAATTAATTTAATAAAAAGGAAAACTTGGTTTCCATTGCTTGAGAGATTGACAAAAATGGTGCAAATATTTCTCCTCAATTTCAAGCTTCTTCTCAGCAATTTGACTGAGCTTCTCCAAAAAAAAACCCAAATCCAATAGACAACCAAAATTTTCCTTTCCTTTTCTAAATCTCCATTTTTTCATCCCCTCAAAATTTTATCCAAAAATCCAAATAATAGCCAAAAAAAATGAAAATATCTATTCAACCACCATAATCAAAATTTGAAAACAGAAAACATAAAATATCACAAAATATCTCTTTTTTCTATTTTTTTGAATTTAAAATTTTTCTAAAAATGAAATTTAAATCTTTTTATTTAATTTTCAATTTCAAACAATAAAATCCATAAATTTCAAAATGAATAACTTAATTTATTTCAACACAATTAATTTAATTAATTAATAAAATAAATCTAATCCGAGATTAAATTATTTATTAATTAAATTAAATTAATTAATAAATTAAATAACATTTCTAACATTATAACCAGATTCATTTAATCAACAACTTAACTACATAGGCCATTGACTTAAATTTTTCTAATTTAAAATCTAATAAGATCAAGGAAATTGAACAATATTAAAACAACTGAACCAGACTACAACCCGACGACACACTTATGACTAGGGTGATGACTTGGCATGGAAAACCTAACTACTATCTACCAATCGAATGTCGTTGGGCAATGGACACGCTCAAACCTGTGAAACCAGGTGGAGTCGATGTCATATACCTGTCAACCTGCAAACAAAGTATATCGCACATGTATATTTTCATCATATAAAACACATCGTGAAGAGGAAATCTCAGAATCGCAGGGTGCTCGCAAGTGAGTGGTGCAAATCCATCCCCTTCACCAATACAATATTACCAACTGACGAATCTAACATCAATAATTTAATCAAAGCATAAAGCATCATTAATACAAATATCATCTATGCTAATCTAAAGCATGCCATAATGATAACATCAGAATAAATTACCATCACATCCAAATATCTTAATCACATCGCTTTACAGACAATGATCAAATAGTAACCGAGTACCATAGACAAAGCACTAATAGAAAAACACAACATAAAGGAGAAGAACATTGTTCGCACAACAGAGCAAAATGAAGGGGTCTTACACACTAAACCTGCATGGCTGCATGCACATATAACACAAGAAATGTTTACAACGTCAGGATATATTCCAAAGTAATTCATTAATTCAAATATTTTGAAAGAATCCTTGCAAAATCCATTTTGTGCATATCCCACAAACATTGCATTCCCTGAGACTACATTTCTTTGAGGCATTTTTGTCAAACAATTTACGTGCCTTATTTATGCTTCCATATTTTTCATATAAGTCTACTAGAGCATTTCCAACGATAATATCTAAGAAAAAATCCCCTTCCATTAAGCTTTATAAATATGCCAAAATCCTTTTGTCCTTTATCCTTTGATTGATTGCATACCTTGTTCCAAAGCTCCCATTTTGGCACAAGTGAGGAGGATGCTAACAAAGGTTGTGGAGTCTGGATTTACACTTGCTAATTCCATTTGCTTGAAAGTTTCTGAAGCCTTTTCAAGAAAATCCCTTTTGCATATATCCTGCAATCATGGCATTCCATGAGACCACATTTCTTTGGGGTATTCTATCAAACAGTTCACGTGCCTTGTTTATGCTTCCATGTCTACTCGGGTAGTTGTAGCTACAACATCTCACAAAATTTCATTCCTTTATCATGTGGTGGATGTCCATAGCCCATTCCAATGCTCCCATTTTATAATAGGCAAGGAGGATGATGGAAAATATTTTGGAGTTTGGCTTTATACCTACCTCGAATACATTTGATTGAAAGTTTCTAAATCCTTTTCAACAACTGCATTTTGTTCATATCCTACGATTATAGCATTCAACGAGACCACGTTTATTTGAGGTATCCTAACAAAAAGTTTGCATCCCTTATCTATGCTTCCACATTTTTCTTATATGTCTACCAGAGAATTTTTGACGGTAATGATGGACGTCCATACCCTGTTCTAGAGCTCCCATTTTAGGACAGGTCGCGAGTACACATGTAAATGAAATTTGTTCGGGTTTGAAACCTATTTTTTGTTGAAGGGGATAATATGGGCTGGAGAAAATGGTTTAAAAAAATTAAACTTCTCCTGGGATTATGATATATTTACAAGAGTGTACAAAGGATTCCAGAAAAGAGCACAACAATTATGAATGCAGATTTAGAAGGTTTGGTATTTTTTTCTCTTGAAAATAATTCATAATATATTGATTAAAGATATTATATATTGTAGAAGCTAAATACACTTTATAGGGAGAAAAAAAACAAGTAAAATCATGAAGAAGGCAAAGCGTAAGTGCTGTCAGAAATAGACAACAACAAAACAAAAAACCCAGTAAGAACTGAGCAAAAAACCACAGAGACAAAAGCAAGTAGAAAAAGGATAGCACACCATAAAATGATGAATGCAAGCAAGAAGAAGGAAAACAACAATGGATAGGAAAAGGGAGCAAAGCCACAGAAGAAAAGTGGATGCGAGCATTGATGTAGGGGCATCCTTGGTTCTTTGCAATTCTGCATCAACCAAAAATATTTTTATTTCAGTTTTGTTCTTGTTCAGTTCAAGTTTGCAGATTCAGTATTTCATCATATTTTCTCACCAAACACTGTGGATCTATTTTTTTATTATGGACATGTTCATTTTCCTTATTCCAATATTTCAGCATGATTGGATATTTTTCCGGCAAGCTATCGCTTTTGGATTAAGTGACAACTTCTAGAACATAGCACTGAAGCAGTTTCGAGCCTAACGACTAATTTGATCTCTTGTGGATCCTTCCTGTAGGTGTTTCAAATTGTTCTATGGAGTGTCCCTAACCTTAATTTTAGGTCCACACTTAATCCTATGCACCTGTCGAGGAGAAATTTGAATTGAAGGTCCACCTATTTCATGCATGTTGTGTTTCCTTCATAGGAGATTGTAATGATCTTTGGATGACGCAGATGATTCTAGATCTCGGATATGATATAAATCATTGTAATAGATCATTATGATAGGAATAAGATTAGGATTAGAATAAGAATGAATATGGGATTCGATCTGTAATAATTCGGCTTGCATTAAGGAGCAAGTAGGAATACTGTATTTTTGAGCATGTTGTATCAGGCTTGTGAGCCCAATCTGTAACCCAGATGTTGTTGGTTGTATGTAATTGAAATTCTTGATAATAAGAATGTTTGAATCTACATTTTCCTCCATATTTTGAGTGGCTTTTGTTTTGTAACTCTTGTTGCATGGTCTAGACTATTCTCTTTGAGGACCCTCCTATCATGACTGCACCAGATTGGTATCAGAGCAAGATTCGTTCTGTGAGAGATCGTTAGAGTTTGTGAAGTCTTGTTGAAGATTTGTTGTGGGGTGGCAGATTGAGGATCCGACCTGTAGCTATAGAGGACTTGTGTAAAGATGGCAGGAAGAAGAAATGGTAGAGGAAATGGAGTGTGCAAAAATATAGACCCAGCTATAATGGAGATGTTGAGAGGAATTGCTGCTAGATTAGAAGTAGTCGAAATGACCCAAAGGAGAGGTCGACCAGTTGATGATGTGAGTGATGAAGAGGTAGAAGAATAGGAAGAAAGGGAAAGAGAATATCAACCCGGCCTTGATTAGGGAGAAGAGAGGTTCATAAGAGCCCTAACCAAAGTAAATACTAAACCACATTTCAATCCACCGGATTATAGTGCTAAGTTGGATTCAGATGAATTTGCTTGATTGGATAATGGAGATGGAGAAGTACTTTGATTTTGAAGGTACGGTCGAAGACAAGAAGGTGAAATTTTCTTGTACAAATTTGAAATGACATGCATCCCTTTGGTGGGAACATTTGTAGACAGATAAGAAAAGAAGAGGAAAGGAGAAGATAAAATAATTGGATTGAATGGTGAATAAATTAAAGACAAAGTTTATTCCTACAGACTATTAGATCAGTTTGTTCTGAAAGTTGCAAAATCTGAAGCAGAAGGATTCAAGTGTGACATAGTATACTGAAGAGTTCTACAAGTTGAATATCAGATCCGAACATTCAGAGGATGAGACCAAGCAAGTAGACAGATATGTGAATGGTCTGAGGTTGTCTATACAGGATGATATCAGTTTGATCAAGTTGTTGAGTGTGAAGGAAGCATATCAATGTGCCCTAAAAGCAGAAGAGAAATTGAATAAAAGACATGAGAAAAGATAGAGAGGAAGAGGCGAAAGATTTTAGAGAGGAAGAACTTTTATAGGAGGAAGAGGACCTTTTTGCAGATTAGAATAAAGATAAGGAAGTTAGTAAGAATGATAATCTATACCATAGAGATGATGAAAACTCTTACCGAAGAGGAGGATATGGTGGTTACCAGAATGAGGTTTATAGAAAATTTGATAGAGGACAGGAGAAAGGAGTATTCAGGGGAACTTGTTTTAAGTGTGGTGGAGGACATAAAACATTTGAATGTAATCAGGGAGAGACAAGCAGAAAGACAGAGAACAGTATAAGAATAGTCTTTGCTAAGGAGGATCATGTCAGATCATCTAATAAACCAGAAGAGGGAGAAGTGTTGGTGAACAAAAGAGTATTGTGTCAAAGTGAGATGGAGCAGGAACCGTTGCAGAGAAAGAATTTGTTCTGAACCAGATGCAAGGTAGCTAGTAAATGTTGTCAAGTGATTATTGATAGTGGAAGCTCCGAGAACCTAGTTTCTGAAGAAATGGTGACCAAATTGAAGATGGAAAGATTGATACACTCAAATCCTTATCAGATAGCATGGATTCAAAATGAGCATAAGATACTGGTAAGTGAACAATGTATGGTGAAATTGAAGAGAGGAAATTATCATGATGAAGTTTTGGGTGAATCATGCCTATGGATGTATGTCGTGTTTTGTTGGGAAGGCCTTGGTAGTATGATAGACATGCTATTAATGATAGAAAGAAGACCACCTATACCATTGTTTCTAATGGGATGAAGCAGAGTTTGTTGCCATTGGAGGATGTTCCTAAAGTTGAGGTTTGTACAAATGCTAGAATTTGTTTGGTTGATGGAAGGAGATTTCTGGATGGACTGAGACATGAGAACATGTGCTATGCCTTGGTTCCTAAGAAAGATGTAGACTTGAAGCATGTAGAAGAAAAACCAGAGGAGGTAAAGGAGATGTTGGAAGAATATGAAGATATCATCTTAGATAATGTACCTGATGGATTTCCACCTGTGAGGAGTATTAGTCATTGCATGGATCTGATTCTTGGAGCTAGTTTTCCTAATAAAGAAACACATTGGATGACACCAACAGAGAATGAAGAGTTGAATAGACAAGTATGAGATTTGTTGAGGAAGGGTTTGATCAGATAAAGCTTAAGTCCTTGTGCAGTACTTATTGTGCTAGCACCTAAGAAGGATGGAGAATGGAGGATGTGTACAGACTCTAGAGCCATAAACAAAATCACAGTGAAGTATAGATTTCCTTTGCCCTAGATGGATGACATTATGGATTGTTTGAGTGGAGTTAAACAATTTAGAATGATAAATTTGAAGAGTGGATATCATCATATCAGAATCAGAGAAGGGGATGAGTGGAAGAAAACATTCAAGATGAATGAAGGATTGTATGAATGGTTGGTGATTCCTTTTGGACTAACAAATGCACCAAGTACTTTCATGAGGCTGATGAATGAGGTATTGAAGAAATTCTTGGGTAAGTTTGTGATTGTCTATTTGGATGACATCTTGATTTTCAGTTAGACTAGAGAAGAGAATTTTTTGCATATAACACAAGTTTTGTAGAGCTTGAGAGAAGAGTAGTTGTTGATAAACATCAAGAAGTGAAGTTTCATGAAGGAGGAATCGATATATCTAGGATTTGTGATATCTATGAATGGATTGGAGATGGATCCTAAGAAGGTAAGAGCAATTTTTGAATGGCCAACACCGAAAAGCATTGGAGATGTAAGATCATTTCATGGATTGGCTAGTCTCTACCGAAAGTTCATTAGGAATTTTAGTTCTATTTGCAATCCTATGACAAAAAAAATGAGAGGGGATAAGAAATATTTTAGGTGGACATCTGGAGCAGATCAGAGTTTTGAGTTGTTGAAATAGAAGGTGACTAAGCAGCCTGTGTTGGCCTTACCAGACTTTAGTAAGGTATTTTAGGTAGACTGTGATGCAAGTGGAAATGTAGTTGGAGTAGTATTGAGTCAAGAAGGAAGACCGGTAGCTTATTTCAGTGATAAATTGAATGATTCTAGGAGAAGGTATTTAGTGTATGACTAGGAGTTTTATGCCATATTTCAAGCCTTGAATAAATGGAGACATTACTTGTTGCCTAAGGAGTTTGTGTTGTATACAGATCATCAGGCATTGTAGTATTTGAATAGTCAAGGTAAGTTGAATCAAAGACACATGAGATGGGTGGAATTCTTGTAGAGTTATACTTTTGTTTTGAAACATAGGAGTGGAAATTCGAATAGAGTCGCTGATGCTTTGAGTAGGAGAAGGAATTTGCTGGAAGAAATGAGAGCGGAGGTATTGGGATTTGATGAATTGAAGAACTTGTATGAGGAAGACCCAGATTTTTTAGAACCTTGGAGAGCTTGTAAAGAACTAGTCTTGGAGGATAGGAGTCAGTGGTTGGATTATTTCATTAGGGAGGATATGTTGTTCAGAGGGAATCAGTTGTGTATACCCTGAAGTTCAATGAGGAATCGCTTGGTGAAAGAAAAACATAATGGAGGATTGGCATGACACTTTGGAATTGATAAGATAGTAGCATTGGTAAGTGAGAATTACTTTTGGCCACAGATTCATAAGGATGTTAGGAAATTTGTGTAGAGTTGCAGAGTTTTCAAGTTACAAAAGGGAGTAATCAGAATGTTGGATTGTATAAACCTTTGACAGTTCCAGAGAGACCTTGGGAAGATATCAATATGGATTTCATACTTGGTTTTCCAAAGACACTGAGAGGTAATGTTTATATATTTGTGGTGGCGGATAGATTTTCTAAAATGGGACATTTAATATCTCTTAAGAAGACAACAGATGTAGTACATGTAGCAGAATTTTTTTTCAAGGTAGTCAGATTGCATGGATTACCTAGGAGTATTGTTTCAGATAGAGATACAAAGTTTGTTGGTTACTTTTGGAGGACACTTTGGAAGAAGATAAAGAAAAATTTGAAGTTCAGTTCTAATTTTCATCCATAGAGTGATGGAAAGATAAAAGTAGTAAACAATATTTTGGGAAATTTTTTGAGATGTCTAGTTGGGGAGAAGACCAGGAGTTGGGTTTTAGCCCTTGCACAAGCAAAGTTTTCTTACAATAATTTAGTGAATGAGAGTACCGAAAAGACACCTTTTGAGATTGTTACTAGAGTTCATTCTAGAGGTATATCATAGTTGCAAGACATCATTAAGGAAGATAAAAGGAGTGTAGAAGCAAAGGAATTTGCAAAACATATGAAGAAAGTGCATACTCAAGTAAAGTAGCAATTGGAAGATATGAACTGGAAGTATAAGGAGAGAGCAGATGAAAAGAGGAGACATAAGGAGTTCAAAGTTGGAGATGAAGTGATGGTGTATTTGAGGATGGAAATATTTCTAGTTTGCACATACAATAAGCTCAAGATGAGGAAGTTTGGACCCTATAAGATTTTAAAGAAATTTGATTCAGGAAATGCATATGAAGTATAGTTACCGGATGGCATGGGTATATCGCCTATATTCAACATTGCATATCTACATCAATACCATGAAGCAAAATTCAGTGAAGATAGTAAATAAAATTTGGAGAAATAGTTTCCTAAGAAAAAATCAAATGAGATAGAAGAGATTTTGGATATCAGAGATGAGAGGAAAACGTGTGGAAGACAGTACAAAGAATATCTTGTGAAGTGGAAAGGCAAACTAGTGGAGGATTCTTCTTGGATTTCTCTGGTTGAGGTAGACCGTATTGGTTTCCTCTAGCCCCAACAAAGTGAGGGACTAACTTTTCAAATAACCTTGGATGTCTGATGCAAGAGAATCCTTGGTTCTTTGCAATCCTGCATCAACCAAAAATATTTTCATTTCAGTTTTGTTCTTGTTTAGCTCAAGTTGCAAGATTCGGTATTTCATCATATTTTCTCACCAGACACTATGGATCTATGTTTTTATCATGGACATGTTCATTTTCATTATTCCAAGATTTCAGCATGATTGGATCTTTTTTCGAAAAGTTATCGCTTTTGGATTAAGTGACAGTTTCTAGAACAGAGCACCAAAGTAGTTTCAAGCCTAACAACTAATTTGATCTCTTGTGGATCCTTCTCATAACTTTTAGATACTTGCGAGGTGTTTTGAATTGTTTCATGGAGCGTCCTCGACCTTAATTTTAGGTCCACACTTCATCCTATGCATGTGCTGAGGAGAAATTTGAATTGAAGGTCGACCTATTTCATGCACGTTACATTTCCTTCATCGAAGATTGTAATGATCTTTGGCCGACGTGGATGATTCTAGATCTTGGATATGATATAAATCATTTTAATAGATCATTATGATAGGAATCAGATTAGGATTAGAATAAGAATGAATATGGGATTCGATCCATAAGAATTTTGTTTGCATTAAGGAGCAAGTAGGAATATTATATTTTTGAGCATGTTGTATCAGGCCTGTGAGCCCAATCTGTAACTTGGATGTTGTCGGTTGTATGTAATTGAAATTTTTGATAATAAGAATGTTTGAATCTGCATTTTCCTCCATATTCCGAGTGGCTTCTATTGTGTAACTCTTGTTGCATGGTTCAGACTGTTCTCTTTGAGGACCCTCCTGTTGTGACTACACCAAGCATCAAGAATGGTTGGTCACAGAGAGGTTATAAGGTGGAAAGATAGAACCCTCAAAGTGTTCACCGAGCTCCCATCTATCCGCAGCCAAATGCAAACCCATCTTTGAAAGAGTATCTGCCTCCATATTGCATTCCTTATAAACATGCGTGGATATATGGACAAAGGAAAAATTCTCAACCTATCAATCAAATCTTTAATAGGTATGAGTATGATATTTTCAGCATGTTAGTTCCCATTTATCCATTTGACATGATGACCTCAGAATCACCAAAGAATTGTATTTGTTCCATCCTTCTATCCTTGGCCAAAGTCAACAAAAGTTTCAAAGCCATAATCTCTGCAAAATTATTCGTACCACTGCCCAGACCAGCAATAAAAGAGATATAATGGTTTGGATTATAAAATATTATGCCACCCACCCCATAGAGATCATAACTTCCTTGACTAGTCACATCAAAGAAACCCTAAGGAAAAGATTTATCAATCAATAAAGAAGTTATGGATCTTGGAATATTCACCTTAGGGATATTTTGAAAGTGCACAAATATGGAATAAATCTGAGAAATGCATTGGAAGGCATGGATCAACTTATTTTGAAAAATTGCAGCATTTCTAACCAACCAAATACCTTAGGCAACAAGAAGAGGTAGAGTTTGATAAAAATGTAGAGACCTCTGGTGATACCAATTCTCAAAACAATGCAATAGAGTATTTCTAGTCCATACTTTGAAATATTTTGAAATCTTTTAAGTTAAATCAACACATTGAATATTTTCACTTCATTTCCACAATGGATATCTATGTGAATATTTTAGGTGAGAAATAATTTCATTTGAAGTGGTGGTTAAAATTTTAAAGAGAAATCTTAAGTTTTGGTGGTTATAAGGATATTATTTGGAAATATTTTACTTAGTTATTTGCATGGTTAGTTTTGTATATCCAAAATCCATAGATGTTAGAGGGTTTTCAAGATGAAGATGTTAAATTAAGGATCTTCATTGAAGGTATAAGAGATTATATTTATTTTTTGGAGCCATTTAACTATGAGAGTACATTTTCAGTGGAAATCAACACTTTTATAATAGTCTAATTTTATTATGTCATCAAGTGTTTTTGTTTTATCCATACTATGTCTAACAAAGATTTCAAAAACTCACATGCTTGTGCTATTGGGGAATTTGATGTATAGAATGTAAAGCAATATCATATTGGAGGTTGGAAGCAATGAAGGCATGAGATATTTTATCATCTTGAGTTAGATTATCTCTAAGAGATGATACACTGTATGAGAAGAAACAATAGTTTCATATTGAGTCCCTTCATTGAGCAAAGGGGGGCATGACCGTTTTATTTTGGTTTGAAATAATTGAGTATATCTCGATCTACAAATTTGGTGAGTGGTACCTATGGATAATTGAGCTTGTTTTATCCATAGTTTTGCAAGTATGTAATTATGAATACTTAAGTAAGTCTTCATCCACAAATGGAGGTGTGTTACTATGGATAATAGAGTTTGTGTCGATTCATAGTTGGAAAGTGGTTTTGTTACTATGGATAATTGAGTGAATCTTAATTCATGGTTGGTTGGTATCTTTTCTTATGGATAATGGAGTTTGTCTTGATTCAAAGGAGTGGCATACTTGTGGATAATGGAGTATGTCTTGATTCACAAGTATTTTACAAGTTTGACAATCATGGGTTTCGTTGATGTGTTCAATTTGGCACTTTTTGGGTGAGTGAGGAGAATTGGTGAAGATGCTTCATTGAAGTCTTCAAAAGGGTTGTTGTGTTCAATCCTTGTAGTGTTTTTCCCTGTTTAGATTGATGTAATAATGGGGGAATGTTGGATTATTACATCTTTAGTTTAGTATTAATTTAGATTAGAATAATAATAAATAAATAAATAAATAAACATACAAATGTTAATTTATATAGTTTATTTAATAGTTAAAATAAATATTTGTTAGTTGTTAGTTATTCCCACAAGGGAGTTTGGGTAGTTAGCACGGGAAAGTCAAAATATTTAAAAAACAATTGAGTTGCAATGTAAATTATCTTGATTGAAATCAAAATATATTACTCTTTGTTATCTTGTTGTGTTGATATGGTTTAATTGTTCCACTATATTATTTTCTCTTCAATATATTTAATAAATGCATGGTATTCTACCAAGATAAAGAGGAAATAATTAAGACTCTAGATCTTCTTCAACCCTTATCTATTCTAAGACAAAGGTGGAAAGAGGTATCCATGGATTTCATCACAGGTTTTCCCAATTTTGAAGGAAAAATTTCATCATGGTTGTTGTGGATCAAATCACCAAATATATATATTTTTGTGTTGTCACACCCACTTGTAGCAAGTAGTATAGCAACAAAATTTATTCATAGCATTGAGAAATTTTATGGGACCAAACAAGTTATAGTAAGTGAAAATGATCCTATATTCATGAGTGATTTTTGAACTAACTTATTCTCATGTTTGGGGACTCAAATTTTTCATAGCTCATCATATCATCCCCAATCCAATGGATAGATTGATGTGGTTAATTTTTTTTTGAAGGGATGTATCCCATGTTTTATTTTGGAAAAAAAAGGTGCAATGGTTGCCACTAATAGAATGGTTATATAGCACTTATTTCCACAATTCATCTAAAATGTCCCTTTTTAGAAATATATGGGTACCATCCACCATCAATCACCTCTTTATTTAAGTTACACCCAAAGGTTAATGTATTTGCAAAACACATTCAAAACTAGCAAGATATGTTGGCTCATCTCAAGGAGAACTTGGCAATGGAACATAACATAATGAAGCAATAATCTAAGCAATGTTATAGTGAAAGGAATTTTTAATTAGGAGATCGGGTCTTTGTGAGATTAAAACCACATAACTAGATGCCACTACAATAAAAAAAAAGGTATAAAATTATTTCACCCAAGCATTATATCCCTTAGAATATTTTGTAGAGGATTGATAATGTAGCATACAAATTAGTTTTATCTAAGTCAACAAAAATACATCCTATTGTCCATGTTTCCTACTTGAAGAGGGTTATGGGACAAAGAGTTTCAAACCAGATTAAGTTACCAAAGTTTGATGATGAGGGTGAAATTATTTTGAAGCCTAAGAGGATCTTTCAAACACACACTAAGAGGGTACAAATGAGAGAAATTGCATCGTATTTGATCAAATAGAAGAATTATCCAATTGATGATGTTACATGGAAAAAAAAATATTTTTCTTAAAAGAATTCATAATTGATTTGCATTGAGGAAAAAACTTCTTTGAAGAGGGGAGCATTCTACACCCTTAACCCATTGATTGCATTGGTATATGTGCATCCAACTTGTGGTGAGCATAACCCTTAATTATAGTGTTTGATCATTTATATAGTATTATAAAGGTAGTTAAGTCATCATAGTTAGCATCCCAAGCATAAGTATGGTATATAGGAATTATTAAGTAGTATTTGATCATCATACTCTAAAATCTTTTTCTCATTGAAGACTCTTAGAGGTTTGATCCTTCAAAGTGGCTTATTATTATCAAGTATTTGCAATTTTTCCTGCTATATTGCTGTTGGACTCAAGGGAACACTAAGAGGGGGGGTGAATAGGTGTTCTACAAATCTGAACTTCATTAATCTGAAACTTAAACCATTCTAACATTACATTACAGGAAAGATGCAAACATTCAAAGCAATCATTCATGACACCATAACACAAAGATTTTTTCGTGGAAACCCTATTAGGGGAAAAACCACGGTGGAGGTTAATCCATAATTTGAGTACTCAAATAAAAGTTTTACAAAAGAGAATGCACTTGCATTTAGGCACATTTCCTAGAGCTCATTTCTCAAAGGGAACGCTCACTGCCTTACAAAATTTCAGATTAAAATCATCTAAAGGTTGAAATGAAATAGTAGCATCTATTCATACCAGGTTATAGTTTTGATTAGGCTCATACATTAGATTTTGGATCCTCTATCTGATTTTGTACTTCGCTCTGCCCTGCTCTGCTCTGCTCTACACTTTTCTGCTCTTTGCACCATAAATTCATGTACAAATTAATTTTCACTATTACCCTTCTGTTTTTTGCATCACACACCAGTATACTTCATATTTCACACATTCGCTATTTTGAAAATATAAAACCAATCTCATATATATATATCCTCAATCAAGGATTTGATCATTCATATGTCGGCTTAACAAAACATAAAGTTCTTTTCAACTGTCGGCTATATCCTTAAGTAAATATTTATGCACACCATCCATAGTCATCCATAACATAGTAGGGACCCAAATAAACATATTCAAACACAAAAAAATTTAATCAATTGCTCTGTATACATCTGCAATTACTATATTTGACAAGTTGATCTTTTAGCATAGATAACCAACAGATTAATGTACCAAATATTCTAGATCATTCACCAGTTAATGTGCATCGAGATAATCCATGAATAAGGTATTAAAAACATCAAAAAAAATTTCTCTAAGATCCACAACTCAAAATAATAATTCGGTGAGGTAATTGGATCGACATCTTTTGCCTTTAATTGGATGCCCTGTTCTTCACTCTATTCTGCCAGTGTAAACCAAAACTAGAATGTGGACTGGATGCATGACTTAGGTTGGCATCAATGACAACACTAGAAGCCATATGCCAACAATCTCCCCCTTTGGCATTGATGGAAACACTTAGTGAAAAATGACTAAGTGTCAGAATCATTATGAGTGCGCTGCCAGACTTTACTACTCTCTCTCCCCTATGCTTCAAAAATTTCATAACATAGCTCCCCCTAAGATTGATGAGACATTTTTCACTACACTCTCTCTCTTCCTTTGACATCAATGACAAAGCATAGAAACCATATGCCAAAAATTCAATTACAAAACACTTGTTCAATATCTCCAAAACTTCAAAACTGATTCAAAACTTTTGAAAAAGAGTTAGAAAATTATCTTATGATTTTCCTTCATTTCCAGAAAGAACTTCTTCCAAGCATCTATTGTGATCCCAATGATTATGATCATGTTGTTGTTCTTGGATGTCTTGTTGACAATCTCAGTGAGGGATTCTAGAATTGTAATTGCTTCCTCCAGTTTCTCACCTTTCCTTAGTATCTCAACCATCTGTTCCAATCTACATTCGGTTAAGTCCTTCACCTTCCAAATATTATCCACAAGTGTGTTCGTGGTGAATTGAGATTTTGTGTGCTCAAACTGCAGCTCATGAAACCTTTTCCTAATTGTGTCGTCCTGATTCTGAAACATATCAAAGCTTTTTCCAATCCCATTTAGCTTTGTTTTAATTTGCTCCAATTTCTCTTTGTATTTCCCATCTGCATGAGGCCAACAAATGCAATAGTTGTAGATGTTATTAGCTACACGTATGCATTGCCTCAGCTCATTCATCCTTTTTTTCAATTTGGTGAGTGATAGCCTGAACTTCCCTTTCAAATGAGAGATAACTTCACCTTCTTCTTTGTCTTGGGATTCATAATCCATTGTTTCCTTTAGGAATTCAATCATTTCTTTAGGTAGAGTATTTTGCAGACTTCCCAATTTGATATGATTTTGCACAATATGAACACTTAGAATACTTAGGATCATGTCCTAATCATATGAGGGTTTGCAAGACCATAAATTAGCTATTTTTTGTATTCCACCTTCCTTGTGGATGATCTGCTGTAACTTTTCTTTTGTTAGGTCATTTTCTTCTTCACTTGCTTTTGAAATTTCCTTTTCTTGATCTGGTTCATCTAATTCCAGTTCATTTCCCTGTGAGTCCTCAATTTATTCATCAAATTCTTCATCTAGTATATCAACAATTTCCTATTCCTTTCCTTTTCCTTCAGTTCTGGGAATCTTTCATTCCGGAGGGCTATATTCAATAGTTTCTTTTTCTCTTTTCTATTTTTTCTCCATGCCATCGGAAGAGGAACCAACTTAAATTGTCCTTCCCAAAAGAGAAACACCTACCAAACCAAACTTCCCTAGCAAATTCTCACTAAAATTTCCAAATTCTTGATCACAATTAGCCAAATTCTTGAAGTATTTGTTTATTTGTTTGCATACCGGTTCATTTGCTTTCCACACCACATTGTTGATCATTGGTAAACAATTCAAAAAGTGCATCACTAAGCATATGACCAGAGTACCAAACCTGAAAGGGTAGCCTATCTCTTTTGTTAATTGCACATTCTCCATTAGCTGATCCTTTATCAATCTGCACAGGTCAGGCACCTATAGCGGCTAAATTGTGAGGAATTTGAAGATGATGCAAGCTAGTGATTTGTAAAATTTTGTTTGTAGATTCTAAATATATTTTTTTCAATTTTTTTGGAATCATATTGTATTTATTTTTCCACCTCCTTCTGTATAAGCATGAATTTGCACCCCTAACACAAATTCCTTTTTACCCCCTTACACTTTAGAAAACCTAAGGTAGAGGCTTAATTCCACTTAAGCCCACTGTCCACATCACACTTGGCACCTTGTTTGTGTGTCGGTGGAGGTGTTTCTATCGGGGATGCCTATGCGGTGCATAAACATTCGCACAATGCACTTACATCCCTCAAAGATTCTTGTGGGTGGATTCTATAGAGACGTTACACTTTCAATTCGAAGTCGAAGTGTAACGCCCCTCTTCGGCTGGTCGACCTGAATATGACCGTTTTTCATCCTTTCCTTCATATATCTTCACTCTCTCATCCATTCTAGAGTTTGGATAGATTTTTGCAAGATCTTGGATTCATTCTCTCCATTTCTATTCATCTATTCAAGCTTTGTAGCAGCATTTTACACTCCATTGGAACAATCTACCACTCCATCACTCTGATAGTGCAAGTGCATGACAAACACCATTGCAACAAAGGCTTGAGTTCCTCTCATTTTCTCCTCCACAAGCCTTGAGTGCTTTGGACGGAGGTGGTAAGCTCCTCTCATCTCCTCTATCATCTTTAGTTGAGTAAGCACACACTATTTTGTAGTGTCTTTTGTTTACGTAGCTTGTATTCTTTCCTTTATCTTTATTCCTATCATTGCAAACTTGGCTGTCCCTAGAGGTGGAAACACCCAAATAGGGGTTTGACTAAGGCAGGACCCTAAACAACCCCAACATTCCCCCTTTTTTTGTGTGTGCAGGTGGAGAGAGCTTGGAGAAATCTGGCCAGAAGACTATTGTACGAAATCATCTTTGTCACCCTTGCGGTAATATATTTCTTTTATCACATACGTATTTACATCTCATTCTTAATCTCATTTTGTTGTTAAAGAAACTTCTAAACTAGTTTGTTAGTCTAACTTTTAGAGTTTAACATCATCTCTCTAGTTTTCTGGCCATACAAATGCCAGCTCGCCTGTGAGATGCCATCATGCCGCATTGTCATCCTGGAACCGCACTTCTGTCCTCTGACAGAGAGCTACCTAAGACATAGAGTTGACCCTAAAAAGAAACTCGTCTAGTATCCCTTGAACTCTCGGGATTGCAGAGTGATTGAAGGACACATAGTCTTCATCATTCTCATCCCTTCTATCCTAACCATCCTTTAAACTAAGGTAAATCAGGGCAGCCTTTCCACTCTTGGCCTTTCATGACTTGGGGCCTTGCAGTGGTTGGTCCCCCTCTCTTACATTTTTGGTGAATCCGACGTGAACCATTTTGGTTCCGTTTTGCGATACTGAAAGTTCCTTTCCTTGTATCCTAAGAGTGTTGTAGGTGTGAGTGTTGTGAGGCTCTTGCCTCATAACCCAACCTACAACCCCTAGTAGGCGTAGTTGGAAGGTTCCAAAGTATTACATAATGAAACCTTAATTGGGTCACTACCTCATCTCATAAACTTTAGGAGACTCTGTAGAAGTATTGTTGGTGTGCAGGATGGCCTCTTTCTTAAATCAACCTATTCCCTCTGTGCAGACTGTGAGTAGTGGTACGAGCATAAACTTCACTTCACAGGACCTTCCAAAGGGCCTCAATAGAGATACATCTCCTCTTCACATTCTTGTAAGGATAAATGGGAATATTGTAGCGGATTTCTCGTTGATCTGAAATCTCAAGTGAATATTATAACTAAGGAAATCATGTTGATTAACTTCTTGCATAAGGATGGGTATGATGCACCTGAGAGTACCGTCCGCACACACGGTGCAATTTTCATACCTCTTATAGGGAGTATTGTCCTATCGGTCCTTGTTGGACCTAAATCTTTAAGCCTTAAGTTTGACATCATCCCGAGGTCTGAACTCTTCAGAGTGAAGCTAGGTATCCCCTGGCTAGTAGCTATGAACATAGTTCCCTTAGTTATACACAAGTGTCTGAAATTCGTTCATGGAGGTTTGGTACACGTTTTCCATGACATCGGTTATAGACCACCGGTTGCACATGGCAACTAAACCATAGATTAATTTTGGCCCACATCCCTTGGTCCTCTCCTACCTAGAAAGGACCTCCTACACTGCACGTATCAAAACTATAAGAAAGGGTGCGCTAGGCAGAAAGTGAGATACTCTCTTCCGCCTTATGATGTTTTGCATAGAGATTGTCTGAAAGCTAATAGTGATGTCACTAAGGCACGCAGAAGAGAAGAAGAGAAGCGATCTTGATATCCTCCTTCTTCCTCTTCTGTTGTTTAGCCCGATGCTTCCTCTCGCCCTGTCATGGTAACATCTACTTTTGTCTTGTGTTTTCTAGAGAATCCCATGGTTCTCACTTGGCGAAAGGCATCCTATGTTTGAGCTTCTTGTCTTACCCATGGAGCCTAGGCCTGTTCAATATGGTAGATAGAAATCCCCTCGTGGAGAGTCCTCTCTATCTCGGCCTCCTACTGTTCCTCCTCCTAAAACAGTAAATGGGAAGAGGCCCACTATCGAGGCATTAGAGTCAACTCCTCCTACCATTTCTGAACTTGCCCCTTCTCCCATTCAAGAGTCTATCCTTGCACTAGAAACAGCTATGAAAGACACTCTCATGGCTGAACAGATTCCTTCTGTCCCTTCATAGATCTCAGCTTCTAGTTTGAAGATTCATAGAAATTGCCTTGCGCATGAGCGCAAGTGTCGGTGAAAGGCCCTCCTACTGTGTCCTCCTCTTTCCCTCCTTCCATCTCTTAATCTCTTCTAGCTTTCGTTGTGAGCGCACATGTGCCTAGAAAGGTGCAAGTGTTCATTGCTCCTTCGGTGGAGCCACCCTTGTTGACTTTCATCCCGAATGTCTCGCCTTTCCCAAAGCCCATGGATGTGGTGAACACTTCAGTTGTATCCACTGCAATTCTTTCCTCTTCTCCCTCGACCCTCCTTGTTTTGTCTGTGGGGAGTTCACTTCCTTCGATGAAGAATAAGGTAGAGCGTGGCCCCTCTAGTAATGGAGGACATAAGAAGAGCCCACCTTCTCTGAAATGTGGCCCCAAGTTGACTTGTTCTATCCTAGTAACAAAACCAGTCCCGACCTCCCTTGAGTTTGTCACTGCTCCCAAGTCTCTCAGTGAGCCTAGCGGTGAACCTCAGGTGCAAACTCCACCATCTGCTAAGGTGAAACATGGCACTCCCATTAAGTGTATGTTTAACTCGGTGGATGAAGTCCCAACCTTGTAGGTGATCTTTACGAGATCGTTAACCTTGGACCCACAAGAGTTGAGTGATGGAGACCTCACAGGTCCCTCTACCTTTTCCCTTGTTGAGGGAGGGTCGGAAGCTCCTCCCCTTAACATTACACTATTGCAGGCTCATCATCCTTCCCCCTACGATGATCTAGAGGGGAAATTTGATGACCTCTTGGTTGACTAGTGTTAGGGGGAGACCCTTTTCTCGATCTTTAGATTAGATGTGTGTGTGTCATGATGTGTTCCCTCGTAATCATGCTATATGTGCCTGGATGACCCCCATCACCCCTGTTGGTGCTTGGATACAGGCATGGTGTTTATGTTGTAAACATTCTTCTATATGTATCTCTATTATTCCATGTTTGTGATTGACTTTCGATAAATTGGGGATGATGCAAAGCATCAGGAGCATTTAAGCCTCCTTCCATGTTGACCCAATTTTTTATTTTTACTTTGTCTTCTGTGTATTCTTTCTGATCTATTTGGGGATTGATGATCTTTTGCCTCTTACCGCGGTTACCTAATATATATAAATAAAGGCAGATCTGACTCCACAAAACCAGATCCCGCTATGCCCTTTGTGTGTGATCTATGTTATTTTACCTTTCTCTTGATCTTTCTCTCTTCTTTGGTTGATTTGTCTCTTTCATGTGTGACAACGCCTCTTCTACATTAATTGGTCTTTAGAAAATTTATTTGTTTCCAAATGAATCTTTTCTCGAAGACCCTTCACACACTTCTTTGTTAGAATTGCATTCTCAACGTGAAACCCTAGCAGAACATGTTTCCTTCATCATGGGTTTGTAAAGAAAGGACTTGGAAAACCTCCTCTGCAATGGGAATGGTCTTAGTCTTCCCCTCACATGAGCGCATCTCCTTCCTTTAGAATTTCTTGATGAAGTGAATATCTTTCAAAAGGATTCCTTGGTGATGGATCGATTTGAGAAGGAAGATGGTAGCTTTTGAATAGTGTGTCCCTTGAGTGGACCCCTCCAAAAAACTCTTAATAAGTTATATGACATCTAGTTTGGGGGTAGCCCAACTAGACCGACTTCACACCTTGGCATCTAGTCCAGGGGCAACTTGACTAGACCGTTCTCACATCCTTATGTCTTTCTTGGGGGAAGCCCGAATAGACTTCACTTTTCAAGCAGTGGATCCCTTGAGTGGACCGTCCTTCCTTTTGAAGGGTTCCCGAGGGATCCCTTTGAAAGTCTTACAACTTAGCGATGGTCTGCATGACTATCTATTCATTGGCCTGCGAAGCCACTTCCTTATGTGTTCTATCCACGGGTAAACATGTCGCCCTCTTCGACTCTGCGGAGTCCCCTTTACTCAGTCTCCCTCATGTGAGAGTTCTTGGGGGATACCTTCCTTGTAGGTCCATGGATCTATAAGGTTCTTTTCTTGGTTTCCTTCATGTGAGAGTTCTTGAAAGATATCCCCCTTGTAGGACCGTGAGCCTGTGAGACATCTTCGTACTTCAACTTTGTAGTTACACGGAACGATGAAGTCCTTTCCTGTACTTCCGGGTTCACTAGACCATGCTCTACTTCCTCGTCGGGTTTAGGTATACATCTCTTACTCTATTACTTCCTTACTACTCTACTTTACCAAAGCACTCATCAGTACTCATTCTCGCTAAAGTGGGGGAAAAATATATAAGCGTGAATTTGCACCCCTAATGCAAATTCCCTTTTACCCCCTTACACTTTAGAAAACCTAAGGCGGAGGCTTAATTCCACTTAAGCCTATTGTCCACATCACACTTGGCACCCTGTTTGTGTGTCGGTGGAGGCATTTCTGTCGGGGACGCCCGTGTGGTGCACAGACGTCCACACAATGTGCTTACGTCCCTAGCAGGTTCCTACAACTAGAGTCTACAAAGACGCTACACTTTCGATTGGAAGTCAAAGTGTAATGCCCCTCTTCGGTTGGTCGACTTGAATATGGCCATTTTTTATCCTTTCCTTCATATATCTTTACTCTCCTATCCATTCTAGAGTTTGGACAGAGTTTTGCAAGATCTTGGATTCATTCTCTCCATTTCCATTCATCCATTCAAGATTTTTAGCAGCATTTTACACTCCATTGCAGCAATCTACCACTCCATCACTCCGATAGTGCGAGCGTAGGACAAACACAATTACAACAGAGGCTTGAGTTCCTCTCATTTTATCCTCCACAAGCCTTGAGTGCTTTGGATGGAGGTGGTAAGCTCCTCTCATCTCCTCTATCATCTTTGGTTGAGTAAGCACGTATTTTTTTGTATTGTCTGTTGTTTACATAGCTTGTATTCTTTCCTTTATCTTTATCCCTATCATTGCAAACTTGGATTTCCATGGAGGTGGAAACACCAAAATGGGGGTCTGACTGACGCAGGCCCCTAAACAGCCCCAAAATTCCCCCTTTTTTCTGTGTGCAGGTGGAGAGAGCTTGGAGCAAGCTGGCGAGAAGACTGTTGTATGAAATCATCTTCGTCACCCTTGCGGTAATATATTTCTTTTATCCCATACGTATTTACATCTCGTTCTTCTTAATCTCATTTTGCTATTCAAGAAACTTCTAAACTAGGCCGTTAGTCTACCTTTTAGATTTTAACCTCATCTCTCTAGTTTTCTGGCCATACGGAAGCCAGCGCCCCGCGCTGTCACCCCAGAACCGCACTTTTATCCTCTGACAGAGAGCTACCTAAGATGTAGAGTTGACCCTAAAAAGTGACTCATCTAGTCTCCCTTCAACTCTTGGGATTGCAGAGTGATCGAAGGACACATAGTCTTCATCATTTTCATCCCTTCTATCCTAACCATCCTTTAAATTGAGGTAAGTTAGGGCAGCCTTTCCGCTCTTGGCCTTTTGTGACCTGGGGCCTTGTAGTGGTTGGTCCCCCTCTCTTACACCTTCAAAAACTAGTTTTTAATAGTAAACACCATTTTAAAAGAGTGATGTTACTGGCTAACACATAAAAAATTTCGAATTTAGATTTGTAACTACAATGTCTAGTGCATGTAATTGGTTTCATAGCATTTCATTGAATATTTTTTTCTTAATTAAGTTTCAAAGTCAAACCAATTATAATTTAGAAATGATTTACTGACTAAAACATAACATTTTTGTAGTATCGAAATTTAATTTAATTTTTTTGTTGGATCAAGGACATCAATATCTAGTGCATAGATATTTTTTCAGATTTTTTTCGATAATTTTCTATTTTTCCACATGTGAAGAATAGAGAGCTTGATTTTTGGTGAAAAACCTACATTCACAATAAATAAAAATAAATATAATAGATAAGTAGGAGGTTTCTTCCACAGTGTGTCAAATTATGATGAGCTAAAGGGCCTCTATAATGAATGGTTCATAAGGCACAACACTTGTTGAAGGTTTTGCAAATGGGGTAGCAAGCTAAGTGGGCTTAACCTTGGGGGAAACTTCGTGGTTAAGCGCGCTTGAGCTGGAGCAGTACTGGGATGGGTGACCTCCCGAGATGGACCAATGCTTCACCTCTATGAGCATCACCTAGATGCAATGAGTGCTAAGTGGACCATTCATTATCATGAGAGATGGGTTCTTGTGAACCACTACTCATGAATCATGGGTCAATGAGTTTGACTCGAAAACTACGCGGTTGAATCCTGATAGCAATATCATAATAAATATAATAATCAAATTAAATTTATTTAAAATTATAGTTTTTGGGAAGCTTATAATAAAGACTACATACTTACAAAAATAAATTTTAAATGAATTCATTTGATCCCCAAAAAGGTAAATCAAAAGTGATTTTTTATCATCATTTTGATAGGTGTAAAGGAGACTCTGTTATAGGTATGGTCTAAAACTAGTGGGGTTCTCTCCAAAGGGGTTTGATCTAAGGTGATTTGATCAACCCTCTTCAATTGGAATCCTTTAAATGGAACTTTTCAAGGCCTAAATCATTATATTTTCTAAAAATATGTGATTTCAACAAAAATCAGGATCTCCGAGAAAGTGTAAACCACAATTGTAGGATCATCCGCATTCAATGTGTATTTGACACTATTAAAATATTAAATATAATATTAATGGTCATCTTATCTTAGTTAATGTTAAGTAACTTCCGTTTTCACTTTAGTTCATTTTAACTTCTTTTTGTTTTTAGCTTTAGTTAACGATTGTTTCTTTTAGAAATATTGTCTTGTATTTTCCTTTATAAGGAGTTCTTCACTCCATTTGTAATCACTCAATTATGAATATCAATTATCTTTTCATGGTATCAGAGCTCAAGCTTGAACCTGATTAATGTTAGCCAATTTTTTTGTAATAAAAAAAATCGAAGAAATTTTTATAAAATTTTGTGAGTCAATTTTGTTGAAAAATCGAAGGGTTTTTAAGTGAAGATTTTCAAAGTGTTTTTTTTTTTCTGAAGAATTTTTTTGAAGTTGCAAGAATTTTCAAGGGATTTTTGAGGCAGATCTATGAAGAATCGATTTTTTAAAAATCTAAAAATCACGCCCTTTATTATGAAGTTTTTCGAGGGTTTCAAAAGGTGAAATCACGTTACATTTTTTTAAGGGTTTTTGTTGCAAATCACGTGTTCTTGAGAATCATGATTTTTCTGAGACAAATTGCATGGGTTTCTATTCATTCTTGGCTGCACGATCTAGAGATTTTTCTTCTATTTATGATAGTGTGTATTGGTTATTTTGGTTTTTTTTTTCACGTGATCTAAAAATTGCAACCTTGGCAAAGTTCGTTGTTGTTTCTTAAATCACATTTCTGAGATTTTTTGAGCGCACAACTTGTTTTTGGTTGCATCTCATGTGAAGATCATATTTCTTTAGTGTGAAGGCATCACATTTTTTGAGTGAGGGTAGTTATTTTTGTACATTTTTTTTTCAGTTTTGTTGGAGGATCTGTGCTTGTTTTTGGGTGATTTTCTCTAAAATTTATGGCCATTTTTTTTTTTGTAGAAGACAGTTTTTGTACCTGCTTGGACTTTTTTTCTCTATGGCGAATTCCTGTTCAGATCATGGCATTTTTTTTATAGAGTTTATGACAAATTTATGTGTTCGTGGGCTTGTGCCAGGGTTTTTTTGCTACAACTAGGGTTTCAACAAAGCTTGAGATAATTTTTTCTCTGAAAAATTTGTGCCTTGATATTTTTGAATTTTTTTTTTTTTTGAAAAATTGTACCAGTTTTTGACAAGATTTTTTCTGGTTGAAAAATTAAAAATAATGCAAAGAGTTTTTCAAAAAAATAAAATTGATTTTTTTTACTAAGTGTTGTTTTATGAAGAGTTTTTTGATGATTTTTTCCTATCTAAAAAATTGTGGGTTATTGCTAGGGTTTGCAGACTAGTTTTTTGGGCAATTTTTTCTCAACAAAAAATCATGCACCTGAAGATTTTAAAGAGTTTTTGAAAAAAAATCTGTAAAATTTTTGCAGTTCAAAAGTTTTTTTTGAGGATTTTTTCTGAAAAAATCTTACTTTTTTCAAAGTTTTCGAAGTTTTTTCTAAAAAATCTTACAGTTCATGAGTTGTGCTAGCTAATTGTCCAATGTTTTTCCAGTTGATCACAAACTTTAACTCATTTTTCAGAATTTTGGAAAATAGGAGGGATGGCTACTTTGTCCGACATCATATTGGAAAGTACACAGAGGTTCAATGGGAAAATTCAATTACTTGGAAGCAGTGAAAGCTCATTATTTTCAAACTTGTCAGTGTCTTGATTTGTTTGTTCTACGGGAAAGGACCAGTAATTGCAAGGCAGTTATGCTTCTCTAGATATCAATCACCGATGATGATATGTTTCCAGAAGACTTTGGGTAGACTTAGTTTTTTGTTTGTATGATGAACATTAAGGGAGGGTATTAAAATACTAAATGTAATATTAATGGTCATCTTAGCTTAGTTAACATTTAGAAACTTCCATTTTCACTTTATTTCATTTTAGCTTCTTTAGTGGGAACTTCAATTCAAAGAAAGTATAAGACCACCTAACAATATACATTATATGTTATCACAAATTCAAGATATATGACCCTCCATGAGATACCATGATAACAATATAGAAAGAGGTGCTAGGAGAGGCTACCGCAATAATAATAGAGGTATTAGAGAAAGAAGTATGAAAAGAACAAACTATTATAACTATGGTAAACTAGGACATTATGCTAATGAGTGCAGATGAAAAAAAGAAGGAAAATTCACATGTTATTTTTGTGGTGATAAATCACATGATATTAATAGTTGTCCTAAATTTAATAGCTCTATAAGAATGTGTTGGCACCATTGATTAGAAAGTGAATAATTGTCTAGTCCAAATGTAATCTATGATGCTAAAGTAGTAATGAGTAACTAAAGTAGAAGAGAAATAAAATAAAATATAGAAAATGAATGTATAAAAAGAGAATCATAATAGATAAATGAGAAATCAAAAAATAATACAAAGGAGAAAAAAAGGAAAAAGTCCAAAAAAACATGCCATGTAGAAACTTAATAAAAAAAGAAAAAGAAAAATAACTTCAATAATTACTAGGGTTGGATTAATAGAAGCATATCCTAGGATAATCTTATGAAAGTGAAGATAAAAAAATAACATCTAGGTAAAAGGGAACATGATTTGGTGATAAGGAATTCCAAAGAGCTAATTAAGAAAAACAAAAAGAAAGGAGGGAATAATAATAAGGCATGTTTAATCTTTCCCTTTCAATTGGTATCAAAACTAAGTTCCATGATTTGCATGTGCTTGTATGTGTATGTATATGAGTTTCATGTACACTTGCATCTGACTTGCATGAACTTGCATTTTTCTTACATGTTATTGCATTTTTTGCTTCCATGGTGTTTAAGGTTCAAGGTATATATTCTGTTATAATTTCTTAGCCTAGCAAGATTGAGGGAATCTATAAGAAGGAATTGGTTGATTATTAATCTTTTTTTGAGTGGAAGTCTTGTAGTTGATCTTGTTTTTCAAGATACAATATACATTTGAAGGATGTAGAAGATATTTTTTTATGGATTTGACCATGTGATTTCATTTAATATGATATTGATTTGGAGCTTTTGTTTGACAATATATAATAACCTTCATGCATGGTGGTGATCTTTCATTATGTGTTCGTGTGTGGAAAATTATTCATGTTGGTTATCTATTCTTGGTTCCTTGATTATATGGAGAAACTTGGGTTTTCATGACTATGGTTTGATTTTCTTATATTGGGTGTGTGGCTTTAGTTCCTAGAATTGGAAGACATTTTTTATTAGCATTGAATGCATGTAGGCTGCTATAAAATTGATTGTTAGATGATCTAAAAACTTATGGAATATCCTAGATCTTGTGTATGCTTGTATATGATGGTGGTTATGGAGTTGGCTTACAAGTGGGCTTCGATTTCTTGGACTTCTTGTTCCTTTTGGTTGGTTGTACTTGCATGTCTTGGTTTCATGTTAGATGGATCTAAGGGTTTTGTAGATTTTTTGTTCAAAATATATGGTTATATGTTTAGGAGTTTATGGTGAACTCCTGAAACACCCCAGGATCACTTGCAAGACAAAATAATTTCCACAAGAGAGAAATAGAAAAAATATCATGCTATGATTAAGGATGCAAGAATGCCAAACTGAATATGGCAAATTGCATATGAAGCCTTGCTTATATAGGCAAGGTTGAGATGTAATATGCAATATGATGTTGACATGTGTTATAATCTTATGACATGTGACAACTAACTAACTACCTATTAAATGATGCTAGATAAGATAAGACTTCTAGAAAAGACAACTCATCCTTCTAAAAGGAATCTTATATCCTAAGAAAACATGCGAACCTATCACCTAGTAAATGATACCTATGAATATAATTAAATGCCTAAGTAAACTTATGTAAGTGTAATTAAATAATTAATTATACCAACACCCCCTCCATAAGTGAAACTTAGGAAGGAAATTATTATGTAAATGATGCAAAGATGTAATGATGGGTCTTGGCTACGAGGCCATGTTAGGTACCCATGTACAAATGAAATGCAAAGAAATCTCTCACAAATAGAGAAAAGGAGAAAACCCAGTGGGAAAAAAATCCTCCCCAAAAAAGAGATGAAAGATACAATAATGATATCCATCCACACAAAGGATGAAAAGAGAGACCATTCAACCCCCATAATGAGATACCTGCTGCAAGAGAAGTAGTGGAAGTACATTATGGAGTAACACTAGAATCCTCAATTCGACAAGCAAGGAAAGATACTTTTATTTGCTAGAAATCATATTAGAGTCACTCAAGGACTCAAGTCAGAATCATGAAAAGCAACAATAGACCCGATGCCAAGGAATGCTTGAAAACTCACAAACTAGCACAACTCTGGAATCTATGAAGCAACAGTTGATTGAAAAATGATCTGGAATTGAAATAAAGTGCAGAGAAAATGAAAACCTAATGCACACAAAAGAATAAATAGTGCATGCATTGATGAATGTTCACATCTGCCTCCATGATGAAAAATGACCTTAGATCTATGTAGAGGACAAAATCAACTTTTTGACAATATAACATTTTCGAAAAACAAAAGTTGTATGCTCAAGTTATGAATTTTTGAAAAAAAGGATAAGTTGTGCCAATCGACAATGTAGACACAACCCTTCTGATTTGATTTTTGGAAAATTTACTTGTTGCATTCAAAAAATAATGGATACCCAGATAGTATTTTGATGCAAAGAACAAAAACTAGAAATATTTTTTTGATCCAACAAGCAACAGATGAAAAATAAATTTCTTTTGACCTTCAACCTATAGGAAAATGACGTGTGGCACTTTTTGTAATGCAATTTTCTTTAGATCTATGCAAGATATCAAAATTCAAAAGATACCTAGTTGAGATTTCGACCCTCACTACAAAACCCATAAATCATTTTTCCTACAAATCAGTGGAAGCTAGATTTTTGAAGCAAAAATGAAGACGACTCCAATAAAAACAATTGGATCAAACCTTGGATTCAATGGCAATGTTCTCAAGATCCCAACTTGCACCCAACAAAAATTTCATCCCAAAATTGGTCCCTCAAATTTGGGAAGAATTCTGCAACACTGAAGCTTTGATGTCATATGGGAGTTTATGGTGAACTCCTCAAACACCCCAAGATCACCTGCAAGACAAAATAAATTCCACAAGAGACAAATGGAAGAAATATCATGCTATGATTAAGGATGCAAGAATTCCAAACTGAATATGGAAAATTACATATGAAGCCTTGCTTATATAGGCAAGGTTGAGATGTAGTATGTAATATGATGTTGACATGTGTCATAATCTTATGACATGTGACAACTAACTAAATACCTAGGAGATGATGTTAGATAAGATAAGACTTCTAGAAAAGACAACTCATCCTTATAAAAGGAATCTTATATCCTAAGCAAAAATGTGAGCATATCACCTAGCAAATGATACCTAGGAATATAATTAAATGCCTAAGTAAACTTATGTAAGTGTAATTAATAATTAATTATACCAACAATATTCGTATCTATGTTATTCCATTGTTCTAGTTTGATTATTCTAGTGTGTCTCAGACTTTTGGGTCTTCTAGATAATAAGTGGATATAGATTTTCATGTGTGTTAGTGACATAGTGGTTTTGTAGGTTTTACATGCTTGATCAAAACTTGTGGTTTTGTAGAATTGTAGATAAACTATTTTTTAGATTATGATTCCCTTGGGGTATTTTTGGATAGAAGACAATTCTATTTTTGCATGTATGCTTCATGTATGGTGTGAAGAGGTTTGTATCTTTCTCAGTATGGAGATGTTGTTACATGATTAGTCACTCAACATTTCTATAACGTTTTCTTGATGGGTCCCTTGACTATGGTTACTTAGTTGTGGATTTGTTGAAAATCAAGTCTACTGGTGATCTAGTGTTTGAGTCTTGAAATCTACACGTTATCAATCTTTGTAATATCTATTGGATGTTGTGGTTGTATTGCTGATATGTGGTTATCATTGATGTCAACACTATTAGCATTGATATCTTGAAGGCTGTATATGTTGAGGATATTGAGAAAATTATAATAAATATGTTAGAGGCTATCTATGAAGCTATGAAGTTCATTGTGATGAAACGTTTAGTATGTTGGTATTCATAAGTTGCGCATTAAAGGGTTTGTTTCTGAGCCTATCTAGTTTATCCTTTGGAAGTTTCAGAGATGTGCATCAAGATTTGAGCAAGTTGTGAGTTTTTGTGTTCCTATAGTTTATTCTGTTACTGTAGTTGGTATTTTTGGAAGAAGAGAATGCAATTCTGGTAATTTGAGTTGTTGCGTATGCTCCTGTAATATTTGTTGATGTTTCTATATCATGCTCTATCTTTGTTGCACATCCACGTTGATCAGTGTGCTCGTGATCTAATATTTTTCCTTTGTGTGCTCGACATTTCATGTTCTTGGTCGACATGGTGGTTGTAGTGTGTTGTGGATCCTCGTGGATTAATTTTTAAAGGTTTAACGTGTTTGAGGATGTTGTTTTAGGTCTTCATTATGTTTTGATCGACTTTGGTTGGTGCACATTGAGATTTGTTCATGAATTGGGCCGATAGTTTGTATTCATCTATTCCTTTATTTTTGGCCGACAAAGTTGTTGATGTAATTCCATGTAGCGGATATATAAGAGTGATTTTTTTCTTCTTTTGAAGAGAATGTATGTGGTATGCGAAGTGTGCAAGTTCTATGTGCAAATAAAGATCAAATCATTTGATTACAAAGCAAATAATGAATAAGTTTGAGTGAAGTGTGAAGAAGTAATTTTGTGCCTAACCGAAACTGTCATCAAGTTTATGAAGAAGCTAATTTCTTAGTTCAAATCCTTTAGATGGTTTTAATCTGATTTTTTTTTTAAGATAGTGTGTCTTCTTTGAGCAATGTGCTCTAGGCAATGTGCCTGAATGCATGTGCATTCCCATTATTCATCTCTATACTTTTAACAGGGTATAATATTGTGGACTGACATCCACCGTGGTTTTTCCCCTAATAGGGTTTCTACGTATAAAATCTTGGTGTTCTTTGTGTTTCTGATGTGGTGATTGTTTATGTTTAATGTTCTTTCATTAGATCTATGAATAAGTTGAGTTAAGTTTAATAAGTTTGAATAATCTGTGACAACTAATTCACCCCTCCTCTCAGTTGTTTATCCCTGTTTTGCCAACAATCTCAAGTTACTAATGTGATAATGATTTTTCATGTTTCCTTGTTTAAGATCTTCAATGTATGCAATTTTTGGATTAGCTACCCATTGGTTGTAGTGGGATGACTCAGATGTGGATTGTCTATATCCACGAGATTGATTCAATGTTGATGGAGATTTTATTATTTGGACTTATCTATGGTAATTTGTACAATAGTATTTTACATTGGGATGAGAATATGGATGATTAGAGTGCCTTGATAGTTTGTTATGAGACTTCTAGCATGTTGTGTATCTTATTATTTTAGAGATCTTGGTTCTACTTTATTTTTATATGTTGATATTGTAGGTGAATTTTTTTAATTCTATTAGATCCATAAATGATCTTCATTCAAAATATGGTTATCATGATTTCATGGATAGCTTAGTAAAATTGTTCAGTGAGATAGTTTGATAGTGATTTTCTAGTGACAATTTTATCTTCTTGGCTTGGGGATCTTGGTTCTACTTATTCTCTAGAAGTGTTAGTATTGTAGTTGATTTTGTGTGGACCATGGGTGATATTCATTGAGGATATGGTTATCATGATTCCTAGAGAGCTCGGTATCATGGTTCAATGAGAGATTTAGTAATTATGTGGATTCATCACTTTGAGATGGATGATCTTCTATAGTGGTTGTTGGTGTCATAGAAGAGCTCTTGGATCTTATTGCTACAGTAAGATTTCTTTGAAATTTTTGGTTTCATTGATAGGATATGGTTATATTCATGTGATTGGAGATGTTGAGATCTTGGTTAGCCATAGAAGAATCTTGAAGTCTTTGGTTGAGGTGTTGGGTGTTTTTTTCTTGTCAATTTTTTGGTGTTGTGCCATGATGGATTCTTGATTGAAAATTAGAGTATTGGCATGATATTGTTAGATCATGAAATCATGATGTGTTACTAAGTCTACAAATGTGATTTGGAGATTAGGATGGATTGATCATTTGTTGATGCTCGTAGATACTTGGAGACTTGGGTGAGGCGATTGTTGAGATGGTTACTATTTGGAGGTTTCAATAGGAAGACCAATTTTTTTGATGATTATGGATACTTGCTGACTTCGGTGAGGAATTTGTCGAGATGGATACTATTTGGAGGTTTTAGTAGGAAGACCAAGTAGCCTTCACCTAGATATGGGTGTGAGTTCATGATGACATGAGAGGAAGTTGTTCTTGGAGAAATTCTATGAGACAGTATATCATGGAGGAGAAATATTATTCCCACTCTTGGTCTACTCAGTAGATAATCATCTGAAAGGTATTGCTCATTTTATTTCTATATGCATTATATTTTATGATTTGTTTTCTAATGAAGATGGATCTTGAGATATTATTTCTAATTCTAGAGGGTTCATTTGAGGAATGTATATAATTCTTATCTCCTTTTACATATGAGGTTATTTATGATGCCATTCACTGATGTCGAGTTTGGAAGATGTTATTGGTTTGGTTTACTAATTTTGGGAGTGGGTTTGAGTTTGATCTTCCTTGCTTAGAGAAGCTTACATCCATGTTGGTGATATCAGATATATATGTGTTTTTTTATCTAGTGAGATTAAATTTTTTGGGTGTTGTTAAGACTTTTATTTTAGGGTTGTGAAGGAGATACTACTTGACACATATTAGGACTTTGAGGTGTTGGCAGAAAGATATATTATGGAATATGATTTATAGTTTATTCCCTTTCTCTTCAATGGCTACTTCCCAAAGGTTTGTGTTCACATAGTTTAGTGTGGTGGACTTGGGAGAGTTATGGTGACATGTTGTGAGAGATTATACAAAAATTTGTGTTGCATATGTGGATCATTGTGATGATTATTTGTTACTATACAGTTTAATTATTAGCCACATCCTTGTATAAGTGTTTATTGGTAGGCTTGGTATACCGTGATCTATTTTTAGATTTGATATTACTCATGTAGTGGGATTTCCTAGATGTGTATGTTCTTGATTGATAGGTTTTATACATGGAGCTTTTGATTGTAGTTTACGGGTTGAATATGTTGTTGGCATGAGTTTATTGATGTTTAGATACCTTTGAGGTATGGATGAATGGATGGATTAGCATTTGTTGCAGTTTATTTTCCATTCATGTGGGTTTTTTAGTTGGATGTTAACAATTGTGGTTGTTGTTCTAACTAATTTTGTAACATTCATGTTCAATCTTGTTTTCAAGGAAGTTTGGACTTTAGAGTTATGTTTTTGTAATGGGTTTGAAGTTGGATAAATTGGTGCTTTTGTAAAGCTTGTGAGCATACTGAAGTTGTGGCAATAGCATGCAACCAAGTTGTTAACTCTTAGATTTAATTCTTGTGCTCTTTGGATTGGTGCATCCTCACCTTGGCATGATCATTTTATTCAATAGGTGACATGTTGAAGGATGAGAGGAGTTATTGCTTGATGTGGTGGAAATATTCGATGTTATTGCAGATATCTTGTTGGAATGAAAAATCATGTTGAAGATTCATGTGGTTTCATGGAGGGCTTTGATGATATTTTCTCATTGTTTAGCTACCAATAGTTAAAAATCATGTCTTTCTATTGACTCTTGAAGGTTGTTCGATAAGTGGGAGAATTTTAGGAATTAAGGTGTCTCAACATTTGCAAGCTCCTAACATTGATTTATTAAATTAATTATTCTATGCCTATGTAATTCTATGTTCATCCAATGATGTCACTTTGTGGGACCTACTTCAGTGAGGTGGAAACTTACATGGTAGGTGATGACATGCATCTTAAATTGGTGGAAATAGGCATCCCACTTTGTGCACCCCATTGAAGGCTTAATTTGTGGTATGTGTCATAAGTTGTAATATTTTATGATTCATTATGTCAATGATTGATTACAACTATAAGAGTTGTAAATTATTTTTTCTATGATAGGTGGGACTCTTTGCATGAAGGAGGCATGTTGCATGTCAAGTGGGACCATTTGTATGCATTCAAACACCTTGAATGTTGATATTGGAGTTATTTTGCATGAGTAGGTGAAGATAGGCACTTTGCATGTTCATCTTCAGGTTTGCTACATGCAGTGAAGAGGATGATGACATGTGGCATTTCTAGGCATTCACCTTGGAGCTCTATAAATATGAGTGTTTTCTTGAGGAGCATAGAGAGGAGAATCATTCATTGCAGGGTTATGTTCTCAAATCTCCTCCAAATAATTAAGATGTAAATCTCCATGTAAAGGCTTTGGGCCTACAAGTGTATTTTAACATGTTTGTTGTTACAAATTAATACATTGGTTCAATGTTTTGGAGTGGGGTTTTTTAATTGAAAGGATCTTTTTCCAACATATATTGGTGTTTCTTCTCTTCTATTTATTTTTCTTCTATTCTTCTTGTTTCATGTACTCAAAGTGTTGATTTACATGTTGTTATGCTACCAAATTAGATTTGTAAGCTATAATTTATTTTCTCTAACGGTTAATGTGATGGGAAATCAACTGTCAATTTCTACTTTAAAGACATAGTAGTATGTGTGTATCAAGTTGGTGAAAATCTGATTAATAAAAATAAATAAAGGATATTGTAAGGTGCATATTGGTGATCCTTCTAGGTTGTTTCTTCCCTTTCAATCTTAAGGGAATCACTCTCTAATCTCTATAAAAAGAGAAAACATAATATCCTTTAAATTTGTACTTAAAAATTTCACAATCTTCTCAAATCTTCCCTTGTAACGATTTTTTCTATGGTAGTGTGCCCAACCTTGGAAAAATAATGCAATGGTATCTTATATCTCCATACAAAGACACATATCTCTATGCTCACATTAGATTATAAAAAAATAGCAGTATTGTTAGCACTTGTCATTAAGTGCCAACTATTAAATTTTGGACTTACAACCAACTACTGATGGATATATATTATCAAGGGCCAAGCATATAATTTTACATAAGTTTGTATATTTTTAAATATGCATTTTTTCTTGGGTATTATTCACAAGAATCTTCATTTCATCTAATATGAGAAGAAGACAAAATAAAGTTGTGAATACATGCCATTTAACCTATATAAGAGGTTATGAGCTTTGTCTACTATGAAGCGATGTGCATACATTAATCCAATCAAGGGTTGATTATTTGTAAAAAATCTTGTGTTGGCCCATGCAAAGAGATCCATATTGTATCAATGTTATTAAGAAACTTATTTTCTATAGTTATTCCTTCAACAAATTGTTAAAATTTTAAAATAATATAAGAATTTGGTAGAAGTATGAGTGGAGCTCACATAATAGATCTTCAAATTTTTATGCTACAAAAAACTTTCTCACAATTTTAAATGCTATTTAATTCATTTTGTGAACCATGCAATGAATGAAAATCATGTATGGTGAACAAGAATTTTTTAGTTTTACACAAAATTTGTTCCTATGATCTTGCATTACTGAAGATCCATCTACCCCTGCACACCAATTTTTTGGCAATTATTTAATCATCCATACCTCCAATTTCTTTTAAATATTTCTTAATTAATTCAAATAGATTATGTGATGTTGCATTTTCCTTCATTTATGAACAAAAAATGGATGAGATCGGTATAAAAAATTTCTATGGTATACACATGCATACACACCCATGAAGTATTAGGATTTTTACAAACTAAAAATGCAAGGAATTGACAAGAAACCAAGCAAATGAAAAAACCAAAACAAACACTCAAGATAAGGGAAAAGAAGCTCAAACCTACTCCAAATTGGCTGAAAATGGATTTGATGAAGAGCTTGATGTCACGATTTCCCTATGGATTCGATTAGATGTGTGCTCAATGTTGATTTCAACATCATAAAAAATTGATTTTGCTTAATTTTGGTCTCAATATTGCATGAAAAGCTTAAGGTTGCATGAAGGTTTGAATGCTTATAATGGATAATCCTAAAAAATTAATGTGTAGTCATTTACCAAGGGGAGAGGAAAATGGACAGCTAGGATGGAGGGATGGAAAGATCAAGGGGAATCTCAACCTTTGTGGTGATGACACTTGTCATCATGAGAGGGAATGAGAGGAAAGAGGGTATTTTCAAAGTACCCTAGGAGTATGGGCAAGATCTCCCTCATAAATGGATTTCTTATGCAATCTTCCCAAATCATTGGGGGGATTTGACAAGGGGAATTAAAAATTACCTTTTAATGCACATGGGGAAGACAAAAGGAATTAAAAATTCCTTGAGGGACATGGGAAAAATAAAATAGAATTAAAAATTCGATAACAGCACGGGGATTTCTCCTCTAAAGGGAGAAAGCATTTATGAAAGGGTTAACTAAGGGGGGTGCCATAAATGGAAAAGGGATTAGTTTTGTTTAATCCTAGGATTAGATTGTGCAAGTAAGAGGTTTAGGTGAGAAATTAGATTAATGGTGAAAACTAGGAACCCACTTGCAAAAGTTGGAGGATGTGACACCTACTAACCATGGATTAGGAATATGCACATCCTAATAATAATATTAAGCAGGTGAATTAGGATTAGGCCAAAATTATGGAGGATTTGACTAGGAGAGAGAAAGTGAGGAATTAAATATTAAATTTAATTATGCTACACCCCGTTTCTTAGCTACTACATTATTTTGACTTTAATGAGTAAAATATGAATTAAATACAAAATTATAACTTCAATATGTTCAATGGATGAATGAAATACATGAATATGCATTATGATGTTATTTATTTTTAATGCTTTAATGATGCAAATGATATATGATGAATGTGATTTTCATGTGATCGGCTAAGTACGTTTATGATGCACTAATTTGGATGTAGGAAAGAATCAAGACCTCTAATGAGGAGAGGGAGAGTATTACCTAGGAGAGGAGTTTGGTATCATAACCCATAATGTACCTACTTGAGCTATCACACACTCACATCCTAGTTAGTCAAGTTAAGTCTTGAGTTGGTTCGCGATATGGTAAGAAAACCCTTGGTCATAGTTTTTGTGATGTTTGGAATGTTTGAGTCATTACCTTAAATTTTATTTGATGTTTATTTGGTTTGTATTTAAGTAATTAAACTCCTGTATTGAGTATAAATTCTACTTCGTGTATTTTATATATGTATTAATTGATAAGTATGTACATTAAATGTATATATGTATATATTCAACAACTTGTGAATATGAGCATATACGTGTACATGCACATACATAGGTAGAAATAATTACATATAACAGATACATGATATACATGGGAAATTGATTGGTTATATATATACACACTTGTATATACTTATCAATAAATATATATAAATACTTATTATAAGATATAAAAATAATGATATATATGTATATGTACATATTTGATAATATATACAGACATACATACATATATATTAATATATGTATATACATTTTATATATATGTATATGATTGGCAACTAAATGGTTTTAATATATACGTTAATACATACATATATATAAATTATAATGATTAAGCATTATAATATATATATATATATGTGTGTGTGTGTGTGTGGTTATATATATTGAATAATATGAATAGATACTAACACATATGTAATGCAAGATAATTGAATAATTTAATAGTTATATAAATAGAACAACTTAAACATATCATAAACTAAATGCTACACATATATTCATATATGTGATAGAGTGATTATTGTTATAATATTGAGCGCATAATATAAAGCGCATGTGATGCATAGTGAATGAAATTTAATAAACTTAATTATGTGCTTATTTGTTGCATCATGTAAAAGTAAATAGATGAATTTAAATATCAAATTTGTTAAGTATTTGGAAAACCATGCACCAGTAGATAAAAGTGTTGGACTTGGTCAAAGCCACGAGTTGATAGCAAGGTAAAAAGAGTTTGTATTGTCTTTGACTGACAACCACTAATATAGGCACCATAAGCAGATTGTGCTAGCAACAACATCCATGATGGAAGTAGAAAAATTGTAGGAAACCATTGCCATGTTTTAAATTGGTAAAATAACCATTGCTGGCAGTTTTTTGGAGGTGACTTAGCCATATAGTAGAAGTTGAGTTTGATGGGACTGTATATGTGTTTGTATTCTAATTCTTTTATTAGCCACATTTCACTCAATCTTGCTTAGTTGACCTGATTAAGAAGAGAAGTTGGTTTTGGATTTATGTTTGTAGTTTTGGGGTGGAAAAAGGAAGGAAAAAGGTGGCGATTGGAGAAGCTAAAAAATAGCATTAAGTTTCTCATTGTTTAGTATAAATAGAGGGAAACCTCTTAGTCTTTGGCATTCATTCTTTGGGAATTCATTTGATTCCATTCTATTGTATATTTTCTTTGTGCAAGTGGTGTCAAGTGCAAGAAGTGAAGAGAGACAATTCTTGAGTGTTTGTGAGTTATTTAGTGAGAGTTTTTAAGTGTTGGGAAAGAGGCTTGAATTGGGGATAAGATGAAAGTAGGAGCAGCAAGTGAAGTTTTGGTATTGATCTTAGAAGGAAAATTCATTGGAAGCTAAATTTCCAAGCATCCTAGATATTTTGAACTTTACTCCTTTCTAAGATAGACTTATGTTTTTGTTGATTGAATGCAAGTGCTTGAGCAAGTTATAGTTATTTTCCATAATTGTTAAGAAAGCTTGTGCATGTAGCTATATTGGTTGTAAGTTGTTTTGGATATCATATTAGTATGATACCTGGGTGGGTGCAAAAATTTGGTGAGCAAAAAATGGCCAATTTTTTTTTTTTTTAAATGAAAGGCTATAATGTGACTGCGTTATAATGCACTCACATTATGGCTTGGTGTAACCGAGCCTATGATGCGCTCGTGTTATAGAGATATCACATTATACTTTGTTATAACAAAAAAAATAAAATTGAATTCATTTCATTTCACAATCATATTTTCTTAGCCCACGACCAACAAACCCTGTCATTGTGTACTCAAATTCTAGAGAGGTCAAATCCTGCAATTTCTTCATCGAATATTTGTAATTTCTTTGCCAAGATTTTTCCATGTCAATAGGGAGGTCAAATGAGTAAGCATTGTTTGCTTTTTTTGTCAATTTTTTGTCAAATAGGTAAATTTAGATTGTTTTTGTTCATTTCTTTAATTTATAGGAGTTGAAAATCACCCTCAAAATCCTCCTCAAAATCCTTCTCCTCCTTATGAACAAGCACATGAACAAAATCTTGATGAATAAACACAACAACAAACTCCTCCAAAAATTCCTCAACGTCCTTTTGGAACTCAACAAAATTTAATGGGGGAAATTGAAAACAACAAAAAATAAATTGAGGAGTTAATTGGGAGGTTGAATGATCCTACAAGTTCAACCTTGGAAAGAACCGCACTTGCAAATTCACTTCAAGCCATATTAACACATGTATATTCCATTAGAAATAACTTAAGTGGTTGGGAAGATAAGAGGTAGGAGTGTAAGGAATTTTATGCATATAAATTATCACACAAACAAGTAAAAAATTACAAAATTACAAAATATGTTTTGTTCTCACTATTCACTAATCCACGTACAAATCAAACTCTTGACCTTAATAAAAAAAGGTTTCCTATCCATTGGTACAACCACCAAGGGATTATAATTTTTTTTTGGAAGAGGTGGTGGATGGTTTTTGACCATCCACCATGCTTTCGGGGATATGAAGTCGATCTGTCATCAAGATAGGCATCTAAGACAATAGTGCCTTAGTGATTTCAATTCAAAATCACTCCAAAGACACACACAACTATACCATAAAGCGAAAATAGGAACAATGAATCCCCCATTGATCCTACTGAGGAAAGTAAATGCAAAACAATAACAGATTCAACACAAATAGATAACCATGAAAGACAAATATGATGACACATAGATATACGTGGGGAAAACCCTTTCAGGTAAAAAACCCCACACTCCAAAAGATCAAGCCATTGTATTATTCAGCAACATAAAATAGTTACAATACAATCTCAGGCAACACATCTTGTTCATCTGGAGAATAGCAGGCAACACAAAACTAGAACCATCATGTAGTTCCAATGTCATCCAGCTGACATACTACATAGATTCCCTTCAGCTCCTCAGAAATGACTGTCTCGGCCAGCCTAGCCTGAAGCCTCACAGGTTCACATCTTCACAACACTATAACAGTCAGAGTTAATGGTTACAATCCATTGCATACCGTTCTCACTCTCTGCTACCTACCCTGGCTCAGTCCAATGTATTCAACTTCTTTAAGTCATACATCACCATCAATGTCTCCACTGAATGCTAGCCTTAATTCACGCGGCTTTGACCATTCGAGCAAGCAACCGATTTTTTCCAGATTGCATCAAGCCGCCTAGGCATTCAATCCTTACCTTAATCGGGTTCCAATTCTAGCTAGAAATCGGCCTGTAATAAATGTCATTACTATTTCGGTCTTTGGCCAACCAGGCACTGCCATCCTGCTACGTGTCACCCTGTCATTCACCTATCTCTTTGACATCGAGTCCAACTCAATCAAACTCTGCCCTGAGCTCACCTGAGCTCCTACCACGCTACTGCTGAGTCCAAGTCACCAAGCCACGGTAAAGCGGTGAGCTTGACCGAGCTCATCCTTCACTTCACTGCACTACCACTACCCGGTTTGGCCCACCTCACGATATGGTGGTAATCGCCTACACAAACCTCGACCTCCAACCGCACTACTGTTGGGCTTAGATTTTCCCATCGTGGTATTGTGGTAATCGTATCGCAGACCGTTAGTGGTCAAACCGCATCACCGTGGCTTAAGGAACAAGCCTTCATGGTAAGGCGGTAAACACCAGCACTAACCATCATGGCTTCATCGTGTTACCACACCCAAACTGCCAAACCTCTATGGTAAGGTGGTGACACCGCTAGCCCAGACCGCTAATGGTCAACCGTGCTACTGTGGGCGCCGCCAAGCGACTCTGCGGTAGGGCGGTGACCGCCAGGAAGACCACCAATGATCTTACCATGGCACCAAGGTGAGACAACTCATTGCCCATGGTATGGCAGTAACTGCCAATGTTGACCGCCAGCCGACAACCACAGTCATCGTGGCTACACCGAACACCACCCATGGTAAGGTGGTGTGCCTTCGATCCGCCAGCCTGCCACTAACTGCACTGCCTCGCCACCATCAAACCACCTCTATGGTAAGGAGGTAAGAGACTTCCAGACTGCTGCCACTTCACCATGCCACCGCCAGGAAGGATGAAGATGGTCATGGTAAGCCGATAACATAACCCAACCACCGAACAGGGTGGCCTACGGTATGGCAGTAAATGCCATAAACATGAAGAAAATGCCAAGGCCGAAGGAGAAACAGTCTAGAAAGCTAAGGAAAAAACCCAAAAATCTCGCACTTGACACAAGATTTCAGGCATCCTCCAAAACCTGAAAAAGGACCAACACAATGCCTCAATGCTCCAACCAAGACCCCTGCAATCAACATCTAGAATGTCCACCATCTCAGGAAACTGCTCCAAGCATCCAACATAGGAAAAGGAACAAGCCAAGGTGTGTATGCACTAGTCTCAGGAATGAAAGATATTGATCCTTCAGGCAGAAAAAGCACTACAGCAGCAAACAACAAGGCACCAATGTGAGCATAGGTAACATGACATAGATCATAATTCTCTAGAACAAGAAACACCATCAGCTAGAACATCAACCACAAAACTAACTGCCCTCATCCAACTGATCAAACCCACGCTGTTGAACATAGCACCCACAACTCATGCTAATCTGTACAACCACCCATACCTCAAAGGTATGATAACAAGTAACAGACTTATGCCATCATAAAACCACCCATCTCAGTAGCAAACAAGAACCTTGTTTCAGCCAGTCATAGACCAAACATGTCCAGGTACTCCCACTGCAAGGGCACTGTCCAAATGAGTGCAAAAAAAGCACCATCACAAATGATCCAGGCATACCAAGTCCACCAGCCCTTGCATATGGAAGAAAATAATCATGTAGTTCCAAGGGACACCCACTCTAATTTGCACAACCTACAACCTCCTGCTGGAAGAAATTTTTTCTCTTATCAATCATCCTCTGTTCTTCCAAGGTTCCATATCTGACTGAAGAAGGAAAAAACCCTCGTTTCATCACTTGAGTGACAAACACATGACCATAGAAAACAGTGACCATCACGGCTCAACAAACATCTAAATTCATATGAAACAAACAGGAAGAACAAGACCAGATTAGAGAGAAATAACAAATCAAAACATGCCCTTCTACAAACCCTTCTAAATGCTAGTTGTGACAAGAGTGATCTTCTTCTCATACTAAAGGGAAAGCTTTAACAACACCCAAAAACACCATGGATGTAAGCATCAAGAAGATCAGACTAACCCATACACCATCTCCTATTAGTCCTCAAAAGCACAAGGAGATACCCAATGCTATCCATCTTCCATTATGAATCCTCCAGAATCTTAAAGAAGAAACTCAAGATTCATACCAATGAAAGATAAAGCATAACACACCTGAAAAGTATAACAGGAAAATACCTTTCATAGGAACACTGCCAAGTAGACCAAGGAGAAAAGAAAACATGCTCCTCCAAGATATACAAGTCACCATGACTTAACCAAGAGCATTCTCCTTCAACGTCACTGTTGAACTCACATTCAACCAAGGTGCAGGAAACTCAGAATTTCAGCTATAACAACAACATTCACAAAAGAATTTCAGCCTCACCTTATTCTCTATGCATCCATGAATATCAACAACTGTCATCTCATGCTGACTCCAATCTACAATACTGCAGTAACCATGAAGTCCACCAACATATGACCAATGAATACAAAACATAGAGAAACCCCAGACCACTATCAAAGCTCCACAACCTAGGAACAGTAACTTATCATGACACCATGATCTACTCATCTCCATTAGGAGATACCATGTTTCAAGTGAACTATCCATGGTCTCAAGAGTAAAGAAAAATGCCAAGACTCTAATCCACAAGTAAGAGTATCCATGAAATAAAGCAAACAAACTCTAAACCAACATCACCTGTCAAAAACCACCAGCATCTCAGCCAAAGACTACCAAGGTCCTCCATGGCTCCAAGATGCTACACATCTTCAAATAGTGACCATGCAGATACGAAAGAACCCTTCTGTAGCAACAAGATCTAAGAGTCTTCAAGAAGCATCTGCAACACCAAAGAAGATCATTCACCACCAAGTGATGAATCCACAGTCATTGCTAAAGCTCCCACTGAACTGTGAAACTGAGCTCTCCAAGCACCATGACTGACCACCCCATCACTGTCAAAAGATTACACTAGCCAGTCTATCCAGCTCTCCATGACATCATGATTCACATGCTTCAGATCCCCATGACTGACTATTCAAGTACTCAAATTCCATTCCTCCTCTCATCTCAAAATAGCCATGCCAATGCACAAGTGACCACAAACAAGGTCAGCTAACAGATCTGCACCACACAGTTACAACCTCGTGGATATAGACAGTCCACTTCCGAGTTGTCTCACAAAAAACATGTAGGTAAGGACAACCCACAACATTGCACAACTTGTGGATGCAATGAAATGAAAACCTACAAATCTATCATCTCACTAGAAACTACAAAACTCAGATCATCAAAGAGAACAAACAAAACAAACAAAAAAGACTCAAACACCAGATCAACAACATATCTGACTTGCCAGTCATGTCCACAACTCAAATACCATAGTCTAGGAAACCAACAAAGAAAAAACCACAAGAATGCTTAATGAAAAACACATACCAACACTCCCATGCAGAGAAGACATCACACCTTCTCAAAACATGTCGAACTGCAAACTATCTCATATAGTCACACCCCAGAAGCCAGGGTCTAGAAAATAGTTGAACAGCTCCACACCCCACAAGTTTTCCTTGACCATGTAAAACCTGCAAAACCACAATGTTTATAAAACACCCATGCATCTCCATATTCACTGCACATCTGGACGACTCAGGAGTCTACACACAACCATCACGGTTAACTAGAACAATGAAAAAACATGAATATGCATGATAGAATTTTTAGGAAAATCTACAGAAAACCTCCAAAGCCAAAGACATGAATCTAAAACATGTGAGTGCAAGACACAAGTAAGTAATAGCATGTCCATTTTAGACTGGTTCCAAAAACCACAGTCATGCATAAGCAAAAGAGAGATCTAGGCTATCCAGAAGTTGCAGACCACCAAGGTCACTTCATACCCTCCATGCAATCAGAGCACCAAAGAAACTACCTTCAATGCTAAGTCAAAAACACCCAGGACAAACACAACTCTCCATAGCTGATCAGCAACACAAGCAAGTCCATACCGCCAAGGAGCCTCTCAAATAGACACCCAATATGAACACCATGCTTTGCTACAACACAACCATGAACATGCCTCACGCCCTTTGCATCAAGAACTTTTGTTGCAAGCCAGAAGCCTCAAACCATGTTGCCATAGTATGACCAACTCCAAACATCTCCAACGTCTTTTAAACTATGTGTTGAATCAAAGAAGCACACACTTCCACTCATTGAAGGATCAATCACTAACTGATTTCTCTAGACTTCCTCAAGCTTGCTAGGCTTATAAATCAGCACAGGAGAAAACCCATAACTTCAGCAACTAGGAGAAGACTTTGATACCACTAGTTGGTATCATCAAGCCTTGACCTCCTTCAACCAACTCTGATACCATTTGTTGGTATCAAGAAAAACAAGATACTAGCTCTAATACTGCTTGTCGGGGATACTGAGTCGGTATGTCATCAAGATAGGCATCTAAGACAGCAGTGCCTTAGTGATTTCAATTCAAAATCACTCCAAAGACACACACAACTATACCATAAAGTGGAAACAAGCACATTGAATCCCCCATTGATCCTACTAAGGAAAGTAAATGCAAAACAATAACATATTAAACACAAACAGATAACCATGAAAGACAAATATGATCACACACAAATATACGTGGGGAAAACCCTTTCGGGTAAAAAACCCCACACTCCAAAAGATCGATCCATTGTATTATTCAACAACAGAAAATAGTTACAATACAATCTCAGGCTCATAGCCTATACAGGAGTCACATCTTGTTCATCTGAAGAATAGTAGGCAACACAAAACCAGAACCATCATGTAGTTCCAATGTCATCCAGCTGACATACTACATAGATTCCCTTCAGCTCCTCAGAAATGACTATCTCAACCAGCCTAGCCTCAAGCCTCGTAGATTCACATCTTCGTAGCACTATAACAATTAGAGTTAATGGTTACAATCCATTGCATACCATTCTCACTCTCTGCCACCTACCCTGGTTCAGTCTAATTTATTTGACTTCTTTAAGTCATACATCACCATCAATGCCTCCACCGAACGCTGGCCTTAATTCACGCTGCTCTAACCATTTGAGCAAGCAATCAATTTTTTCCAGATTGCATCGAGTCGCCCAGGCATTCAATCGTTGCCTTAATCGAGTTCCAATTCTAGCTAGAAATTGGCCTACAATAATTTTCATTATTGTTTCGGTCTTTGGCCATCTAGGCACTGCCATCCTGCTATGTGTCACCCTATCATTTGCCTGTCGCTCTGACACCGAGTCCAACTCGGTCAAACTCTGCCCCAAGCTCACTTGAGCTCCTACCGTGCTATCGTCGAGTCCAAGTCACCTAGCCACGATAAAGCGGTTAGCTTCACCAAGCTCACCCTTCACTTCACCGCACTACTGCTACCCAGTCTAGCCCACCTCATGGTATGGTGGTAACCACCTGCACAAACCTCGGCCTCCAACCGCACTCCTTTGGGCTTGGATTTTCCCATCGCGATATGGTAGTAATCATATCGTAGACTGTCAGTGGTCAAACCGCATCACCATGGCTTAAGGAACAAGCCTTCACAGTAAGGTGGTAAACAATAGCACTAACCGTCATGGCTTCACCGTGCTACCGCACCCAAACTGCCAAACCTTCGCAGTAAGGCAGTGACACCGCCATCCCAGACCACTAACGGTCAACTGTGCTACCGTGGGGGCCGCTAGGTGACCCCGTGGTAGGGCGGTGACTGCTAGGAAAACTGCTAATGGTCTCACCATGGCACCGTGGTGAGACAACTAACCGCCCATGGTATGGCAATAACCACCAACCAACAACCGCAATCACCGTGGCTACACCGAACACCACCCACGGTAAGGCGGTGTGCCTTCACTCTGCCAGCCTGCCGCTAACCGCACTACCTCACCACCATTGAGCTACCTCCATGATAAGCCGGTGTGCCTTCGCTCCACCAGCTCACCGCTAATCGCACTGCCTCGCCACCATCGAGCCACCTCCACAGTAAGGAGGTATGAGACTTCCAGACTGCCGCCACTTCACCACACCAGCACTAGCAAGAATGAAGACAACCACAGTAAGGTGGTAACACCACCAAACCGCTAAAGAGGGTGGCCCGTGGTATGGCGGTAAATGCCATAAACATGAAAAAAATTCCAAGGCCGAAGAAGAAACAAGCCAGAAAGCTAAGGTAAAAACCCAACACATGCAACCATAATGAGGTCCCCCAATATTTCTTGAGGAAACTCTATTGTGAGTTCATCCTCAACAAAATCCCCAACTATTTTGATATGTGAGACTTTCAGGGGAGAGGTGGTGGGTTAACAAAGGATAGACCAGGTGTACATCAAGATCCTTAGCAACAAGGGAGATGAGCACTCACTAGGCTGGATTATGAGCATGTTGCTATCCATTCCATCATGAAGGAGAGTGTTGAGGTGGAAACTCTATAGTCTATTAGCTCTTTGACCCAGAGTATCATCCAGTGTGTTAGTCCTGTAGTATAATGTCATCCAGGAGAGAGTTCAAGGCGTAGGGTTCCACCCCATTTTTGTGAGGTTTTTAGGTTGGCCTTTACATATGACGCCCTAGACAGTTAGGAGGTTGGTGCACATGATATGTCTATAGATGCCCAGTTTGTGATGATAGATGCCATGTTGAATGAGGCTTGCAAGCTCGATACTCAGGTAAATTTTAGCATGTTCATTGAATTTAATTTATTAAAACTAATTTAGTTTAATGATTATAATAAAATTTCAAGGTCATTGTGTTGATACTATTTACACCGGCCCTCCACCTATTTTTTATTCCACTGCATCTACTATTGAGGTATGTAACTAGTAAAAAATTATAAATATTACATGTGAATAGCATTGTTATATGAATGGTATTTTAATATCTTATTTTGGTTGTCGAATAGGTTAATATTGGAGGTTTCATGGGAACACCTCCCAGTGCCAGTGGAGTACAAACCTTCACATAGTTAATAAAATAAAGAGTTTAACTAATGAATTGTACTTAACAGATTTGTGTAGTTTATATTCATATTGATGATTACATTGCATTGCACATATTTCAAACTCAAAGCATTACTTCACATTGCATAACTAATAATTAGATATTGATAGGTGACAAAATTTTAATTACAATATAGTTTTTTAGAAAGTTAACATAAACAGTGATGCAATTACTTCACATAACATAAGTAATAACTAGGAGCAATTGCCAATTGCATTTTCTTGTCATGGCATCGGTTTTAGGACACAATAACCCGGATAAAATAACCCTGGACAGAATAACCCGATCATAATAACACAAGGATAAAATAGCCCAGGGTCATAATAAACCAATCCAAAATAACCTGTGGTCAGAATACCCATGGATAGAATATCCCCATAAGAATATAGAGAAAGGAAAAAAAATGACCACGGGTTATTCTGTCCATGGGTTGTTTTGACCACGGGTTATTCTTTCCATGGGTTATTATGACCCTGGGTTATTTTATCCTTGGGTTATTATGACGGGGTTATTATGTCCAGGGTTATTTTGGTCGGGTTATTATGTCTGGATACCCATAGCATCCCATAAGACAACATTTTATTGAGGCATTTTTTTAAACAATTCAATCCCTTGTCTACGCTATGGATGCTTGGAAAAAATCTATGAAAGCATAATAGTAAGCAATAGCATAGACAAGGAAATGAGTTGTTTGAAAAAAAGTGTCAAAGAAATGTGGACTCCATCACCATGAGACCCAATTTCTTTGAGGCATTTTTTCAAACAACTCACCACCTTTTCTATACTACCACATTTTCCATACATGCCTACCAAATCATTTTATCAAACAATTCACTTACTTGCTGGTATGGCTAAAATACTAAAATAGGTGCTTTCCAAAAAACTATGGATGACTTGAAAAAATCTATCAAAGCATAATAGTAAGCAATAACATAGACAAGGCAGTGAGTTGTTTGAAAAAATTCCTTGAAGAAATGTGGTATCACGGTGATGGAATGCTATTCCATCACCATGAGACTACATTTCTTTGAGGAATTTTTTCAAACAACTCACTGCCTTAAGAATAGAAGCCAAGCCTTTAGCCAAAATTCCCCTCCAAATCATTTTCAAGGTCCTCATCCTCATCCTCAATTTACCAATCCATGGAATCTTCCACCTCTTATTCCACTTGTTCATATCCCCACCCCTCCCTCTTCATTTCTTGGTCCCCCTCCATATCATAACCAAGACCACACTATACCATCCACCCCATCCCAATATAATACCATAGAGAAGGAAATGAACTATTTGAAAAAAATTCCTCAAATAAATGTGGTCTCATGGTGATGGAATGCCATGACACATTTTTTTTTCATGGCATTCCATCACCATGAGACCACATTTCTTTGAGGCATTTTTCAAACAATTCACCGCCTTCTCTATGCTACCACATTTTTCGTACATCTATACAAAAGTATTTTATTAAATGGTTCACTACCTTGTTGCTATGGATAAAATCCTAAAACTGGTGCTTTCAAACAAGATATAGATAGGGAAAATAATAAACATGATCATAACAAATATATAGTTCAACAAGTACTCAAAATTTTTTTCATTATCTCATACATTATAAGCCATGACCTGTATCACTATTGTAGTTTTTCGTGATCGAATAATTTGTTGTTTTATTTTCATATGTTGGAAGTGGAAACACCTACAAATGTTCATTGGGAAATGGAGCTTGGTGTTTCTTTTTCTATAGACTCCTCGATGCCTCTCATAGGGGTATGAGGAAGATTACTAAATTACAAATTACATTCGTTGATATAGTTGTTAGTTAGTGAAAAATCAAATGATTATTGATTCATAGTTTAATTTCTCTTTGGATGGTTTCTATAGGACTTCAACATGCAACAACATGGGCATGCGAATATTTCCCTTGAGGAGAGTGATCGTCTAGTGGCGGTAAGTGATAATTTTATTCAATATATCATTTTTTATAATGTAATTTCTATATATATTAATGTCTTTACTTGTTATTGTAACAGATAAGGCTTGATGAGGAACTAAACCCTAGGAGGAGCACTTGGAGCACCTCTTGAGCTCAGAGTAAACAAGTGATAGACACATCGCCATCCACCCGACCAACAAAGGGAAAGAGTTTGTTTCAGGATCTTGGAGGGCAATGAATTTTGATTCCATGGTCCTTTTTTGTATGCCTATATGGCATTTGTGGACATATTTTGTATTGCATATATTTGACATTGTATGCCTATATTACATTCTTGTAAGCCTATATGGCTATTATATATATATATATTATACTTATATCGACATATATCGATGTATGCGTACATGGATATTTGGTTATTACAAATATTTTTATTGATGGTATCCATATTTGCATTATAAATCCACGTTTCAATAGATATGAGTTACATGTATTGAAATGTACACTTTACAACTTACATGTATACGTTATGACTTATGTGTATTCCAATGTATACTTTGTGACTTACGTGTTTTCATGTGTATACCTTATATTCATGCATATACTTTGTATTAATGCATATACCATGTATTCATATGTATACTTCAAGACTTACGTGTATTTGACTACTTGTGCTTCACTTATTCACATGTATACTTATTAATTTGTTATCCCTAGCATTGCTCATTCCTTTCCTTCATGGTTTACCTTGAATATTTATTAATTGATGCTAAACAACTTTAATATTTTCAAAAATGATTCACCAACGATTTATCATTTAATTATGTGCTAATTCAATATTGAATCCAAGGAAGAATTTAAAATGGATAAAGGTAGGAGGAGAGGGAAGATAGATATTTATAGTGTAACCTATTGCACCTTCTCTATACAAACCTCTAATATCTCTTGTATGCTTTGCTATTCCATTTTCTACTTTTCATATCCCATTTTTATAGGTGGATCATCACTTATCTCATTTTCTTTCCTTCTCCTCTTCTAGGTCCTCACCTCCACTTGTGGTATTCTAAAATAAGCTCTAGTTTGTGGTGGGCGCCTAATCAGATTCAAAGGAGTCATTAGTTTTCCCCTTAGTTATCCTGGGTGATTTTATTATTTCTTGGCTGGTTACAATGTATTTGATAGTTAATTTTGTGGATATGGAACCTCTCATTCTTTGAAATAGGACATTTTAGGTAGATTCCTCTTCAATAAGAGCTAGAGTTAATTGTTTCTTTTATTTTCTTTGAAATACTCATTGGAGTGGCGTCAAGATAATTTTAAATGAAATATATGGTTGAGTAGATCCATAGGTTGTGAATTGTTCTAGCACCAAATCTACCTATGTAATTAGCTACTTGGTTTGGAAAATTAGAGATTTTGAATTTTACTCCTTTTTCATCATCAAATGATATTATTGTTATTTCACTTACTTGGATTTGAGGCTTTTTTGGAGTGAAGGAAGAGGTAGGATTGAAATGACCCTTCTCATATATGTCATTCCATTTATTACCCAAGGAAAAGTGACTTGGTTTGTCCACCATGTGTCCAACTTCTTGCCCATATTTTCACCAATTACTTATTCTATATTCACTCCAACCTAGCTTCTTCAAAGAATGCATTTTTTAATTATAGGTCATATGCAACAAATTTCTTCTAGAATGTTTGATATGATTGTGAAGGAGTAGGAATAGGGTTTGCAATATCTCATGTATATATATATTTATACCTCTTCATTAGGATATTTTTAGCTTCTACTGATGGTCGAGGCTCTAGTGTGAACTTATTAATGTCATTGTTCTTCATTGTCTCTAGCTAGGTCATAAGCCACCATTTAGTCTCATATTTCAATTCACCTATAATTACGTTTAGCTATAAATCTTTCAATCTTTTTCTAGAATCTTGAAAAAAATTCCTCTTTACAACGACCATATTGTTGTAAGGGCAAGGAGGATAATTAAAAAATGTATTTCCCTTGCTACACTTGAGGATGATCATACAATATTTTAAGAGTCGTGTAGCCTTCTCATTTGTGATTAAAGCCATGATAGGAATAAGAAAGTTACCTAAATACTAATATTAATAATAATCAATTCAATGTAAGTATGAGATCCACATAGTAATTGGATCATAACCTCTTTGAGAATGAAAAGGTTCAAGCTTTCCTCAACTATTTTGAAACCCAGATGTTTTACCTCTTTCATGCAATCGTATGTTTTTGGTGTGGAAAACCTAGACTTGTCAACTGTCATGTGAATCTTTCTATTTTCCTTTGTTTTGCATGCCATCATAAGGGATCGAGTCGATTGACCATAGATCAGAGTGATTCGACGTGTTTGGGTCAAAAAGAGAACCATGTATAACATAAATGTACCTATCTAGACATGTTGGAATAGTTGATTTTTTCGTATGAGTTGCAAAATGAAAGTTGAACCACTTTGCAACTTTACACTGCTTGCATTTGACAACTTTTTCCTCAACTGTAAAGTCCTCACCATAGAAAAATTCCTCTGAGATAGAAAAAAATGAGAGAGGTTATTATAGAGGGGCCCAACATGGTCCCATAGCCTTGGATGAGACATTTGTAAGTATCATTTTTTCTGAGTAATAGCCTATCAAAAATTGCAACCATTTTTCACTCTGGACTCTTAAGGGATCAAGCTAGTACAACGTAGTTCAGAGTGATTTGGCATGTTTGGGTGAAAAAGAGGACCATGTCTAGTGTAAATGTACCCATTCAGACATGTTGGAACTGCCATTTTGGTCGCATGAGTTACAAAATGAAAGTTGCACCACTTTGCAACTTTACGTAGCTTGTATTTGATAACTTTTTAGTCAACTGAAAATTTGTCACGACAACAAAATGCCTCTGAAATAGAAAAAAATGAGAGATGTTATTGTAGAGGGTCCCAAAACAATCTTTTAGCCTAAGACAAAAAAATTTTAGGCATCACAATTTCTAAGTAATAGCTTTTCAAAGATTGCAACCATTTTGCACTTTGGACTCTTAAGGGATCGAGTTAGTACAACATAGCTTAGAGTTATTCAACATGTTTGGGTTTGAAAGAGGACCATTCCTAGCATAAATTCACCTATTTAAATATTTTGGAACAGTTGGTTTGGTTGCATGAGTTGTAGAATGAAAGTTGCACCACTTTGCAACTTTACACTGCTTGCATTTGATAATTTTTTCCTCAACTAAAAATTCATCACCATTGGAAAAAACCTATGAGATAGAAAAAATAAAGAGGTTATTGTAGAGGGTCCCGACATGATCTTGTAGCCTCAAACAAGAAGTTTGTAAGTGTGACATTTTCTGAGTAATATCCTATCAAAGATTGCAACCATTTTGCACTTTGGACTCTTAAGGGATCGAGTCAATACAATGTAGCTCGAAGTGGTTTGGCATGTTTGGGTGCGAAAGAGGACCATTCCTAGTATAAACGTACCCATTTTACATGTTGGAATAGTTAATTTTGGTTGCATGAGTTGCAAAACGAAAGTTGCATCAGTTTGCAACTTTACACTGCTTGCGTTCGACAAATTTTTCCTCAATTAAAAATTCATCACCACGGGAAAACACCTCCGAAATAGAAAAAAATGAGAGAGGTTATTGTAGAGGGTCTGAACATGATCCCATAGCCTCAAACAATAATTTTTTAAGCATCATGATTTCTGAGTAATAACCTGTCAAATATTGAAGTCATTTTGCACTTTGGACTCAAGGGATCGAACTGGTACAGTGTAGCTTAGAGTGATTCAACATGTTTGGGTGTAAAAAATGACCATTCCTAGCATAAATTTACCCATCCAGACATGTTGGAATAGTCGGTTTGGTTGCACGAGTTGGAAAATGAAAGTTGCACCACTTTGCAACTTTACATTACTTGCATTTGACAACTTTTTCCTCAACTAAAAAAGTCATCACCATGGGAAAACACCTCTGATATAGAAAAAAGTGAGAGTGGTTATTTTAGAGGGGCCCAACATGATCCTATAGCATTAGATGAGAAGTTTTTAAGCATCATGCTTTCCAAGTAATAGTCTATTAAAGACTATAGCCATTTTACACTTTGGACTCTTAAGGGATCGAGTTGGTACAACGTAGCTCAGAGTGATTCGACATGTTTGGGTGTAAAAGAGAACCATTCCTAGCATAAATTTATGCATTTAGACATGTTGGAATAGTCGGTTTAGTTTCACGAGTTGCGAAATGAAAGTTGCACCGCTTTGCAACTTTAGACTACTTTTTATTTGAAAAAAATTCCTCAATTAAAAAGTCATCACCATGGGAAAACACCTCTCAAATAGAAAATGCTAAGATAGGTTATTGTAGAGGGTTCCAATACAATCTCATAGACTCCGATGAGAAGTTTGTAAGCATCATGGTTTCTCAGTAATAGCCCATCAAAGATTGTAGTCATTTTGCACTTTGGACTCTTAAGGGATGGAGCCGATACAACGTAGCTCATAGTGATTCAGTATGTTTGTGTGTGAAAGAGGACCATGTCTAGCATAAATGTACCCATACATGCACGTTGGAATAGTCGGTTTGGTCACACAAATTGTAGAATGAAAGTTGCACCACTTTGCAAATTTACACTGTTCGCATTTGTCAACCTTTTCCTCAACTGAAAAAGTCACCACCATGGGAAAACACCTTTGAGGTAGAAAAAAATGAGAGAGGTTATTGTAGAGGGTCCCAACAAGATCCCATAGCCTCAAACAGGAAGTTTGTAAGCATCATAATCTTTAAGTAATAGCCCGTCAAAGATTGCAGCCATTTTACACTTTGGACTCTTAAGGGATCAAGCTGGTACAACGTAGCTCAGAGTGATTCAACATGTTTCGGTGTGAAAGAGGAAGGTGCCTAGGGTAAATGGACCCATCCAAACATGTTGGAATAGTTGTTTTGGTCGCACGAGTTGCAGAATGAAAGTTGCACCACTTTGCAACTTTGCACTGCTTGCATTTGACAACTTTTTCCTCAACTAAAAAGTCATCACCATAGGAAAACACCTCTGAGATAGAAAAATAAAAGAGATCTTATTGAAGATGGGCCTAACATAATCCCATAGCCTCAAATGGGAATTTTTTAAGTCACGATTTATGAGTAATAGCCCGTCAAAGATTGCAGCCATTTTGCACTTTGGATTCTTAAGGGATTGAGCTGGTATAATGTAGCTTAGAGTGATTTGGCATGTTTGGTTGTGAAAGAGGACAATTTCTAATGTAAAATTACCCATACAATATTTTTGGAATAGTCGGTTTGGTCGCACGAGCTGCAGAATGAAAGTTGCACCACTTTGCAACTTTACACTAGTATTTGACAACTTTTTTCTGAACTAAAAAATTTTCACCACAAAAAAATGCCTCTGAGATAGAAAAAAAAAGAGAGGTTATTTTATAGGGGCCCAACCCAATCCTGTAGCCTCAAACAGGAAGTTTGTAAGCATCACAATTTATGAGTAATAGCCTATCAAAGATTGCAACCATTTTGCACTTTGGACTCTTAAGGGATTGAATTGGTACAACATAGCTCAGAGTGATTCAACGTATTTGGGTACAAAAGAGGACCATTTCTACCATAAACGTATCCATTTGGACATGTTGGAATAGTCATTTTGGTCGTACAAGTTGTAGAATGAAAGTTGCACCACTTTGCAACTTTACTCTTCTTGCATTTGACACTTTCCATCAACTAAAAAGTCATCACCACTAGAAAACACCTCTAAGATATCAAAAACCGAGAGAGGTTATCGTAGAGTGGCCCAACATGATCTTGTAGCCTCAGCCAAAAATTTTCTAAGTGTCATATTTTTTGAGTAACAACCCATCAAATATTGCAACCATTTTGTACTTTGGACTCTTAAGGGATTGAGCTAGTTGAACATAACTCAAACTGATTCAGCATATTTGGGTGTGAAAGAGGACCATGCCTAGCCTAAATTTTCCCATACAGACATTTTGGAATAGTCTATTTCATCACACAAGTTGTAGAATGAAAGTTACACCCCTTTGTAACTTTACACTACTTGTATTTGACACTTTTTCTATCAACTGAAAAGTCATCCCCACTGGAAAACACATTTGAGGGAGAGGTTATTGTAGAGGGGCCTAGTGTAATCCTATAGCCTCATATGAGAAATTTCTAAGCATCATGATTTTCAAGTAACAACTCATCAAATATTGCAACCATTTTGCACTTTGGACTCTTAAGGGATTGATTCAATTGAACGTAGCTCAGTCTGATTTGGCATGAAGGGATACAAACTCATAACCTACAAGGTGCCTAAGGATGCTTGATATCACATGTGAACCTACATCAACCTTGAAAAAATGAATTTGAACTTGAATAGAGAGCAACATCTTCTTTGAAGTCAGCAACAACCACTGACATGCCTCCAAATTATATATTGTATGTATTTCCTGCAAATTGTAAAAAATGATACCTCTTGAATTTGTACAATGGTAAGACTTATACAACCACTAATATTTTCATTTTTTTGGCGATTTAGGAAATGAAATTCTCTTTATAAATTGCATACCACTTTGCACAAGCATAACAATGAAAAAATAACTAAAATGAATGCTTAACAATGCTAAACCAATACAAAGAATTTCTATCCATTACAAGCATTTACTTTTCTTTTTACTGTTCACCATTTGTAAATCTTTTACAACTCCTCATAAAAAACATTTTCCTCGCATGCATTTCCGTGGTTGAGAAAATGCCTCAAAGACATGACTCTTGAGGTCTTCAAATTAATTATTTTCCCTATTCACTTGATAAAGGACTACCCCTTTGTGAGTATATTAGACCTTATATTATTGTACTATGAAGTGTCCTTGCTTCTATTGACTATCATTTGTATGACTATCCTCTAATATTTATATGCAACTCATTGTCTTTAAAACCTAAGGAATACCCTCTTGAATCTTTATGGACTATCTTTCCTCTTGTAATTGCACTCCCTTTAACTAAGGTCGGCAATCTTTTGTGAAATTTTCCATTAATGACCATCTTTAAACACCTTCAAGTATGCCCTTATAGCTCTTGTTCTTAAAATCTCATGGCTATCATGAGATTGCTGCCCCTTTTATGACTGTGATCATGCATAACTCATAAAAAGTAATTGAAGTCAAGAGTAATAATAACACTTATGAGGATGAACAATACAATATAGGTGATCACTATGGATCACTCAAGGGTCCATTTAGTAAGAAGTTAGAGGTAATATTATGTAGAAATGTATGGTTAATAGGATTTCTCCTAGTCAATGAACATGCAACCATAGCTTCACAAGCTTTCCTCATATCTACTTAACTCAACATATCCATATGTCACTAATCCCAAGGTTGGCTCTCAATAGGATATATCAATAGGAAACCATAAAAGTAGGAATCTATCATACTTGTAGTTATGCATATAATCCAAGGGTGGGTACCTTGTATGACAATCTCAAGCATACAAAAATTATATATTGGGTGTTCACAACACATCACCTACACACACATAACAATGAGAAAAAATGATTAGGGACTTGATTGGGTTTTCACACTGGGAATAGACTATGGCATGATTAATAAAAATGCAAGAGCACATAATGTAAAGTTAAAATAATGAAAAATTATATTCAATTGGTATAAATAATGATAGAATAAAAAAAAGTTTTCAAACAAGAATCACATACAAAATTCATTAACAAGGATTGAAAGGATTTGAAACTAAGCTCAATGTGACCACAAGAAATATTAATAAGCTCATGACATAATACAATGACACACCTAATACTATTACCAATGTACTATGAATGGAGACACTCAAAAAATAGTTACCGAACCACAACCTCAACTATCATGATTGAATGAAATATGAACCCCTACACCTCACTCAACATAATCTAATGTACCTATTGCACCTTTTATTTGATATAGAAACATGAAATCATACAGAATGGGGCAAACTAGTGGGCCCACTAGCTTTCCAATTTAGTGAAATTGGTAAGGTAGTGGGCTATTTGAGAAAACGCCTCCAAGAAATGGGGTCTCATGGTGATGTACCATTTCTTGGACCCATTTTTTCAAAAATCCCTCTAGGTTGCCGATTTCATTGAATTGGCATGGCAAGCTAGTGGGCCCACTAGCTTGCCAATTTGGTGAAATTGACAACAACCTAGTAGGTTGTTTGAAAAAATGGGTCCAAGAAATGGGGTTACATCACCTTGAGACCTCATTTCATGGACCCATTTTTTCAAACATCCCACTACCTTTTCAATTTCACAAAATTGGCAAGCTAGTGGGGCCAAAGAAGGGAAACCTTGTACTCTGTATTTGTCACATGTTTTCTATTCTTTATAGAAGATGCTTGTTCCTAGTAAAGGAATTTCCATCGAAAAATTAGAAGCCATCTAGGTCTCCCATGGAACTGTATAAAATAATTCATTCTCATTACATTACAAAATATTTTATCCCCAAAGTTTGATGATTGAATTGAAGCTCATTCATACATCTTATGCTTTTTATTTTATGTATTTGACTATGAACATGTACAACTTGAATTGTTAGAACCTTTGATAATAGTTAATTTCTTATGAACATAATAATTTCATTCATTATAATTTGATGTTGATACCCAAGGGAATCATATGGATCTATGTATGGTTTAACTAATAGAAAATTATCCATTGTAATTTTGTGATCAAAATTGAATGATGCTAGTTGAGACAAAAATAAAATTAATGGAAAATCATTGAGAACCAAGGGAAGAGTCTCATTTGAGAGTCTTTTTTTTTAAATAATTCTCCTTAAGGGACTTGTGTGACTAAAATCAATGATAGTTGTCCAATCTATCTTGCATATCATAAATTATTCTTGTGATTTCCTTGTCCTTGATTGCTATCTACCAAATAGCTTTTCTTGTTTGTTGCAGATTTTTGATATATTAGAGAGTGTTGATTAAAGTAATAATTATGATAAAATTATCCTAATATATAAAAGGGTAATATTTCAATGGAGTCAAAGCACTTAGTACAACATTGATTTTTATTTATTTTTATGTAAAATATGATACTCAAACCATGTATGCTTTGATTTTTTTTTAAAACCTAATGTTTGGCAATTTATGTGGTCTATTTGTTGAATTTGTGTATATGTACACACTCTTTGAGTGTTGTGTGACTCTTCTTGGTTGATCAATATAGTGAGTTGTTTGAGAAAATTCCTCAAAGAAATGGGGTCTCATAGTGATTAAAATCACCGTGAGACCCCTTTTTTTTGAGGCATTTTCTCAAACAACTCACTACCTTGCCAATGCGGTAACAATGACAAGGTTTGATAAAATGCCTCTAAGAGATAGGGTCTCATGGTGATGTACATCACTATGAGACCCTATCTCTTAGAATAATTTTATCACCATGAGACCCTATCTCTTAGAGGAATTTTATGAAACCTTGTTAATGTTATCACATTGACAATGTAGTGAGCTTGTCAATTCTCATTACCTTGTCTATGCTACACATTGAACCAAAACATATAATCTACCCAATATTTATATGTAAACTTCAAACCAAAACATATATAAAAACTTGGAACCAAAACATATAATCTGCCCAATATTCAAATGTAAAATTTGAACCAAAATATATGTACAAACTTTGAACCAAAACATATAATCTGCCCAATATTCATATGTAGATTTTGAACTAAAGCATATGTACAAAATTGGAACCAAAACATATGTAAAATTGAAATATAGAAACAAAAGATCTAACTATCAACTAATATTGATGTGCATACTCTAAATTTTAATACAAATTAATGTGCATACTTACAAATTAATCTAGCGAACCATCCTGGTCTTCTCTACTCTTTATTGTGTCAAGTATTGCCTCATGGTCAGACTCACACACCTTTAAAAAGGTCTTGTTCAAATTTCTACCCCCATATTTGATCAAAAGAACATTGGATGCCATGACAAGGTTTGAGTAATGAAGAATCTTTTGATATGTGTCAAAGTCTTGAAACAATCAAATATTAACACTCTTATGTGGGTACCTGCTAAGCCACGCTCTAGTAACAATCACTAAGCCTGTAGGGTATTTGATGTTTTCTCCATCTATAACTGGGACCTCCAATATCTTTTTGGCCTCAACACAATGACATAAGTAATAATTCATTCCCTCTTCATTGTCTTCATTTGCAATAATTACATAAACATGCCCTACATTGATATGTGCAACAAATTAGATGAAATTAGTCAGCATTAAAAATACACTACAAAGCAAGATAACAATAGAAATTTCAAAAACTATGCAAGTAGATATATTACCTGGTTGAATTAGATCTAATATGTGGTCAAAGTCAACCGATGAATCCATCTATGTCAGTTCCAATGTCATGGAAGGCTGATACATGTGAAGTGGGCTAAGATAACTTAACCACCATTCATCAAACCACTCCTTTGACTTACACTCATTCCAGGCTTGAATTGTACATGAAGAAAAAATCATGCCATCTTTTGCATATCGATACTTGATGAACCTGAATTTTATCTAAGGAAAGAGTGTAGATCACTTGATCCTGCTAGTGTACAATAATCCTCATATGGTGCAATGTTAGTATCATCTATCAACCAAAAAATATATGAACTAAAGACTTACCTTCATTACCTGGACCCATCAAAGCATTACACCATTTGACAATTGATTTTGCATCTGTCAACTTTGTATTGTCTTTATACTTTAACTCTTCTTGTGCTAATCCTCTTTTGATACATGCTCTTGCACCATCATGCTCCCCCTTTCCATGTTTGGCCTCATAAAAGCTCCACATATGTTCAAAACCTATAATTAAAATGCATCCTATTCAACCAATAGAACATCCATGAGTTCTTGAATTGTGATGCACAATTATCTAACCATATTATATGTTAACTGTATGCTATGCCCCTCCAAGCCAAATCACTATAGAATAACTAAAAGGAACCTTGCAAAAACTCTAGAGAATATGTGCGATCATCACTAATGTAAAAGTGGTATTCACTCAATACCTTCTTGTTGTCCTCTATACTATCAGCTGTATGAATGAATGCTATGTGCACAATTATTGAAACCTTTGTGGAGTTGTAATATTGTGATTTCACCTCACGTTGTGGCTATAGAGTGTATTTTTCTACAAATTTGACCACTAAAACTATGCTACCAACTGGAAAGGTGTCCTTTCATAACTTTAATTGCAAGTCCAACCATTGAGCTATATGGGTATGCCTTGCATACTCATACACTATACTACAATGAAATGTAGACATAAACTGATATACTGGAATATTTTGAATAATCATATCACAAATTTTTGCTTGATAACCATATTTTGTATTGTAGGCAATTGTTTTATGAGCCCCCATTTCTATGAGGCATTTTTTCAAACAACGCCCATATCACATCAATTTTTGGATGTAATGCCTTAAAGAAATGTGGTCTCATGGCATGCCATGATTACAAGATAGGCACAAAATGGAAGCATGGACAAGGCATGTGAATTTTTTGAAAAAAATGTTTTGGTAGACATGTATGCAAAATGTGGTACCATAGACAAGATAGTGAGCTCACTAGCTTGTCAATGTGGTAGCATTGATAAGGTAGTAGTCTATTTGAAAAAATGCCTCATAGAAATGGGGGCTCACAATGATGTACTATAAGGCATTTTTTTAAATAGCCCACTACCTTGTTAATGCGGTACAATTGACAAGGTAGTGGTCTTTTTGGAAGAATGCCTCATAGAAATAGGGTCTCACGGTGATGTCCAAGGAATAAGAATTTTATAGGAAAGTGCTACATCCCATGTACAACATAGAAAGTATATTTTACCACCCTATAGAGGAAGTGGATTGGTCAAATCCAAAGGATTATTATATTGACAATAGAGCTTTAAACATGGTGGTTGGATCAATATTATGGTTAGAAGCACCATACCCCATGTTTGAGCTACATTCTAAGGCTCAAGAACAAAAGAAACAAACCAAAGAATCTTGTGGTACAAAAGAAACTATACTTGAGAGAATGAAAAAGGATGAGAACACAAAGGAAGAACTTAAAAATAAAGTAGGGCAATTAACTTCATACTTACATCACCTAGTTGGCCCTATTGCCTTGGTTTCACATGTCCCTGTGTTGGTAGTAGCCTTGAATAAAGATACTTGAAACCCAAACCTAAAAGGAATTATCCTAGCTATGAAAGAATATAGAGAAGGGTTACGATCCATTGTAGGAAGGGTAATTAAGGAAACATTAAAAATATATCACACCATTAGTGATGAGGTAATTTTAGAAATAGAGATGAAAACCAAAATAGATGAAGATCTATTAATGTGGGAGGAGTATTTTCCAATTTTATAGAGAATGAGGGTCACTCCCTCTATTGAACAAGGTATCCAGGAATCAATCAAATCATTGGAATAATTAAGGGGGATTGTTTGACAAAATCTTTTGGTAGACATGTATGGAAAATTTGGTAGCATAGACAAGGAAAACAACTATTTGAAAAATACCTCAAATAAATGTGGTCTCATGGTGATGTGCATCACCATGAGACCAAATTTCTTTGAGGCATTTTTTCAAACAGTTGATTGCCTTGTCTATGTTGTTTGATAGAATGCTTTGGTAGAAATGCATGGAAAATTTGGCAGCATAGACAAGGCAATCAACTATTTGAAAAAATGCACATCACCATGAGACCAGATTTCTTTGAGTCATTTTTTTCAAACAGTCAATTGCCTTGTCTATGTTGTTTGATAAAATGCTTTGGTAGACATGTATAGAAAATTTGGTAGCATAGACAAGGCAATCAGTTGCTTGGTAGAACTATTTGAAAAAATGCCTCAATGAGATGTCCTCGTGGACTACAATGATTGTAGGATATGCACAAAATAGATTTGTTGAAAAGGCTTTAGAAAATTTCAAGCAAATGCAATTTCTAGGTGTAAAACCAAATTCCACTACATTTTTCAACATCCCCCATGCCTATACCAAAATGAAAGCTTTGGAAAGGGGTATGCACATACATATAAAAGGATTGAGAAATGATTTATTATATTACATACTTATAACTACTCTCATATATATGTGTATAAAAAATGTGGAAGCTTACAAAAGCTAGGTCAATTGTTTAACAAAATGCCTCAAAGAGATGTGGTTTAAAAATGTAATTGGAAAGTGTAAAGAATTATGTAGTTTAAAATGTGCCAAGAGGGGCTAAGGTTATAATGACAAACAAACAATAATGAACATGGAATATGCATAATAAAAAACCAAGGCAAGCCAAAATAGAATTAAGGAAAATGTAAAGAAAATGTGTAAATATTTCACATACCTAAAAAGAAAGATTCAAATGGAGTTCTACCCAATTATGTAGCCTTTGTTTCTTCTTGCATCAAACTCCTCAACAATTTGAGTTTTTCACAAGCTTTTTTCCTTTTCAAATTTCAATTGTATATCACTCTTGAATGGAATTGAGAATTGAATTGATATATATCAAATTTGAAATGAAAACTCTATTATTTCATGCAAAGGTGGTGGAAAGTTCATAAAAGGTGGTAGAATGTGAAAAATTTGCATGTACACAAAAGCATCAAATAACTTCTTTTTTGTTGGAACACATGCATACCCAGGAGAATATAAAGAATGTGGGCCTGGAGATCACAGGTGTGTTGAATTTTTACCATTTTTAGAGCTAGAAAAAATGTGCTCACATTATAATGCGAGTGCGTTTTGTCTTTCTATACAAAAGACTACATATCAACTTCTTCAAAACACACTCATGTTATGAAAATGTTGATTTTATATAAGTTTCTTCTCTCTCTCTCTATATATATCCTTAGCTATCCATCCCCCCTTAGCCATCTAGGTCTCTCACTTAACCCTAAACCATATCCCTAAACCCACAACCTTGGAAACTATGCCTTAAACCATAATCCCTCAACCCTATACTACAAAAAACCTTCATATGTCAACCCTTAAACCCTAAACCATGATCTTTCTATGTCCCTCTCCCTCAAGTCTCTCCCTCCCACCCCCTCTCCCTCTCTCAGGTATCTCTCTCACTCCCTCTATCTCTCTCCCATCCCTCTATCTCCCACTCCCTCTCTCTCCCTATCTCTCAACTATCCCTCCCACCCTACCTAGATAAGTCACTTTCACTCCAACACCCTCTCTCCCACTCCCTCTCTTTCTGTCTCTCTTTTCCTCTCTCTCCCTCTCTCACACTCCCTCTCTCTCTTACACTCCCTCTCTCTCCCTATCTCTCAAGTCTCTCCCTCTCACCCCCTCTATCTCAGGTCTTTTCCTTTGTCCCCCTACCTAGATAACTCTCTCTCCCTCTATCCCTCCCACCCTACCTAGATAAGTCCCTCTCACTCCAAACCCTCTCTCTCTCTCTCTCTCTCTCTCTCTCTCTCTCTCTCTCTCTCTCTCTCTCTCTCTCTCTCTCTCTCTCTCTCTCTCTCTCTCTCTCTCTCTCTCTCTCTCCCTCCCACTCCCTCTCTCTCCCTCTTTTTCCTTCGCTCCTCTTCTCTCATTCTCTCTATCTCACTTCTCCCTACATCTCTCCCTACCTCCATCTCTACCCTAGTCCCTCAACCCTTAAACCATTAAACTCTAAACCCTTAAACCCTCAACCCTCAACCTGTATCTATCTTTTTCCTTCCCTCCTCTTCTCTCCTTCTATCTATCTCACTTCTACCTCCATCTCTCCCTCCCTCCCTCCCTCTCTACCCTAATCCCTCAACCCTATATCCTCAGCCCTTAAACCATTAAACACTCAACCCTAAACACTCAATCATTAACCCTTAAACCCTCTACCCTCTACCCTCTACCCTCTACCCTCAACCCTCAACCCAATAACCTAAAACCTCAACCCTAATCCCTCAACCCTTAAACTCTCTACCCTCAACCCTTAATCCCTCAACCCTTAAGCCCTAAACCCTCAACCCTCAATCCCTAAAGCCTCAATTTTCAACCCTTAATCCCTCAACCCTAATCCATCAACCCTCAACCCTTAATCACTAATCCCTCAACCCTCAACCCTTAAACCCTAATCCCTCAACCCTTAAACCCTCGACCCTCTATAATATACATTAAACCTTGAACCCTCAATTCTCAAAAATCTACCTTATACATTAGATCCTCAACCATAATCCCTCAATCTTATACCCTAAAACCTATATACTCAACCCTTAACCCTAATCTCTCAACCCTAAACCCTTCAATCCTAAACCTCATCCCTCAACTCGTAAACCCTTAAACCCTCAACCCTTAACCCCTCAACCCTTAAACACTTAAACCCTCAACCTTCTACCCTATACATTGGAACCTCAGCCTTAATCCCTCAACCCTATACCCTCAACCCCTATCCCTCTCTCTCTATCTATCTATCTCACCTCTCTCTCCCTCCCTCTCTCCTACCCTCACTAATTGTCTCTATCTACCCTCTCCCTCTTTCTACATACCTCTCACTCAATTAGTCCCTACACACACTCTCTCTCTTGTACTCCCTCTCTCTCCCTATCTCTTAGTTTTCTCCCTCCCGCCCCCCTCTCTCTCTTAAGTCTCTCCCTAGCACCCTACTTGGGTAACTCTCTCTCTCCCCCCTCTCTCTCTATCCCTCCCACCCTACCTAGATAATTCCATCTCAATCCATCCCCCTCCCTCTCTCTCTCTCTCAGGTCACTCCCTCCCACACCCTCTCCCTCTCTCAAGTCTCTCTCTCTCTCACTTCCTCTCTCTCCCACTCCCTCTCTCTCACACACTCTCTCTCTCCCTATCTCTCAAGTCTCTCCATCCCACCCCCCTCACACTCTCAATTCTCTCCCTCTGGCACCCTACCTACATAACTCTCCCTTTCTCTCCCTCTCTCCCTCTCTCTCCCTCTCTCTCCCTCTCTCTCAAGTCTGTCTCTCCCACCCCCTATCTATCTCTATCCCTCCCACCCTACCTAGATAAGTCCTTCTCACTCCAACCCCTTCTCTCCCACTTCCTCTCTCTTAGGTCTCTCCCTTCCACCCCCTCTCCCTCTCTCAATTCTCTCTCTCACTACCTCTTTACCTCTCTCTCTCTTAGGTCTCTTTCCCTCTCTCCCTTCCACCCTACCTAGACAACTCTCTCTCTCTATTAAAATTATCCCTCCCTCTAAAGACATACATACACACATATAAGTAGACATACATACATGCATGCATAAATACATACTTAAATAGATACAAGCATACATACATATGTGCATACAATCTTACATACATGCAAGCATACATACATATGTACATAAAATCTTACATACATACATACATACACATACATACACATACATATACATACACTAATACATACATATACATACACTGATACATACATGCATGCCATACAAGAATACACATACAGACATACATACATTTAATAGACTAGCATTTAACACAAAGCAAGACATAACATGAGCACATTATAATGTGCTCACGTTATGTCTTGCTAGGAAAGTCTTGGGCACAAGTACAAAAAACATGTCAAAACTATGAAATATCGTAAGCACATTAAATGCACTCATGTTATTTCTTGCTTTGAGAATCCCCAAGCCTTAAGCTTTGTATTTTCTTTGGAATACCAACCCAAATGCTTGGAGTGCCTTCCCAATGTCCAAAGACATGTTTTTGTAAATTCTACAATATTTCACATAATCATGTTTGTGTTGAGCGTCAGGTTTGCATGTGTTTCAAGGTCGAACAAAATGAACACCTAGGTAATGTTAGGCTCTCTCTTAGCTATCTAATGATGTAATTTTTTTTCAAATTTTCCCAATGTTAAGCCTTTGATCTATAATTTATTTTGTTTGTGTGTCTTTTTTTTGGTAAAAACCAGTGTTTGGTAAATTTTCTTTATAAATTAACCATTCATTGAAATTTCAAATAAATTTTATTTTTAGAAACTAGACTCCATTCTACACATTAAAAAAATATATTTTCTATTAGTTTTCAAAATTTATAAGGGTAGCACGGCCAAAATTTTGTTTTTCAAGAAATGTCCACTTTGAAAATTAGTAAAAAAATCAAATATTCATTAAAAAACTATCGAAAAAATCGGGCATAAACTACATACCGTGTTAGCTAATTTCAAACCCAAATGATTTTAAAAATACTAAAAAAAAATTAACCTTTTGAGGGAGCCACAAAATTCACTATGTTATGTTTTTTTTTACAAAAACAACACCAATTTCTGCGACCCCCTCTTTTGAACTCCTTAATCTCTAAGATTTAAAAAAAAAATAGTATTTTAGAAAGTAGACTCGGAGGACTACGATCCTTGTTTTTGTTGCATCTCAAAATTTTGAGTGTAACTATCCTCAATTTCACGTCCAAGGTTAGTATTTCCTGATTTCAGAAGAAAAAAAAATGGCCACTTAAGAACCCTTTTTCTCCCCCCATCTTTTTGCCCTTACCCACCTATATATAATTATTATGAATGTCATGATTGTATGACTTAGTTGCATTTAACTATCTAGAAGGAATATGTATATGATACCAAGATGATTGCATGTTACACATATGTCTGCATGAACTATGATGTTAGTAATGCTATGAGAATAATAATATGTTAGATATGTCATCATTAAGAGGATATGATGTTATGCAAACCATGTTGATAGTTTATTCTTGAAAGGTTACCCATATTTCCTTGAAAGTAGAAGAATAGTCTATTCTTAGGTTAGGGTATACACTTGAATATGATTAAATTGGTATTCAACAATAGGGTTGAAAATATATTAATGATATATATTTTTAATTATGTTATACTTGACCAAGAGTATATACCTCTTCACAATATTCTAGTCTTAAAGAAGGGGACTTTACGTCTCACCAACCCAAAGTCGTAATGTAAGGAGACAATAAGGTGTAGAGGCACAAACTCTTCTCAAGATGAAAAATGTCCGTTAGAATATATATGAATTTAATGTACAATGTAAACATGTGAATATATGAGTCATATTGAAAGAAAGATTTTATGATTATTTATGAACATGGAAACATAGAAACCTTATAGGATAACTTGGAAAGATCCATGAGAATGGAGAATAATCAAAAGGGCTTGTTGATGAGAGAAATCATATTTATTTGATATACATGTTTGTAGCATTTGATGGTAATAGTCAAATAGTGATAACTAGAGGGTATTATCATAATATCTAGGAAACCATAAGCCAAATGTATGCTTGCATGAATTGTGATGTTAAAAAATGGTATGATATAGAAGTGCTATGTTGAGATTGTAAGTTTATGATGTTATGTAAACCTATGTGTGTAATGATTCTTATTCCTAGGATTAGGATAAAGCAAGGTTGGGAGTAACTTAGTTGGTCAATTAGATCACTTAAAGGTACATTACCTTTTGGGATGGAATCATGTTATGGAATAATCTCATCAAGAGTTAGTACAGTCATGTTATCTACCAAATCAAGCTATAGGGTGGGTGAACATATGACATCCACTTCATAGAAGTGAGACACCACTCCTTAATGTAATGATCAAATATTTGGCCAAAGTAGTGTAAGTTGCGACTGATTATATTGTCAATTCACTATGAACCAGGATTGCATAACTAGGCTAGGAATGTCATGCAAGTAAGTGGGTATGCATTGTATGGTAAGCTCTAGATATGTAGGACACAACACCAAACTCAGGTAAGTTATTATAATTATGAGGGATACCATACCAACCTCTTTGTTGAAGGTTAGGACCATCTTACTAGTTAGATAGATGTGCGAGGTACCACAAAAAGTTCGTGGTTGGAGGAAAAGCACTTGGGTGATACTCTCCCTCATGCATTAGGCAGCCAAAATATGAGGATGTATGCCCAAGAAGGGACATCTTGACCAATTTTACTCTTGATCCATTCAACTCTTGGAAGACATGTACGCTCTTGTAAGCTATGTTATGCAATTATGATCTTGCATATTTTTGGAAAATGTATTTGAAAAATGAAATCATTGCATGGGATTATGAAATGTTATTTGAAAAATGAAACATTACATGAGATTATGTAATGTTACTTTATTTATCCAATGGAAATTTGAAATGGGTTTATTTCAAATGTGCATTTTTCTTAATGAATTGGAAAATATTTATTGCTATGTGTTGGTAAACTTGAACTTTTCTCATATGCATTAAAACTTAGGAGAAACCAATAGGTAAAACATTGGGATTTTACAAATACCCATAGGATAAATGAATAAATTAAATAAAATTGTTCTATTTATTTAATTTAGAGAAGAATGGTTAAAGGGATTAAGGTATTCTATTATTTAATTAAATACCTTAGGGATTTAGATGACTTTAGGAAAATTAGTATTATTAATTAAATAATATCAATATTATTTAATTAATGTGGATGAGAAGGGATAATAGATGAAATAAACATAAATTTGACAAAATGTGAATGGTCAAATTTAAGTGTCTACATTTTTCCCCTCTTTGAAATATCATTAAAATAATGATGCTTTGAAGAAGAATAAAATATAGCTGGCTTGATAGAAGAAAATGGGTGATGAGATGTCGCAGTGTGGAGGAAAAGATGGTGTAGAAAAAAAAGTGGGATATGTTAGGATGATGCCCCCTCGAGAGAGTAGATGAAAAAAAGGGACTTGAACAGTGTCTCAATAGAGGAAAAATGGTATTAGTAGGATCAGAACAAAAAATGATGAAGAATAGTGAAAGAATGAAGGAAAAAGGAGCTACAAGGAGAAAATGGGAGCGAAAATAAGAAATCAAGGTTTAAGGGGAAATTAGGGGGACCTACAAATAGTAACTAGGGTATATTACTATTCATTTTTACCCTAATCATTCGAGAGAGCATAGAGAGAAAAATACCATGTGGAGGGAGCATTCTGCATCGATTGGACGCAGTGAGAGTGTAAGTGTAGAGAGGAGAGCGTTCGACCCAAGTACAACCATTAAATTTTCCTCATACTTTATAATTTTTGGCATTTATTCCGAGTCAAATTCCACGAATAAGAAGATCCACCCATGTAGTTGAATAGGAAAATATGTCCTATAAGAGTAGATCAGTTGAGTCATGGGCGGATTCACCAAAAGACAATTACACTTGGGGATGGGAAGATGCACTTGTAGATAGGAAGATCTGCCAAGGGAAAGGTGATTCCAAGATAGGAAAATTCATTTCAAGATGGGTGAATATGGAGTAGAGGCAGATCCTCTAGATAGGTAGATCTGAGAATAGACAGGTGGATACACAATAGTCTTTAAGGGTGGACACGCTGGAAGATGGGTGAATGTGCACCTTTATCTTCAAGTGCACATTCTCCTATGAATGGTGAATGCACATCTTGATGCAGGAGCATCCAGTGGTGTAAGGGAAATCCTACATCACCCAAAAATATCTTGACTTTCATTTAGCTTTTTGTAGCTGTTGTTGCATTTCTGGATATCCTTTTCGTCGAAGAAGAATTCCCAACTTTCATAACTGCTTTTCTGCTTTTTCTGCTCAACTGTTATTTTTAGCAGGTGTGAATTTGAAGGCATGAGGAGACAAAAATTTAAGGGAAGCTTTAGGACAGAAAGATAAGCACTTTGGCGAAAGAATCAAATCAAGATCATTCCCGGTTCAAAAGTTATTAAAGTTTCAGTTTCTACTTTTTGCCTTAAAAATCTTCGGAGCCAATTTTGAGTTACTTGGAGGCTTCGGATGGGCCCGAAATCTAGCGGAAAATGAAAGTGGTTAGCCTTTAAATTTAAGATTGAAGATCCGACGGTCAGATCTTAAGTTAGGGTTTCCGGAAGTCGGTGCATAATTAGAATTTTGTTTTTGGCTCCAAACGGAGAAAGGGGGCTATTTATGGGTAGTTTCTGATTTTTGTGAGTAGTTTTTGGGGAAAGAAGATCACATATTGCGAAACGGGGAATTTCTATAATTTTTTGTAATTTTCATGTATTACAGAACTCGAGGATTGAGATCCTCTGCATGTAAGAATTTCATTATTTGGAATATAATAAAATTCTTTGGTTTTATGTGTGGATTTTTGTGACTCAAGTTGGCACCCTCATCACATCTCTTGTAGGGGTGGATGCACAAGAGGAAGGGAAAATCTGTCGAAAGGAAAATCTACTACTAGATGGGTGGATGCACTCCAACCTACAAGGTTGGATGTGCATGGGGAGGGGTGGATACACCGAAAGGTGAATCCACTCTATGGATGGGCGGATGTGCTTAAAATGAAAATCTACCAAAAGAAAGAAAAATAAAATATAGAAGAAATTTAGATGGAAAAAGTTGGCATAGTGAGTTTGCAAACTCGTGAGACGCAATCAACAGTCCTACTGCTGATCAAGGGATTTGATGTGAATGAGTGGGTGGTGCTAGATGCATGTGAACTAGTGTATGTATCCATGATGTTGACAGTGAAGGCACACATGCCCATGTTGACAACACTAGTGGAGCGATGGAGCTTAGAGACTTGCACTTTCCTCCTCCCCATTAAGGATATGACCATCACATTGGAGGACATATGGTGGATCCTATGATTTTTGATCAAAGGAGAGATGGTAAAGGAGTTTACAGCACAGGTGATGTTGTATCTACTTCAAGCGATGTTTGGGAGGACCGACCTACCATGTAGAGGTCGATCGTTAGATGTGGATGGATGCGTGAAGATGGTGTCAGTTCTAGCACTGTATTTGTGTGGGATTATCAATGGGATGCTTCTACCTAATAGGAGTGGTTGATTTTTTAGTTTGACATTAGCAGATGTAGTACTAGACATGGTGGGGAGATTGTAGAGGTTTATGTGGGCAGTGTGTCTATTGGTGTATTTATACCAAAACATGCACGTGGTATGATATAGGTGAAGACTCAACTTGACCCACATTACAATACTATAGGTATAGGCCTAGGAGCACATCTAGGTCATCAAGCTAGTGGGGGAGAGGTCAAAGAGGCATGTAGATGAGCCACTAGCATTCGCATGGAGAGGTGCATTACACTATGTTGATATCAGGAGCATGACACCATGGAGGAGGAGGATGGATGAGCTCAAGGATGGAGACGTCGTGTGGAGGCCATATAGGGGGATGCAAGATTAGGATGGAGGGGACATGGTATATGACAAGTATATGTTCAAAAAATGTTAATTTATTGGGTGACAACATTTTGTAATTTAGGTGTATAGGTCTAATAGGGTGGCATGCCAGTTCAGCGTGACACAAGACATACCAGAGCCAGAGGAGAGGTTTACTTGATTAACTTGGGAGACAAGATTGTGGGGTCCATAGTTTGCATAGCGGGTGGCTATAGCTTCATGGAGGGATTTGGGATTAGAGAGGAGGGTTGGATGATCTTTACATGATTCAATGATATGACGAGTTGTGGTAGAGTAGGAGGTTGGAGGCAGTGATTCCTCTAAGGCGACAAGTAGTAGGAGTGAGGGTGCTAACACAAGTGGCAGTAGGAGGATAGGGGGATGAAGAGTGATGAGGAGAGTCTTGCATCAAGAGCAGAGATAGGAGGGAGAGAAGGTGGTGGAGGAGGATTTGGTGGATGATGTTGAGGAAGATGATGATGAGGAGACTAGGGAGAGAAGCGATGGGGGGATGAAAGTATAGATGAGGAGGAGGAGTAGGTGGAGAGGGAGAGCAGGAGGCTATTGAGGTGGAATAAGGATGCCACAGTTTGAGGTGGACTAAGGATGCCACAGTTTGAGGTGGTTCCATATAGATCGTAGTAAGAGGGGAGGAGGGGGATGATGATTTGGTAGGTAGGTTATCAATGGAAGAGAGCCAGATTACACAACTATGGGGTCTCCTGAGATAGGCCTTAGAGGATGTGTAGAGCAAGACTGTAGAATGTGAAATCTTGCTAACACAAATAGATGGGAAATAGGGAGATGTGGTCACTGTCATCATAGAGTGGGACAGTCTATAGGTGGATGTGAGGAGGCTACAGGGGGAGCTGACCACAATGACAACAAAGAGAGACAAACTCCAAGCATAGGTGGACACTATATAGGGGGATTTAGCCATTTTCATTGTAGAGAGGGATAGTCTGAGGTTATCGTGAGACACCTAGGTAGCTAAGAGGATTTAGATGTAGACAAATAGGGATAAATACCGTTAAGAGTGAGACACTACTAGGGCCTGTACGGTATATTTGACTATGATGTGATTGACCAAGGATGCCTAGTATTACAAGGACCTATATCATGCAACAATGTCAACAATAGAGAGATAGATCACATTTTTAGAGGCAGTGAGCATGGAGTGGAGTGGATCCCTGAGGTCAAGGATGATGAGGATTGGTTCAATGGGACCACCAAAACATGGAGGAGGAGGAGGAGGAGGAGGACCAATCAAGTCAGTACCATTATCTCCCGCATATTCAGATTCATGGATTAGCAAGTAGGGGATATTCAAGTGGATTTAGGATTCAAATTTGACCAAGACATAGGTTTTTCTTGTAGAGGATATACCATGTACAAGCACCATTGACTCACTGACCATGATGTAAGTCCTTTGTATATTATTCTACCAATGTTGTATTCATATTGATTCATGACCTTGATGGATAATATATATAGACTTTGATTTTGACATACCCGTACATGGACACTCATATTATTTTGATGACACCTATGGATGTTTGTCATGGATATTATTATTTTGTCACTGATATATGATATTGACTATGATGATTATGTTGATGATTATGGATATGGATGTTTATGATATGCATGCATTTATGTGTTGATGGATTTATTTATGATTTATGGATGATTATGATTATGATGTATGACATGGATTATGTTTGATATTGATGCATATATCATTGTGATGTATATCGATATATAGATAGATTTATGTAGGAATATGATTATGATTATGTTTATTATATATGAATCTGACCCTTTGTGATGCAGGATGTAGTGAGAGGTATATATATGTGATGTAAATGTGAAGATGACTAATTTGTTTGATTTAGGATGGATATGTATTGTAAGGCCCAACTAATGCTCAATAAACTTGGTGATGGACACATAATTTAGAGGTGATTACTAACTAAACATTCTACTAAATGCTTGTGAAGACTCCATTTAAATATCAACCAGGTCTAATCATAAACTTGCGATGATGTTGGCACTATATGGGCACCTAGAGATTCTATACTTCCTATAGCATATATTATAGGTGATGACACATATGCAAAATGAATTAAAGCTTAAACTATAAACAAAGAAAAAGGATTGAAACTAGAACTGTTGTTATGGGTACTTATAGCTTAAGAATGTGACTAGTTCACTGTTAAAACATAAACTCTATAATTAACTTAACACATACTAACTTAGACTCGCTCCTAAATAATTATAAACACTTGTCTCACTCCAGAGGATAATGCATTGAGACAAATGAAACATCAAGTATAAAACAAGATCTCATTCATGATTTCATTCATATATATAACATGAATAATCTAATTAAGATAAATGCAATAATGAAAGAAACTACTGTAACAACAAAAATTAATGGTGGAGAAAAATTACCCTGAGTGGACCTTGCTCAAGTTACTATATCCAAAGAATAAGCTCAAATATAACTTCTTAAATCAACTGGTCATAACAATAGACTAGAAACCTCTTCATTGCATATAACAAGATTTCACAATCTGAGAAGAATCTTTAGAGATATATTATTTATGAAAGAATAACTGGAAAACAAGTATTGTCTATGTAAATGAAAAAAAAAACTATCTATTTGAATATATCATTCACTATATCTACTCCTCAACCATTGAGACAACTATATAGGTTATGGGGAGGTTTATTAGAATGAAAAATAAAAATAGAAAAATTAATGCAAATCACCACTCCCCTATGAAATAGAGAGTGACAAAGTCTGCATAACTAAAAGATGGAATAAGAAAATTAGGGTTGGAACTCTATTTCAATGGTACAACATAAACATGTACTATGGGAATAGTTACGTTGGCTTCCCAATCATTGTAGACTCCTTCTTTCAGCTATCTTATTAAATGGTCTAGTGATTCACAATCATCCTCATTAATGATTGCTTCCATTCCTACAACTATCACATTCCCATCATTCTGGAATCTCCCCTACATCTCTATCTAAAATCCTTTGGCTACAAGCTATGCTTCTTAGTTGTTGTGGGTTACACTCTACTTACTCTAGCTTCTTGGCTACAAGGAGTTAATTCATCTAACATATACACAATAATAATAACCATAAATTAAAAATAGATCCTTACTACATTCCATACACACTGACACATCTAATTATGAAATTACCATCATATCATTATCATAATTCCACACATCAAAAATTGGTTCAATGTTGCATGAAATACATAAAAAGATAGATAAGTTTAAGAATGCATATAAAATGAGTATCTAGAAATGTCTAAAATTATGAACTAAAACAATAGAAACCTAGCTAATATTTGGTCTCATCATTTCCCCCCAACTATGATATCGCTTGTCCTCAAGCAATTAGTTTAGGATCAAAGGTTGTATTGCAAGGTCATTTCCTTGAATTCTATAACCACATCCACTCCTTTTCCCTATTTCAAGTAGTAGCCTCCATTGGTTGAGAGTCTTGCCCATTCAAAATGTTTTACATCTTCCCTTTCTACATTTTGTTCCCCTGTCCAATGTGGCACTAGATAAAAGAGCATCAATGGATGAAAGGTAAGAGATACCCATGAAATTCCTTTATCTCTAGCAATATTTATACACCTACAGGATCTCTCAGGCATGGCTACAAAATTATTTAAAGAGTGTGATTCCTTTTTCTTTAATTCAAGAGTAAATTCTTCCCACCTTCCTTGCACGCAATTAAAAGCATGATGGATGAGACCTACAACTAGTTGTTGCATCTTGACATAATCATTGTCTCTAACATTTATGATCCTTCTACCTGCACCCTTATGCTTCAAGAGGGTTGTCCATTCCTCTATGACTGTACTGAGGTCCTTTGACTCTTTCCTAATATGGAGAGCAATATATTTCTCTCTCAACATAATATTGCATTATTCCACCCCTTTGATACTCATTCCTAAATAAGAAGCTAGTGCTCTAATCTATAAATTCTCCACAAACATCAATGTGTTCCATTTTGTATCATCTAATAAAGCGAGGTTATGCAAGTAAAATTGACACAGTTGATCTTGTACATCTAATGTAGAATCAGAAAAAGCATTTAAAAACTCAAATTTTTTTCTCAAGGAAAAGTGGAAAGTTACTAATTAGATGGTTTAATTGAAAACATAAATTTCTATTGTAAAAATAAAGCATACACCCTAGTGAGTGGCCTACATTTGAGGATTTGTACAACCTTGTCTACAATTCCTCAACTCTAACCGTCAACTTATTTAATTCAATTTCCTTTTTCTCAAGAACTCTATCATGGTTAGTTGTCATTTATTCTCTTTCCTTTTCCCATGCTTCCTTCTATTGAGATAATTCATTAGTTCTTTTCCATAGATCATACCCTAAGGACACAATAGTGGGGCTAGTTGGGATTCTAATAAAAGGAGGTCTACCTTTAGCAATAGGTTCTTTATTCCCTATTTCCTCAAGAGCAAGTTGTGCAAGAACATCCATCTTGGAACCATGTTCTATTTTTTTTAATTTTTCCTCCAATTCTTTAATTTTCATGTCCCTCTCATTGTCCCTTAATTGATAATTTTTCAATAAGTCCTCCAATTGCCTTATTTTGTCAAGTGCCTCTTGCAATTCCTTTCTGACATTTCTTTTCTCAATAAACAAATCTTCATCTTTTTTTCTAAAAACTCATTATCATCACTCATGGAATAATCAAAACCCTCACTATTAGAGCCTTGTGGGGTTTTCTTTCTTCATCTTTTTAGCAAAAAAGCATGCTTTGAATCAGATTCAGAGGTATTGGTGAAATACCATTGCTATTTAATTGGTGTGTTTACATTACCAGGGGTATCCCCCTTTAATTCTAACTCATTTTCTACTATCACAACATTTTATTTTTCCCGACTCTTAATTGATCCCCTCATAAAACCTTTCTTCTTCAAGCAGTGTACTAAACACCTGGGTTGTGTGAATTTCTTCTACGTTGTGGGTGTAGAAGAAGATTCACCTTTTCTTTTCCCAGTTTTTTATGTTTTAGTAGAAGTGGGGGTCTCTTGGGTTTCTTTTGCTACAAGTTTCTTAGAGGCTACAAATGGTGAGTCTAGCATGCTTTGCTCCTCTGGATCTCTTTTGTTGTGGGTAGGTGAAGCAGCAGGGGAGCCAAAGGGAATTTATCTTCCTAATACAATAGGTGATTCCACATTCTCTAGAACAAAAGGTTCCTCAAGAATGTTATTAATATGAATGTAATTTACAAAGGTCTCTCATGAAACATGTTGAAACTAAACCCTCAAGCTTCTTTTTACCAACATGGTAACTAAGCAATAATGTGACAATACAATGTTGTTTCTCTTCCTTTCATATTTAGAACTCATTCTTTTTAATAGATTACAAAGAAAATTAGGAATATTTAAATGTCTGTCATGGTGAATATGGCTTAAATTTTTGAAATGGATTGTGTATAATAGAGACTACCTACCATCACATGTGAGATAATTATATATTAAGCAACAAAATCTGAAACCCGTGGCAAGGATAATATTTTAGTACCTTTGGATGATAAGCCCACATTATCCCCATGTCCTTTGATCATCCCTCGAAGCAATAGTGTTTTCCTTGACTAGAAACTCTTCCCCTTCTCTTGGAAATCCTAAAAACTCTATAATTGCAGCCTCTAAAGCATCCACTCTCAACTCTCTTATAATTGCCTCATCAAATTGTAAAGTAGAAACAAATTGTTGGGTCATAACTTTGTTGAACTTTGTGAGTTTCAAGAAGTAGTCTATCCAACCAACATGTTGCAAAATAGGTAACACCAATCTGTCTTCCATCAATAGATTGTGTGCATATGATTCTCTTCAAATTATATCACCACCCATGATGACAAATTACCCGGTTATGCTCAAATTCTCTATTTATCACTCTAACCACACCAATCCCTTTCTTCTTATGTACTTGTGTTTTCCAAATGTATTTGTTCTACCCCTTCTCCTTTCCTTTCAAGTTTGAATTGTAGCTGGATGCTAAATTGTATACAAAGTGGGGAAAAACAAAATGACAAAGCATTTGAAAAAAGTGTTTGGGTTTTGTAAATCAAGAAAATAAAAAAAGAAGAGTATAACGTCCCCCCAACTAAAGGTATTAAGTGCCCTCACTTAATTGCATTATACTTGGTGGAGGGTGAAATGATGTATTATAAATAATAAAAATGATGTGAATCATGCAAAAAATTAATATTTAAACACGTAAGAAAACAATCTTCATTTAAGATAATTATGGAAAATTAATGTATACCTATAGAAGTGTAGTGAATTGAAAATTAGCTTATGTGATAGTGATTTGAACTACCTACAACAAGATTTGATGTGATTGCTCTTAATTGTAATTGGTGATAAATGATATATTTACATGATGCATGGTGAATGATGTTTTGAAAGGTTGTGGGGTGTACAGTGATGTGATGTGAAATAAATAAAATAGCACATGGAAATCAAGAAATGTGATATGAAAGGGACGTGGGATGAGGTGGATGAAGTGGAATATAGTGAAATGATAGTTATGAGGTTACATGTACAGAAGGGTAAATTGTATATGGATAAATATGCAATTAATTTGGCCAAAATTTTGAAATTTTTGATAGGCAAGTGCTACATGTGCCTTCAATGAAAGGTCCCTTTTTGAATTATGTCACCTATAGGCATGAAGCTACGGGTCCCTTTTGCATCATGGACTGCACTTGAAAATTATTACTGATTATTATCATTATGTTGTGTGTGGATTGGAATATGGTAGGAAATTATACCTAAATGACCTTAGTAGGTGAGATGTGTAGCTCATTTGTTGAGTCATGTGGAGAACCTGATGTATCTACTATTGAATCTTTGATTTATGGTACAATGGTTTTTTCATAGTCACTCTCTGGTCCATATTGGTGCATTAAGGAAAGAATAAAGTCATCCTTATGCACTATATTTTTATAAAGTTGCAACCTATGTCCATTAACTAGTAGTGAAAATCTAACTGCATCAATTATCTGCAACTGTATTGCACCATTTGGGAATTTGGGAATACTTGTTGTATCTCATAGGGACCTAACCACCTTGTTTGTAACTTTACTTTATAGTCTTTTTACCTTGAGTCATAGAGCAAATCCCAATCCATCGCACTAAATTCCTTAGTTTTGATGAACTAATCATGCCATCTAATTCTCTATTTTAAAACAACCTCAGTGTGGTGCATAGCTTCCATCCTTATTTCATATAATGCATTCAAATTGTGTAACCTCTCATTTTGAGTTATTTTCAAGTCTATTCCTAGTTGTATTGTTGTCCTTAGTGTTTTATATTCAAATTCAATAGGAAGTACTGCTATTTTTCCATACACCAACTCATATGGTGTAAACCCTATTGTAATCTTCCAAGTTGTACTATAGGCCCATACTACCCCAGGCAACCTAGCTACCCAATCCTTCATGTGAATCTGCAGTATTTCAGTCAAAATGTGTTTAATCCCCTTATTTGTTGCTTTCACCTACCCATTCCCTTAAGGGTGGTAGGGTATTGACTTCTTATGCTAGGTCTCATATTCCTTTACCAAAGTATTGATCAATTTTGATGTAAACTGGGGACCTTGATTTATAAAAATTTCTCTTGGTACTTCAAACCTGGTAAATATATCTTCATATAGAAATTTGGCTATGTTTCCATCTCTTGCAAACTGCAATTCTTTAACTTCTACCCACTTTGTTAGATAATCTATATAAACTAATATGTACTCCTTGTTGTTTGATGTTGGTGATATTAGGTCAATAAAGTCTAGCCCTCATTTATCAAATGGTCTTAATGCTAACTGTGGTTGCAAATTAATCTCATTTGTTTTAGTTGGCCTACCCATTCTCTAACACCTATCACAGCTCCTAGTATATTTCACGGCATCTTTATGGAGAGTAGGTCAGAAATAGCCAGTGGTGAGAATATTGAGTGTAGTCCTATTTTCTACAAAGTGCCCCCCACATGGCTCATCATGATAGGTGTTGAGGATATCATAGACCTCACCTTCTTTGATGCATCTTCTCATAATGTTATCTAGGCCTGTGTAGAATAAATAACCAACTATCCAAGAGTAGGGATTTTTTTTGTGTACCAATCATCTCTTTTCTCTAGCGGAGAAATGAGGTGGTATATGTCCTGCTACTAGGTAGTTGGAAATATCAGAAAACCAAGGTGTGTGTAGGGATAAAGAAAATAAATTCTCATCTGGAAAAGAATCATGAACAACATCTTTTGTTAATTGAGTTGGTAATCTAGACAAAAAAATTGCCACTACATTTTCTTTATCTGGCTTGTCCACTATGGTGATGTCAAATTATTGAAGTAATAACAACCATTTGATAAGCCTACCACCAACCACTAGTTTATTCATTAGATACCTTCTTGATGTGTGATCAGTGTGGATGAATAGTGGATATCCTATGATGTAGTGTCCAAACTTATTGATTACATAGAAAACCGCCAACATCTCTTTTTTGGTACTATGCAATTGAGTTTTTCCCCTTGTAGGTTCTTACTAATGTAATAAATGGAACTCTTTATTACCTTCCTTTTGTTGAAGTAATTCTCCTACAAAAAAATCATAAGCATTTGTATGTATGTGGAAAGGCAAGGTTCTATTTGGTCCTCTCAAGACAAGTGCTTGCACTAATGTTGTCTTGATTGCTTCAAAAGAGCATTGACATTTTGTTGTCCACTCAAATTCTACATATTTTGTGAGTAAAATAAATAAAAGGGCTGCAATTTTTCTAAAGTCCTATAAGAATATCCTATAGTACCTAGCCTATCCCAGAAAACTCTTAACATATTTTTATTTTTGGGTACAAGGAGTGTTGAGATTATTTCAATTTGATTGGGATCCACTTGAGTGCCATCTATTAGGACAAAATGTCCTAGCACAATCCCTTGGGTCATCATCATGAAACATTTCTCATGACTAAGGGATAAATTGTGTTCTTGACACCTTTTTAAGACCTCTAGGTTATTAAGTGCTTCATCATATGTATCCCCATAAGTTGTGAAATCATCCATCTAGATTTCCATGGATTCATGTACAAAATCTGTGAATATACTCAACACTTACCATTGGAAAGTGGCTAGAGTGTTACATAGACCAAATGGAAGGACAAAATAAGCATATGTGCCCCAAGGACATGTGAAGTTTGTTCTATCTTGGTCCTCTGGAGCTATTCTAATTTGGTTTTAGTCATTAAGTCCATCTAGAAAGGAAAAGTACTTTTTACCTGCTAGGGAGTCAAGAACTTGATCAATGAATGGTAGTGGAAAGTGGTCTTTTCTAGCGGCTGCATTTAACTCTTTATAATCCACACACACACTCCATTTTCCTCCTTTCTTTGGGAAAACTACTAGAGGTGACACCCATTGACTATTAGAAATGGGATAAATGAAGCCTACATCAAGCATTTTTTGTAAATCTATTCTGACTATGTCTCTTAGTGCAAGGTTCATTCTCCTTTGGGGTTCCCTAATTGGTTTGAAACCATAATTAACGTATACCTTGGACATAAAAAAGGTTGAGTCAATCCCCTTCATGTCATGGTAATCCAATGCAAAGTCTATTATGTGTTCCTTTAATACAATGTTCAGGGAAGTTTGTTGTGCAACAATTAATTCACTGCTAACATTCAACGTTTTTCTTGGTATAATTTCCAAGATCTTAGATGTTTTTTGAACAGATGAAAGGTCAAGTCCTACTATTTTTGGAACACATTTTTGTGATAGAAAAGTATGAAAATTTTGGAATATTGACTTGAATGAAGTAGTAGGGATAACATTTTGCAGAGGATCTTGTAGACATGTCAGGCGGTCCTATTGATGTGGGTCCCTACTGTAGTTATTTTGTATGATGTGTGTTATCAAACCATCCTCATCTTGGTAACCTAACAAAGGGTTTCATTCTATAGTAATGAGATTATACATGGAGTACTAGTCTTCCTCATCTAGGGTAGGTCGAATGGTCTGCTCTAAGTCAACATGAGGTTGGGCTGGTGGATAAAGGAATAATTTCTTAGTCACATTTTCATTTGAAATAATCATATTTCTAGACCTACAACCTATAAATGCATCTCTTGTTTCTAACCATGGTCTTTATATAATAAGGGGATATCTTTCAAGGTTAGCCTTTGGTTTTAATACCATTAAATTTGTAAGGTACTCCCATTAATCCAATGTTATGACCAAGTCTTCAATGATTCCCTTAGTTTTAATTGTTAACCTATCTACCAACTGTAGGAAAATGGGTGTAGGTCTAAAGTCTATTAACTATAATAGCTACATTATTTCCTTGGTCATCACATTAATAGCTTATTCCAATTCAATCAAGGTGTTTTTATGAGAGTTCCATTTATCCTTACATCCACTACAGGACTCCAAAGATCTACATATTTGGTGACAATGATGTTTCCTAATACAATGTCTATAAGTTTCCCTAAGAAATGAATAGTCTGAGGGTATTTTATCTTCCTTCTTGGATTTTTAAGGCAAAGTTCTCTCACTATTTTTGTAGATGGGAAATACCCTTGATGGATTGGATAAGGGGTATCTTTATACACACATCCTTAAGTTGTCCAAATAGGTAAATTTCAATTTGTGCCTGATGTTTTTGAACAACTAATCGTGTAGGGAATGGAGGCTCTATATTTGAATTGGTTTGGTTAACTTGATTTGACTCAATCTCCATAGGTGGGTTGTCCATGGTCTCTGGTGAGGGTTCCTCATCTACCAACTCAGTTATTTGAAGGGATGAAGGTCCAGCCAATGTTTTCTTTGATCTAAGGTGGACATCACTCACCTCTACCCATAAGCAGGGTATTGAATAGCCTCATTAGTATAGACCTATTGAACAAGATTATTAATTGGGTTAGGTGCAAGATAAGTTTGCAATTGAGGTGATCTAGGTGGTTGAGGTGATGGATTTTTTGGATTTGGCATGATGTCCTTTTGTTGTGGTTGTTGATAATTAATGTTTTGGTTTTTCCATTACTAGCCTTTTTTCCATTGAGGTTGCCATTGGTTTTGTTGTAGTGTCCATTGGGGGTTGTAGTTAGGTCCTTGATATTTTTTTTGTGGCCACATGTTTTATTACTATTGTTTCTAGTTTGGTTGAGGATTTTGTCATTGGTTTTTTGTATTTTCCTAAGGCTGAAGGTTCAAACTAGAGATTTTGATTGCTAACTAGAAATGGAATATTATAATTCAAAGGATCTTGAGGCATACCTTGTCTTGGCTTCCATGGTCTCCTTTGAGAAATGTAGAACACTTGTCCATCTTCACCCTCTAGTGCTTGAAAGTCTATTTTCCTTGGTCTATCCTCATAAATAATTGCCACTCTTTTGTATTTGCAATTAGCTTTTCTATGTATGCAATTAGGGAAGTATTTAGGAAGGAATACCTCTGCCTCTTCTTGATTTTTCTTCACATGTAGAGTCTCCAATTGGGAATCCAAATCGCTTATTATGTCTTCTTTCATGTTTGACAATAGGTTACTTAGTTTCACTCTAGAGACTCCATTATATGTCTTGTTGATGGATGTTGTTCTATCTCCTCTAACCTTCTTTGTGAAAGACCTTGAATAGTTTATGCATGCCTTGTAGATCTTCTCAAATGGTGCTTGTGAAATATCTCTTCCCAAACCCATAAACCATCTTAAGGCAGGATCCTTCAAGTTTTTTGGAAATAGTTTGAGCATATGCACATCTATTGTATAATAATAGCTTCTACACAACACATCAAATTCAAACAAGAAGGAATCTAGATCCTCAGTAACCAAACAATAGAAAATAGGAAATTTTGAAGGAGGTATGTTCTTCAGGGTAGTTTCTCTCTCTTGGTTGGCAATTGGGAACTCAAAATTTACATGTTCTACTGGGTCATCCACCACAGTATCAACCATGGTTTAGAAGGTCTCCTCTTTATCTACAATGGATGTTGGTGTTAGGGAAAGTTATTCTTAGGGAACAACCTCACTCTATTCACTTTGATCATGAATATCCTCTCTAGCTTCATGCGTTGAGGGGAGAAATCTTCCCAAAGCATCTTGTTGCCTCTGCATACAAAATTTATGACTTTTTGTGTCACTGACTCTTGCACAATGTTAGTAAAATGTTCTAGTCTTGGTGGATTAAAACATAATTATCCTAATAGATGGGTTCAATTATTATTCTATTTTTTGTTGTTTTTATGCATACTTTCAGACACTATTAGCTAATCCTTTCAGACAATAATCCTATGCTATGCTATCTTTTCATGTTTTTATATAACCTTGGACCTAAATCGTAGCAATGGAAATATGGTTATAATATAGTAGTATTTCATAGTTTATATGTGAGTATGTATGAAATGTGGATGGAATTATGTGTTTGATTATGGTAGTTAGCTTTGTGTATATATTTTTTGGATTAACTCCTTGTAGCTCAAAAAGGAATTGTAGTCTGTATCAACTAGAAGTTGTAACCCGCAACAAAAGGAAGACTAGGACAGAGAAATAGGGGAATTGTTAGATCAAGCTGAATTTAATAACTATTGTATGAAGACACCTAATGGAGTTCAACGTGCATCATTATGACAAGTTAATAAAGTGTTGGAGAAGAACTCTTTTGTTGATAGGATTCTAAATAACTGCTTGTGTTTTTTACATGTAATTTTGTATTACAGAGTTCTAGTTCTATTAGAACTCTTTTTTCTTTTTAGTTATAGTTTGAACAATTCAATCTTAACTATATACTCTAATATACAGGAGTGATAGTTAATGATTGTGGTTAGTTGTTACTTGGAATAAACTCCCCCATACTTGTATATAGCCAATGGTTGAGTATTATAAAATTTAGTTGATTTCAAGTATTTTGTTATCAGTTGTTTTCCAAGTTCAGTTATTATCTATAGACATGTTGATTAATCAGAATGATCTCATTGAATACAATCTATGAAGAAGATTTTGTGTAATCATTTGTGATGTGTAATGAATGAAGATCAATTTCAAATGGATGCATAGAATATGATATTAGATTTGGTTCTAGTTAAGTGAAGGAAACCACTTGAGTAGGTCACTCAAGTTAACTATTCTTCACTTTATTTATAGTTGTATGATGCTGAAAATAAAAACCTTGAATTCAAAAATGAGAATCAACATGCATTCAACATCATTCCAATAGAGCTTTTCCAAAATGAAGAAAAAATGCAGAAATGAAATACTATTTACTAAGAAATCAAAGAAAGTGCATTGAAAAGGAAAAATAACTCCATTTCCTTCCTATCTACAAGATCTTGTCTTTTCTCTCAGATTTTTATAGAAGAGGCTATGTAGAATGGAAATTGATCAAACAAATTCGAGTTGTTCAAAAGTGAGGAGGAAGTAGGCTTTTATAGATGTCCTTTTGGGAAAGATCCAGATTTCGGGAAGAATGTGGGATAAATGATTATGTGGAATTTTATGAATATGTCATAAATGCATGAATGAAATTAGTGAATAGATAAATAATAATGAGCTAAATGATTATGTAGATGATTATGCAAATAGAGTTAGTGAAAATGATTGTGCAAATGAAGCTTATGAATGTGAAGAAATGATTATGTAATGGATTTAAATACAATATACAATGGATAAATGATTATGCAAGTGTATTTAGTGATAATGGATTAATGAATTATGCAAATGGATCATTTAAATAAAATGCATAAATATTTGGATATGCAAATGATTTAAGAGAAAAATATATTAATGAATTAATTAAATAGATAATGGAGCCTTTTTTTTTTTGGTCGGTAACAAAGATGATTTTATTGATAATAAAAAATAGATTGCATTTGCTTCTACCAGAAAGTCAATTTAATAAACCTTTCCCAGCCCCACTAGACACCTTTAAATGAAACCTTAAATCAACCAACTCTTCCTAGAACACTTGAAATCGAGAAATACAACCAAGGGCACAACTAAACAGATAATAAATCCATAGTTAACACAAGAAGACAAGCCTACATCCAAACAAACCCCTCCAAGGACCCATTACCATGTCGAGTTTGAACTCAAATTGGTCTTCTCTTCACCTAGGATCTGAGCACCATTGCAAAAATTTCCTTCATTTCTCTCTTTGCTTTCCTCCCCTTAACCATTTGCCAGCCCTCCTCTACCCTTGCCGCCATCTTCTACCAGTCCAATGTTTTGTCAAAAGAGCATCCCAAAGCACCATCTAGATTTTCAATTGTTTGTCAAATCAATTCCTCAACTTCTCGATACCCTACTTCTTTCTCTAGTGATCTTGCTAAACCTTTTTTCTCTCTGCACTCAGGTGTCACTACCTAACTTTTGGGGTTCAGCTCCTTCTCCCCACCATTGAAAGAAACATTATTTATGTTCTCAAATGGATTCCTCTCCTATGTCTGGGCCTTGCCCTTTTGTTGTTGAACCATCCTACTATCTACCTTCATCAATGCATTCCCATCCTGGTCCCCTTTCTCTCTGCTTTTATCCTGAGAGCTCAAATGGTTCACAACCTTTTCCACCATATAATGTTGAGGGCCTACTTCTTTCCACCAACAGGCAGCTCTGGTTGCTTTGCGTTTGACACATTGAGCAACTAAATGACTAGTTTTAAAACAAAATCTACACCTAAATGGTATCCCTTCATAATCCAAGGGCTACACCCAACAGCCTTTCGAAGTGTTTAAATGAATCTCCTCTGGAGGCACCTTTGATATGTCCATTTCTTCTAAAATTTGGGCAAAGGTTGAATGTAGAAGGTTTGAAGACCCTTCATCCACCATTAAAAATCTTCCTAGAGAGTTTCCTATAGCCTCTAAGTAGGAATCAAATCATAATTATAAGGGTAAGTAGGGAAGTCTCGCCCAGATTGGAACTTTCTCAAAACCTTTAGTGGTTGGGTTAAAATCTAGATGCCATGGCTTTAACATCAGTGGATATTTTTCATCCCATTCCTAGTGGTAGTCACAAAGAATCTTGTTTCTATCCTGCTATTTTTCAAAAACAACAATAAAAAAGCCTTTAGCCATGGGGTAAATTTGGCACACCCTTCTAGCACATTTGTCCAATGTTGAGAGATCCATTGATGCAGGTCCATCAAACTTGGCCAAAATCCCCTGAATCTTCCTATTAGACTTAGCCCAGAAAACAATTTTTCATTGAAAAAAACTTCTTGCTCTAGCTCTTCATCTAGCTCCAATGAGATTGAACTAGAAGTCAGAAGAAAACCATAATCCCCACCATTCCTTTCCTTCAAGAAGTTATTTGGTGGCTTCAACGAATCTGATGGTCCCTCTTGAGAATCCCCAGACTAGTTCACTTTAAAACACTTAATGCAGCCAACATCTCCTGATACGTGCACAACAGGGATTTCATCTTTTTGGCTTATGTGCATCAAAGTATTTACTCCCCCTGCAATAGGGTCAACTCTGCTAGAGCTTATCCTCGCTACATTCTTCTCTTTCCATGATCCCCACGAACCAAATGTTGAGTTTCTCCACCTCCCACAATCTCTAGAATTCTCTCCATAGTGTTAAGGATCCTAAAGCATCTCCTACAGATCTCTCCCCTCATTGCTCGGGCCAAGAGAATCCCTAATCGCCGTAGCTTCCCGACCATTGGCTCCCATTTTTTAATCTAATAATGGAACCTATTTAATTAATAGAAGAAATTAAATAATTATAAGGACATTTTTTATGTGTCTACATTTTTCCCTTCTTTAAGACAATACAACTTGTCGCGTTGTTTCAAATAAAAATAGTTGATTAACTGATACATGCCCCAGGGACATCCTGGTAAGGATAATGACAAGGATGATATGCCCCCTTGAGAGATTGATCAAACAAGTTGTGATAAGATTAATCTCTCGATAGATCATGAGGAGAAAATTTGATAATTGATATTGTGCGAATGATTAAGCAGAGATTCACAATTGATGAAAATGCACAACTGATAGGCGTAACTGAACAATTGATGGAAATGATCAGTATAGCCAATTTGATGCACTGATTAAGCTCATTGAGATTGATGCTAGTGAAAAACAATGATTGATTAATAGATTGAGTGATCAGGGAGCAATGGAGGCCCATGCTAAAAAGAAAGTTGATTGATTTGATATTTGGATTAAAAGACATGTATCAATTAGATAAGCCAATTAATTATCCTTTGAGATAAGGAGCATGAAGAAAATGAAATGAAATGTTGAAGGAAATTGATGATGGAAGAAATGATGGATGAAAAGAGATATGAAGACATGGAGGTGATGAAGCTTCTTGTGCTTTAAAAAGTGCTTTATCATGATAGAGTTTATTGTGTCGCAACTTAGTATAAGCATCTAGATAGCATGTACATATAGATGACCTAAATATTGTTTGCATTTTTATTTAGCAGTGAAGTATAAGCATCTAGGTATAAGGACCTTAGATGACCTGAATACTTATTGAATGGAAGACACTATCATAAAAGGAATTCTCTCATCCATAGTAGACTCATAGGTCCTCAATGATTTTAGACAAACATGTCCTAAGATGAGTCATCCTATGAATGAGAAACAATACACATACAACAAACAAGTGAACATGCCCCATCCTCACCTCTCTAGTCTAAGAAATCCTTGAGAAGCTAAAAGACATGTCACCAAAGATAAAAATCATAAAATAATCAAAGATCAACAAACAAACAAGAATCATGCTTCAATCTAGAACTAATTATCATCAGAGTTTATCCACTAAATTGGATTTGAAAGATGGATTGGTAGGTATGTTGTAATATTTTCTTGATTGTCAATCATGGCACGTTTCGATTTTGTTGAAGTTCAAAGTTGTGTGGCAATCTGAAAGTGTCACTGGTTTTTGGAATTTTGGCATTATGTGATTTTTTTGGATATTTGGAATATTTAATTTTTTGGAAGTTTAGGAATATTTGACTTTTTTGGATTTTAGGAATATTTTATTTTTTTAGGACATTTTAAAGATGGAGTGAGATGAAATTTGATAGATGACTGATTGTTGGAATAAGATCTTCCACAGTAGAGGTAATGCAAGCATGGATAAATGATAGATCAAAATGAAAGATTCACTACAAAAACATGTCACACAAGCAACATATCTTTTGTCAAAATATGATAATGGTTGGTTGATTGGATTCTAGGAATGATTGATTCCATAGGGCATGATGATGGTAAGTACTTACGATCACTAATTCCTCTGAGTATGATAATATTGATGATTGTTGATGATTGATTGACAAAAGATATGAGGATTGAATAATGTTTTACAACTAGGCTCAAATATGATTTGCATCATAAGATTGAAGGTTGCAAAGGGACATGATGACCCACATTGGAGATATTTTTTTCATAAGCAAGATGCATTGAGTTTCCCCTAGTGTCTAGCAAGGCATAGGAACATTATGATTGAAATGACAAGTGTGATGGATGAAGGTATCTCAGTAGGAGATTCAAGGACTATCTTGCAAGAGGATAACATGTTTAATCCGAGGATTTAGAAATGGCTATGCCATTAAATGGTATGGAATCCAAAGAAAATGGACATGTCAAGAGTATTATTTCTAAACCATGCATTGAAGTATATGCCCCTAGTCTCATCGAGATCAAAGGAAGGAAAAGGCACATGAATTTGGATAAGTTGGGAGATGTGAAATGGAAGATTGCAAGGATAAGGCTAATGAATAGGATGATCAAGATCAAATAGATAAGATATGGACACAAATTAATAAATACTTTGCCCCTATTCCTCATCAATACCAAGGAAGGGAAGAAAGAATGCATTTAGATAGGATGGTGGAATATTGATAAGGTGAAGGATATGGCATGGAAGATATGGATAAAAATGAATAGGATAAGATACATGATGGAGGAGATGGAATGGAAAGTCTGGATAAAGTGTATAGCATAAGATATATGATGTTCAAGAAGATCCTTAGCCTTGTCAATATCAAAGGTGGAAATATGAGGAATGAACATAAATAGGATAATGACTATGAATGATAAGATGGATGAAACTTTCCCCCAAGTGTAAAGTGCAAGAGGAATATGGAAGATATGATATGGATAGGGATAAGTGAATATGGAAGATAATATATGCATGATAGGGATATGGAGGAAGGACTCAAACCTCAAGTTTCATGGCTAATATCCCTCGAATATATGCTCTAATAAACCATAGAAATGAGGATTAGGCTCATGAACATTGGAAGATTAATGGTATGATGGAAGAAGCTAAGGATTTATACAAAGGTTTGGATTAATGGAGGATAATGGGGAATGAATGTTGGATAATGGAAAGGAGGTTGGAAGGCTTGTTGATGGATAGATGGAAAGGATGGAAATATCAACATTGGCACACACCTTGAAGGGTGGTGGAGTGATGGAGGAAAAATGGATTTGGAAGGTGACAAGTTTTTAGATGGAAGATTGGAGGAAGTTTTTGGATTAGCAAGTTTGGATGCCAATTTAGATTTAATTGCTCCTATGAGAATTTTAGGAATCCGCATAGCTTTTGACTTTGAATTTTTCTTTGTGGCCCATTGTCACCTCTGAGATTTTTATTTTTTCTTTATGGACCTTTATGTCCTTTGAAAATTTTCTTTTTGATTTATGGGCCTTTGTGGCCTTTGAAATTTTTCTTTTTGATTTATGGGCCTTTGTGGCTTTTGAATTTTTTCCTTTTGAGTTTGGATCAGATTTTCTTTTATTTTTGCATGTATCTTCAAGGAGATATGTTTATCCTTTGATATATGTGGATTTTGATATGGAAGCTTTTGACATTTGGCACCCAAATTTCTTCCAAGAGAAATGGGATGGGTGGATGGAGATGAATGATATAGAGGTATTATGGATGGGTTGATGTAGGTAGAATTTTGAGATGGCATCAATGATGTTTTACTTTTTTGTTCTTGATGAATATGAGATGGAGGGATGTAGGGACCCAATATGGATGGAAGGGTTCATGGACTAGGATACTTAGGTTTATTTTGATGGAATATGGACTTACGATGGGTACCAATGTCTTGAGCTTGAGGTGTATAACTAAGGCCATGATAATATGAATTTTATTGGATATAAATGGGTTATAGTATACCTTGTTCATGAAGGTCTAATCCTTTGCCTTTTTAGTTCATACTTTGACACATTTGTTTGCCAATGGGATATGTATTATTTATGAAAAAAGATGCAAGTCCATTTGAGGTGGATGTGATATGGAAGGAATAACAAGATCTTGGAGTAAATCACCTTGGATAAAAGTGAGGGAGTACATTGATCTTGACTTGAATAGCGGATAAAGACTCTTATGGAGGATTGTGATCATGAAGGGAATTAGGATGGGTGATAATATCTTGACATGGGGATGATGGGGTACATTGATCTTGACTTGGAAAAGGATCACGATGTGTAGGAGATGGAGTAGCTTGCTCTTTATTAGGTATGGAGTCATCATGAAGTGGTATGAAAGGCATATCTTGATTATGAGAAGGATGAACATCATCATGGAATGAAAGGGTATATCTTGATCTTGATGAAGGGAATCCTAAGATTTTGTGGAAAGCATATCTTGATCATCAGATGGTAGGACATCATTGGATATGATGGGAGAACTATCATGCTCTTGGGATCCAATAGAATCATGAGATGGTATGGATTCATTAAATGAGGTGGAAGGAGGACTTGGAAGGATAATTTTCTCTTGAGATGGAAGGAGATCATCTTGGATGAAACAAAAAGAGATAAGGGGATCATCATGAGGTTCTTGAGAGATGTGATCTTGGTAAAAGATTAGAAGGGATTGGAGATTTTTGGTATCATTGGATGGAGTAGAAACAATACTTTTATCTTGATGTGTAAGGAAGTCTATGCTAGCATGCTTTTGACTAATATATTGACATGAATCATTGGAAATGATAGGAGAGGATAGGTCGATAGATTCATTAACTTGGGTGAAAGACTCATGAGGTTTATTTTGACTTATGGGGGATGAAGATAGATGCATGACATGGCAGGATTGCACAATATTATTTTTGTTTGAGGACTTAGATTTGGGTTTCTCATTTAGTCTTTGCAGAAAGTCGTGAACATTGAACTTGGATGATATAGTTTTGGGTGAGGATAAAGGCTTATGAGATGATTGCATCACTTCATTCAAATGTTGAGATTCTAGTTAATTTTCAAGCTCTTTCAAATGATAGTCAAGATATTCAATCCTTTGGTCTCATTCATGGGTCAGAGATCAATATGAAAGATAGTGGCTAGACATGTTTGGTTGATGGTTTTAGGAATATGTTGAGGTTTTTTGAATCAATAGGTGTGATGTTTGGTTGAGATTTTTTTTGAACACACAAGCAAGACATAAGTAGAAAAGAAAAAAAAATGAGTTTGATCTTTTTGTGAAATGACAAACACTTTGAAAACACTTTACACAACCTAGGCTTCTCAAGAGATACCACTCAGATTTATCCAACCACTTAAACAAGGAAGACAACTAGAGCCCTGGTGGCACTAGCTCCCCTCCACGACACTCACTTCTCGGGCTCACCAATTCTCAATTCCCTAAAGAGGATTTTTTTCCTATGCTCATGCTTAATGAAGACATGGGGCGGCTTTAGAATAACTGTTCCTGCGCTAGCAAGTGAAAGGGATTTTGGCTACTGTAACAAAGGTTCTTAGTGAATACTCAAGGACATGGCACCTCGTGAACATCTAGAAAGTCACTTAAGGCTTTAATCACTCTACTAGAGGCTCTTATACATTTTACGATAGTACCTTGTTTTGAGTGACACTACACAACTAAGGCCTACATACCATGAGGACTTGATAGTTTAGTCTTATCCATTTATATATTGACCAAGTAAAAAATCAATTGGATTTGTTCCCTCTTTCGAGGTAGACCCTTCTAAAGGTAACAAAATCAAGACAAGGATGTTGTTTTTGATCATCCAAGATCACACGAACCACAAGGAGAGAGCATACACAACACCTTTTCCTCACACTCGCATGGAGTTCATTTTTAAATCCAAAACCCAAATGTGGGGTGTGATTGTAAAAATTCCAAGGAAATTCTTTTGATCCTCAAGATCATCGAATGGTGTGAGAGGAGAGCATATGCACATGATGACAGTTTGCAAACCACCAGACACAAAAGACACTTGTTAATTTTAACCGTTTCTTATGATGAGACAAACACTTGAGTTCATTTTAAACCAACAAATTCAAATGTGATCTAATCTATAAAAAGAAGACACAATGTTTTCAAGATTAGATTCTTTGGCAATCAAACTTGCAACACACTGATTAGTATTATTAGTTTTAGTCACCTTTCTTCAACCAACGAAAGTTATATATTTTATATTTTTATTTTTCAAGCTTGGACAAACGAACCTGCAAAAAACCAAATTAACAAAATTAGCCCTGAAGTAAAAAAAACTAAACCAAGAAGAAAAAAACTAACATTTACTCTAAAATCTAATTAATCTAATTTAAAAAATTAAATCTACCTAAATTAGAAAAATCTAGCTCTAAATTAGAAACTCAAATTTAAACTAAATTAGTGACTTAAATCTAACTACAATTATAAACTAAACTAAATTAGAAAACTTAAAACCTAAACTAAATTAGTAACTAAAAATCTAACTAAATTAGCAATTTAAAAATCTAAACTAAATTAAAAATTAGAAACTAAACTAAATTAGAAATTTTTCGAATCTAAATTAAATTAAAAACTAAGCTAAATTAGAAATTCTTAAAATCTAAATCAAAATTAGTAGTTGCAATGATTAAAAGAAGAAAGGAAATGCCATTGGATAATCTGATATAGTGCCAAAAAAAGCTAAAATTGGTTTCCAAGATTAGGGATATTCTTGTGAAGCAGCCCAATAAGATGATGTCTCTTAGGGAGCTTGGCAAGTACAGGAGAGATCAACAGATAACATATATATGGAGGAAGTGGGTATAAGGCAAGAGAATTACCTGAGGACTGTGAGGAAAATTGCAGGGAGGAGTCTGTTAAAAGCGCATTAGCAATGGCCTTTTATCCTGATCAAGTCTTTAGTCTCTGTAGTTCCTTCTCGAGGCTTCATATCAAAAAAATCAAATGCATGTACTTACCTCTATTCGCTGCAATTTCTAATTTAAGATTCCTGATCTTAAGTGGATGCATGAAAGGAGGTGGAGATTGAAGGGAAGGAAGAATAATTTGGATCATAGGAAAGCTCACATAGGTTCACAGAAATTAGAGTTTGAATAAAAGTTGGAGGTAGTTTGTAATGAAAGGGACAAAGCATTGCATGATTTTTCTAGGCTTAAGAAACATCTCTTAGGTAAGGAGTTAGAAGATTCAGAGAAAATGGATGAAGATAGTAAATGCACAATAGATCTTCAGAGGCTAATAGATGCTAAAAATGCTCGCATAGTGCAATTGGAGAGATCTCTTGCACATGCAATTGCATGTTAGGATGAAATTAAAAAGAGCAATCACGATGATTGTAGAAGGCAAATTAAATTATCAGTGACCTAAGGCAAAGACTTGTAGTTTGTGTTAGTGTTCTAGATTCAAAAAAAATGCTGAAGTTTAGAATCTTCATACTATTCTCGAGCAATACTATGTAGAGAGTAAAGTGATGAGTGCCCAAAATGATACTTTAATTGATCTTTTTATGTTCTCAAAGACTTTATTATATATTAATTAACTATGTTGGCAGTAGATTATATGCTTATATGTTTGATTGTTTTTACCTTATATTTAACTAATTGGAGAATATATTAGAAATGATATTTTGTATTAAATGTGTTTCTTTTAATGATGTTAATGATGGAATGACTATGCTATTGAAAATATCTGCTATCATATTAGCATCTTATTCCTGAGGATTTTGTGCAAGTGATTAAATGCTTATTGTATGAGCTAGATTCGTTAAAAAAATTGTTTAACAAAGTGGCATCAATTGTGCTCCTAAAAGCTCCAGCTGGATACTGACTCATCATGATTTTTAATTGACTTACTTAGTCTATTTGGAAACTGCTTGCTCTATCTGTTATGAGGCAAAATTCTCTCAGATGCTTCTATTTATGCTTAGTTTAGTTTGTTGCTTTGTATCTTGGCAGTTAGTGCCATGATTTCAAATTCAAAACAAGTGATATTTCTATAAATATATGTGCTTAGGTTTAGTTTGAAGTTAGTTAATCTTTTGCTGAATATTGTAATTTTGGTACAATGCAATTTTGTTCTACTTGCCTATTTGGGCCAATTGGAATACAAATAAGGAGTTGATTTGAATCTCGGTATTAAAGGTCCCACTAGAGGAAGAGCAAGGCCTGCTCAACCAAATGAGGTGACCTTATGTTGTGTTCTTTGATTCAATTAATTTATGTTCAGTTTGTATTGATTAGAAAGTTAAGCATCCTATTTTTTGTTGATTGTTGATTAGTAACTGCATTCACTTAGATTAGTTTACTATGTTTTAAGATAGTTATGATGCATTGTTGTAGATCAACATTCATTTGTTTATTTTAGATTTAATTGATGTTCACAAGAATTAGATTTAATAATTATTTTCAAATACATGTGATTGTAATGGAAGTAATAATGATGACTGATGTAAGGATTAAACCAAAACTTATTTGGAATTTATTCATGGAAATTAGTGTTTTTTGTTTTGTAGATTAATATTTTTTTTTCTTGCAAGCGTAAATAGACTTTCTTTCCAAGTAAATTTCGATTCTGAATTTTAGATTTAGAGTGAATGTAGTTATATCCTAATTTTTCCATTAATCAGTTAAAATTAAGTCGGGTGGAATCTGAACTAAGTTATTAAGGTCTAGACAAGTCTAAATAAGCATTAGTTAAGAGATAAGATAGGTTTAGTCTTTAGAAATTAGTTGTTGAATTCCACTCCTGAGAGCTCTTGAAGGCTCCTGAAGGAGACTGACCGAAATCAAAAGTCACTGTTTATAGTGCAAAACCGCCCAATTCATGGAGACATCCTTATCACATATAGCTCTAAGACAAACTCGGTTTGATAATTAAAAATTAAATGATGCAAGAAGTGACACCAACGACCTTGCCCATCATAAAGGATCATTTCTTTGGTGAGTTAACTACTACGAAAAGAAAGGTTTTTCTCAAATACTCCAAAACCCATGTATCTTCTAATACCCTGCCAATAAAACTATTTACTTAAATGAAAATCAATAAAATCACCTCGTAGTGTCATGTGATATGAGAGGGATTCATTCCACATGGGTCTATTTATCCTCAAGAGATCACCAAGGAACAAACTGCCCTTATACACCTCAACTTGAATAAGTTGATAAAACTATAAAGAAATATACTAAAGTCACTCTAGACTCTGAGAGAATGAAACTCTAAGATCTCTACCTATGATGAAATAACTCATAGCCATAGGACATTAGCATGGTTTCAAGACGCCAATGTGTTACACTATCATCTAAAAGACGTGTTGGCATCCTAAGTTGTAGGGAGCTCAGGAGCTCAAGCGGGCAGGATTTGGTCTCGCCTCTAAACTCAGGTCAAAGGCATACTAGATCAAATAGTTGAACAAAAGGCTAGATTCTAGAGTAAACACAAAGGGACTTGGAGAAAGTTTACCTTATACCGAGCATTTGAACCTTTTCTCCAAGATCCACTTCACAACCTGCACACAAAAGATCTAGGGAAAAAGGTTGGGGCTATTTAGGGGTCTACCTCATTCAGACCCCCGCTTTGGTGTTCCCACCTCCATGGACAACCAAGTTTGGAAAGGAGTGTAAATGAAGTAAACAAAGCATGTGGTGAAAGAAAAACCCGCTCGGGAGTAGAACTCGCACCACAAAGTAGTAAATGGACAAATAGTAAAAGAGTAAGAGAGAGAGAGCATTACCCATAGATCTAGACCCTCTCCGGAGCACACACACACTGTTGAGTGCTTTCTTGAGAGCTATAGTTGCTAGAGGGACCTCAGTCTGGCAAGGCTTCACCTATAAGATTGATGGTATTCAAGGATGAAAACAATCCAAGAATAGAGAAAGTAGTAGTAGTGCTTGAATCGATGACTTTGAACCCCAAATGAGAGCAAGAAAGTGGTTTTTCATGCATGCAAGGGCGGCATAGTGTCGTTACATCTGAGACCTAACTGCTAGGACACATGTCACAAGGGTCTGGATTCCATATTCTTTGTTTCAAACTTGGAAAACCGCCAGGATGCTAGCGCACCGTGCGGATGTCTGCATGTCGTGTAGGCGTCCAAAGCCTAGATTTTTTGGAAACATGTTGTTAGGGTTTTGTCGCTTTGCCACAAGTCTATATGGAGTCAAAATCATGAAATTTTGACTTATGGGATTTTTTCATTAATGTTCTAAGGTTCCATAAATGCTAAGCAAGATGCAAAAATGTGGAATTTCCCTTAGGTGCAATTCTGCGACATTACATTTTGCCCCCACTTTAGTGGACTTGATTTTGGAAAAAAATAGTCTACTAAAGTAGAGAAGAAAAATTTCACCTGGATTTTGAATTGTACAGAAATGTCTGCCAAGGAAAAGGGACCACAAAGGCCACAAAGGTCAATCCAACTAGTACCAAAGATGCCTCCAGCATCTAGGCTCAATAAATAGCGATAAAATGGTCATGAGGGATCGTTCAAAACTTTATATTGCAAAACTTAAAATTTTGGGTCAGCTTCAAAAAATTGGAAGTTATTACGGAGAGAAGAATGATCAAGAAAAATGTTGATTCAGAGGAAAAAAAATATGATCAAGAGGTGACTATATGTTCCCTCTTGAGTTTTCCCCTAGCATGGTGGGGTAAAGTTAGGAGAAACCGGGGAGCCACAAACTCTAGGAAAGATGGGCCCCGGGGGGCCTATATATACCTAGGTGGGCCCCCAAAAGGGTCATTTTCACTATTCACTGCAAACAAATTGTTGACTTTTGTGAGAGAAAAGTCAGCAAAATGTTGACCAGGAGGGAGTATGAGGCACTGAGACTGGAGCAGTTGTGCAAGGACATCACTGAGGGCCGTGAGGTGGATCAGGTAGACCTCTAAGCCTCATTTATTGTGCAATTTAGCTTATTTTTAGCATGTTTTCAATTGGCAAGGTGTGCAAGCATCTCATTTTTGCGCTCACATCTCAAATATGCATTGTCGTCTTAGGTCTGCACCAAGGTCCTGAGTCCACGTTGTCGTCTTGGGGAAGCGTTGGCTTCCTCGAGCGGCCATGGCAGTCTGGGATGCATGTGTGTAGCACATATGTCTTAAGTAATTTTTTCTTGTTTTGATGATGAAATTCGATGTTCTAACTTAGAATTTATTTTCACTTTTTGCAGGAGTACCTAGAGATCCGGGAGGGCGAGCATACCGACTCATCCGTGGGGTTGATCCAAGAAGTTGGGTCCACAAAGAGCTCAAAAAGTGGAAGTGTTTTTGTTGTTTTTCATAATTTGTCACACTTGGACTAAAAATTTGAGGCACTTACACAATGAATCCTGAAAAATGTCAATAATATAAAATTTATCATTTTGAATCTAGTTTCCAAATATGTAATTTATTCAAATACTCAGATGATACAAATTGAATTTTGATACGGATGCATAAAAACCACTTTTTAAAAGTCCCTGTTTTTTTACCATACCATACATGTGTACAGACACCACTTTTTGACCCAAATAAAATTATTTTTCTAATTATTTTTGGGGAAAGAAAGCTAACAACATGAAGATTGATGAGGAATTTTTTTTGTAATTTTTTTTTTAACTTTTTTTTATTGAATTTTTATTGGCCTTAATTGTTGTTTTTAAAAATCAACGTGTACGGACAACATAATTGGACCTAAACTAAACATTTTTTGAATTTTTTTTTCATTTTGTAGAGAATTGTCTGAAGATTGATGCCATATAAAAAAATTTACAAGAATCTGAACCAAAAAAAGTTATTAAAAAACAAGAAAATCCTGATATTTTAAGTTTAGGGACTAGTTTTCTTAGAAATTAATTAAAAAATAACAAATATAACCCAATCTTAATAAAAATTATATATTGGAAACTAGACATCATGTTTTCTAATGGGTTTTAATTTTATAGATTGATGCAGAAAAAAAGTCCATCAACCATATTGCCAAAGTTGGACATTCTTCTTCAATCTACCTCAGTTTTTTACTTGCAAGTCAAAGGCTAAGGGTTGGATTGCCAAGCCTTTCCTGAGCCTAAAACGAAGGCTACATGTGGCTTGGAGATTCAAATGTTTAATAACGTGTATACAATTTTAAAAATGCATATGTGTTCTTTATTTGTTTGATTATTTAAAAAAATATGATTTTTAGAAATACATATTCATTTTAAAACGTGTCTGTGTTTTCAAATGCCAAACGCGTATCCATTTTGAATTTCAAAATGCATACGCATTTTAAAACATGTACACATTTCTAAAAGGTTTTTTTTTTTAAATAAATGACTTGTACATGTTCTAAAACGCGTACACATTATAACGTGTACGCGTTTTTTAGTGCATACGCATTTTTTAGGCTCCGGCACCCGATGCATGATGCATACATGTTTTTTATTAACATGTACATGTTTTTTATTAACATGTACATGTTTTCTGTGAGGTTTTTTTTTGGATGAAACTTCCCCTTTTCATGGATCCAACTTCTTTCCTTTACCCTATGAGCAGAGGGACCATCTGACAGAGGACGAGGTCACACATCTTGAGTGAGTCAGTCTCTGGCACGTGTTCACTATGCCAGAGATGAGGTGCCATGAGAGGATGCTTACAGCCCTGATGCAACGGTGGGATGCCACTACCTCATCTTTCCAAGTGCCTTGTGGGGAGATGACTATCATGATCAAGGACATCTATCGGATCCTTGGATTAACCATTCACAGATGACAGGTGGCCTTAGACGATACCCGATCGACATGAGAGCAGAGTGAGGGTGTCCTCTACTATTCAAGGAGGACAGATGGTGGCAACAACATAGGTCACACATACACGCACTGGTATGACCAGGTGAGGACCACAGTGTTGTTGCAACATCGAGTTATAGTTGTCACTATTGCTTTTCGGATCAACATAGATGAGTGAGGCTCGCACCTACATGGGGGCCTCATCCATACCATTAGAGAAATGGTCAAGCATCATACTATTTTTTCCTAGGGGCGCAGCATGTTAGCGCACCTTTACCAGGAGTTAGGGCAAGACGTGCACTACGAGTACCATAGTCTTACAGTGTGTACACTATTGGAGGTGTGGTATTTCGCTCACATCATGTGCATCCAACCAGTCAATTTTCCCTAGCAATGATTGTATCATACCCTATGGCCCACTGGTACGACATGATAGGCCAGTGGAGATTTGGTGACTTACAATTTTGGTGGCTAAATTTTGACACTTTTGTTGCAGATGAGGTTCGATGGAGACCCTACCAATTTTTCCAGTGGGTAGATGATGATAGGTATTTGAGGAACCTACAACAGGACCATTTTTTAATAGGTCACCACGATTTCATCATAGTACCTTACTACTAGATTCGATTCATGTGACAACATGGTCGTCCCTAGACTATCCCACTAGATGTGCCCACTTATACCATGGCCCACAGGAGTCCAACGAGGGTCAAGGATCACCCTCGCCCCACCATTACAAATATTGTTCCATTTGATGATGATGAGCCTGATTAGGATTTGTCACCCATAGCGGCAACAAACACTATCAGGGTAGTTGCAGAGTTTTCACGGTGGTGTGGAGAGGCACCATCTGAATCCAGTGTTCGAAAAGCATGCCCCAAGAGGGTACCTTGGTCCATAGGAGGACTTGCCTCCCTGGCCCCCACAGGACAAGCAAAGAGGGCACCAACAGGTTGGCGTAGAGGAGGAGAGGGTACAGCAGGAGGAGGAGGCACCTGCGAGATTGAGGTGGCAGAGGAGATCAAATCCCCCCATGGCTACCCCTATTTTGTCAGCACCACCAGCTCCCACTATCCTAGCAATAGCAGCCTTAGCGTCACTGGGTTCAATCGCTAATGTTGGTGACGCAGGGCCCAGCACTGACTCACACCCTGATCCCACATGCCAGCCAAGGGATCCAAGTATACTTAGTACATTACTTATACTTCCATGTTTTTTATTTTTTCCATTATGATATATACATACATTTCATGTGATATTGATTTCTCTTTCTTTCTTTGTGGTTGCAAAGGACGCACAGGGATGGACTGGGCTGATGGCTCAGTGTGTTTCAGAGGTGGCCCCCGACATTCCAATCCAGTGGATGGTTCTTGAGGCCTACCACCCAGTATCTATAGGGTTACATGCCCCCACTTTTTAGTCGGTAGCACACTTGAGGACCGCCTATGAGGAGCAGGGTACAAAGATCGTATAGTTGACTGCAGAGTTGACTCTTCAAGGACAGCGTGACTAGCTTTCTAGGGAGTTGCGGATGGTGCTCGCAAAGCAAGACACGACCATGATGAGGGTTAAGGCTCTTGAGTAGGCGTGTGATGCCCTTCAAAGCCACATTGATGACCTCGACGGGCAGCCAACAATTGTGATCCCAGTAAATGTTCATCAGCTGCAGCAGGAGTTGATTCAATCATAGATGGATATATGCTCATTGTAGAGGGAGATCATAGGGATGTGGGTAGCCATGTCCACATCATGCTCACATCGATACCACTCTATGACCACTATGCAGCCCCTCCTAAGGGTACCAGAGTAGTAGCCAGAGCCAGAGGGCTCCGAGAGCCATGCACCATACGGATAGGAGCTCATCACTTTGTATATCTTTTTTGTAGGTAGATACATATATACACATATTTGTAGATCTTTTGTATAGACATATATTCAACAGCCACTCATTTTTTGTAGTAGTGTCCTGATACATGTACATGAAATTTGATTCACACAGGGATATATATATATATTGGTTTTGATATCATGGCTTTCTTTATGTGCATGCTTTTCACTTTCATGTATGTTCATGCTATGGATGTTATATGCTCATATGGATGTATATTTACATTAGATGGTAATCATGATTTAATAAACACACTTGATTGTATGTTAATTAAATACAATGATGATCTAATTGTCTTAAAGATGTAATGTGATTTATGGATACATAACATAGCCAGATAGATGTATGTATGTTGTTTTTTGCACACGCACACACGTGGTCACGTCATAAACACAAAAAATATTTATACTGTGTGAATGAACAATGTTAGCATATACATTATTACTGCCTTTTAGGGAGAACACCACACATGTGACACATTGGAGCGCTATATGTAGTATCAACGAAGATGCATCACATTAACGGGTTCTTTTAGAGGTGTTATATCCATAGAGGATAATCCATAGGCTCCTGAATCATACACAGAGATCACAATGTAAGGGCCTAACCAGTTGGGGCTAAACTTCCCTTTCTGATGAGGCAACATATTTATATTTTGCTATTTTTCATAGATAAAAAAGTCTCCTAGCTTAAAGGTTCTAGGAAGTGCATTATGATTATATTGTCTTGATAGCAACCATTGCTAAGCTTTAAGATGATTGAGGGCATGTAAATGGCCCTCGTCAAGCATCTCTAGTTGATGCAATCAGTTAACTCACTAGGTTTCATCTTCAATTAACCCTTTAAGGGAAACTCGTAAGGACAAAATTTCCAACTCCAAAGGCATGATAGATTCAGCACCATAAATGAGGTTGTAAGGCGTTGTTCCCATCTTTGTATAGGAACTCTTATGATAGGCCCACAAAGCATACATTAATTGAATATTCCAATCTTTACCATGCTTATTTACCATTTTATGATGAATAAGTTCAAGAGTTTTGTTAGATGCTTGTGCTTGACCGTTGGATTGTGGATAGTATGGTGTAGAAAACCTATGTTGAATATGAAATTTCTTCAAGAATTACTTTACTTCCTTGTTCTTGAATGGTGTACCATTATCAAAGACAAGTGTGGCAGTCAGTCCAAAATGAGAAATGATGTTCATGAGAAAACTATAGATAGTTTCAACATTCATGGATTGAAGTAGAATAGCTTCGACCCACTTTATGAAATAATACATAGCAGTAATAATAAAGGTATGTCCCTTCGAAGAAAGAGGCAATATTTTCCCAATGATATCCAACCCCCATTTTGCAAAGGGCTAAGGAGAGGTTTGATTTTGTAACCCCTAAGCAGAAGCATGGATAAGATGGTTGTGTTGATGGCATTGAAGGCACTTTTTGAAAAAATCAAAGGAACCTTGTTCCATTGTTTGCTAATAGTACCCCATGTGTATCAGTCTTCTTGCTAGGGACTTACCACCAGAATTTCCACCTCCAAAGCCTAAATAGGCTTCCTTAAGGGCAAGGGGTATTTCCTCTTTTGTGAGACACCTGAGAAGCAAGCCATTATAGGCCTTTCGATAAAGAATGTTGGATAAAATAACATAACTCACTAAGAGCTTACTTATATGAGTGTGATCATTTTTCATCACATCATCAGGAAATATCCCAGTCTTTAGGTAACCGTAGATACTAGAGAACCATTCTCTTGAATCTACATAAAAACACACAAGAGACTCGGATCCAGGTTGATCGGAAACCACCGAGGTTTGTAGGACCTAAACTACAAAGTGGTATTCTTTCATATCCTCTTCTAAAGGTACCAAGGAAGTAGTGCTCACCATGGCATCGACATGTCTATTTTCCCTCCTAGGGATGTTGTCTATTGTAAAAGGGGAAAATTGATTGAGCAAAGACAAAGCGAGGTCTCGATACTGGGACAACTTACTTTGTTTAGCTTGATAAATTCCCATAATCTAATTTACAATAAGCTCAGAGTCACCTAGTATACAGAGATGCTTGATTTTTTAGTATAATCGTGGTACACAAGCCAGCAATAAGAGCTTCGTACTCAGCGATATTATTTGTGCAAGGAAAATATAATCGAAAGGATAGAGGGATTGGTTTACCTTCGAGGGATATCAGGACCACACCTGCTTCAGAACTAGCCTAACATCTTGATCCATCGAAGTACATCCTCCATTCAAGGTCATAGTTAATCGTAAGAATATTTTCATTGGGGAACAAATCTAACCCAGGAAAGGAGCGAGATGAGGGAGTGTTTGCTAATTGATCAACAACCGCTTGACCCTTTATTGATTTCTGAGTAACAAATTTGATATCAAACACAGAAAGCAACATAACCCACTTCGCTAATCTCCCAACAAGGTCAGCACTAGAGAACAAGTGCTTTAAGAGATTTTTTTTTACTATGACATGTGTTTCAGCATGGAGAAGGTAGTGCCTCAACTTTTGTGTAGAAAATACAAGAGCGAGGTATTTCTTCTCTATGGAGGAATAGTGAGTTTCATAATCAATGAGGATGCGACTGACATAGTAGACTACTCTCTCTTTCCCTGCATTATCATACTGAGCCAGCAAAGCTTCCAAAGCGTATGGTGACACAGCAAGGTAAAGTAAAAAGGGCCTAACTTACATAGTTGGCATTAATACGAGAGGATTGGCCAAATAAACTTTGATTGACTCAAAATGTTTTTGAACTCCTCATCCCATATGAATCGAAACATCCTTTTTCAATAAACAAGTGAAAGGAAGGGTACGGTCAGCCAATTGAGATATAAATCTACAAATTGCCTAAATCTTCCCTTGCAGACTTTGCAACTCAATGATATTCCTCAGTGGAGGCATGTTAATGATAGCATCGATTTTATTTGTGTCAACCTCAATTCCATGGTGAGATATTATGAACCCCAAAAGCTTGTCGGCATCTACTCTAAACACTTGCTTATGGGAATTAAGTCTCATTTTGTAGAGTTGAAGCCTTTCAAAGATAAGGCGAAGGTTTTTCACATGGTCTTTATGGGTTATTGACTTCGCCAAGATGTCATCAACATAATCCTCTAAGATCTTATGAATGAAATCATGAAATATCAGGGTCATCACACAGTGGTAAGTCACTCCCACGTTCTTCAAACCGAAGGGAATGAACACATAGCAGAAATTACCCCAAGGGATAGTCAAGGTTTTCTTGTATTGATCATTTGGGTTAATACCAATTTGATTGTAACCCGAGAAACCATCCATAATAGATAGCAATGCATGGCCTGCAGTCGATTCCACAATCATATCTATATTAGGTAATAGAAAATCATCTTTAAGAGAAGCCTTATTAAGGTTTGGAAATTCAATACATATGCGAATACGATCATCAGGCTTACTAACAGTGACTATATTCGAAATCCAGGGGGAGTAGTCAATCGGATGGATAAAACTTGATTTCAATAGCTTTTTTATCTCATTCTTGACCATCAAAGCCACCCTGGGATTAATCTTTCCAATTTTTTGCTTAACTAGCTTGGCATCGGGACATAAGACGATATTGTGGATCACTAAAGACTCATCAATACTAGGCATATCCTCATACGTCCAAGCAAAGATATCAGGGTGAGAATGCAAGAGATCGGAATGTTCATCTACTTCTTCAAAAGAGAGACAATTCCCAATCTTGATTACTTTTTCTGAAGATTTAGGATCCATCAAAAATTAAATAATATCTCCTTTAAGGAGCAAACTGTGGTCTTTAGGATGGGATATCATAATATGATCACTGACGTTAGATAGAGGATCTTCCTCATCGATACTCAAAACAAATTCTCTAATCTATGCTTGTTTATGCAAGCGATACGAGAATCTTTTATTGTGTTGATAAGGAGGCAATGGAGAATATGCACTTAAAAATTCCCCTAGTGCTTCATCCAAAGAGAAGAAATCCAAAGGGGCTTTCTTGGCCTATCTCTTTTCTTCTACCAACTCAGGATGAACCAAGCTCAATGGCTCAGCTGAAATCATATTAACACTCCACCAAGGTTTTCACTTAGACTGTTCAACAGAGCATCCCAAACTCAAATAGTGTTGTCATGGCTTAAACTAGATAGGGACTTGGATTCCTTGCTTGATACGCCCCAAGCCTTTCTACCCCTAGCCACATTGAGATGCAAGTTCATATCCAAACCCATAACAAGTTTGTAGAATCTTAGGAGGTGGTAGCTCCACGTAGAGTGTTTCATTCCACCAATGGATGTTGAAAGTATCTACAAGAACACTCACACATTCTTTACTCAGTTTGAAAACATTAGCCTCCTTCATAGGAGTGGGGTTACTCTCCCACGTGGAGGAACAAGAAGTTTCCTGAACAGGATCGCATTTCTCTTCCTGGACGGGAGTGTGACTCGCCTTTTCATCAGAAAAACCTAGAAATTCTATACTAGAGGGGTTTGACTTGTATTATGTGATGAAGAACTTAGAGAAGTTCAAGGACCCCCAATCATCACCAAGGAAAGCATTTGATTGAGAAGATGAAGGGGAAGACAAGGGAGACTTAGGATCTTCTACTTTAGGAAGTTCATTTTTGTTGACATATGCTCTGGGAACAAGTTCCACAGAGGGTATTGATGGAGAACATGCCATAGAATCAGTGGTTAAGGACATGATAAAATTCTTGAGAGTTCATACAACTGAAGCACAACCAGCAACTGCTAGCTCACAAAGGTGAACAACTTTTGGATCTGCTTTAACCATAACCACTCGATTGTTAGTGACAAACTTCAAAGAGCGATGCAAATTAGAAGTCACTGCACCCATAGCATGAATCCAAGGTCTCCCTAAGAGAAGATTGTGTGGTAACGAGCCAGGCATTACATAAACCATCATAGGAAAGGTAATGGGACCTAGTTGCAAAGGTAGTATTATTGTACCTAGAGCTTGGCGGCCAACATTATTGAACCCGCAAATATACAAGGAGGAAGCTACCAAAGAAGATGAATCGACTTTAATTTTAGGCAATAGGTCTATACTGCAAATATTGAGAGCTGATCCAGTTTCAATGAGAGTATGCCTAATACCAATATTATTAACATTAATTATAATCATCAATGGATCTTCTTGCTTCTGCATATGTGGGGCCAGAATTTCTTGCGGGTGGAACGCAATATTTGGTGAATCCGCTCAAATATGTGCCAACAATGCATTAACATCCATAGGCCTAGCGGAGGTAGGCAAGAGAATATTTTTTAAGGCTTCCTGCAACATCTCTTGGTAAATCAGAGTGATCTAAAGCAAGTCCCAAAGTGAGATCTTGGCTAGAGTAACATAAAGTTGCTCAACAAGATCGTAAATACCCGGTGCTTTGATCACGGGTTTAGGAGCTAGAGGAAGGCTAGGTTGAGATGGTGGTAAAGAAATAGGAACTTCAGTTGGTTGCGATGTAGGAATGGAAGGTTGTTGATCCAAGTTCTATTTGTTTCTCCTTGTGTTATATGTATGCCCAACAACATTATAAGAAGTAGAGTCAGTAGATTTCACGAACCTTGAATATAAGTCTGATGAATCACTATGACATGAAATCCCATAGATAGAATAGTCCTCCCTGGGGGATGGTTCAGTCGGGGTCACATAAATATAGGGTTTCCTAGGGCTCAAAGGATCCATAGAGATCACAACCACATTTACTGAGTCCTCAACTTGCAAAGGGAGACTTTATTCAGAAGATTTACAGATAGAGGAGAGTACTTCTAGTAAGTCATCTAGAGCATCTTCCAACATATACAAATATTCTTCAGAAAAAGAATTATCACAACATGCAACATTGTAAAAATAGATCTGACGTGTTCACGTCGGGTTCACCATAATGTGATATAAGAGGGATTCGCTACACACGGGTCTCTTTATCCTCAAGAGATCACCAGGGAACAAACTACCCTTATACACCTCAACTTGAATAAGTTGATAAAACTATAAAGAAATATACTAAAGTCACTCTAGACTCTGAGAGAATGAAACTTCGAGATCTCTGCCTATGATGAAATAACTCTCGGCCATAGGACATTAGCATGGTTTCAAGATGCCAATGTTGTACACTATAATCTAAAAGATGTGTTGGCATCCTAAGTTGTAGGGAGCTCAAGAGCTCAAGCAGGAAGGATCTGGTCTCACCTCTAAACTCAAGTCAAAGGCATACTGGATCAAATAGTTGAACAAAAAGCTAGATTCTAGAGTAAACACAAAGGGACTTGGAGAAATTTTACCTTATATCGGGCGCTCGGACATTCGCTCCACGCTCCACTTCGCAACCTACACATAAAAGATCAAGGGAAAAAGGTTGGGGCTGTATAGGAGGGGTCTACCTCAGTCAGACCCCCACTCTGGTGTTCCCATCTCCATGGACAGCCAAGTTTGGAAAGGAGTGTAAATGAAGTAAAAAAAGCACATGGTGAAAGAAAAACCCACTCAGGAGTAGAACCTGCACCACAAAGTAGTAAATGGACAAGTAGTAAAAGAGTAAGAGAAAGAGAGAGAGAATTATCCATGGGTCTAGACCCTCTCCGAAACACACAGACGCACCGCTAAGTGCTTTCTTGAGAGTTGTAGTTGCTAGAGGGACCTCAGTCTAGCAAGGCTTCACCTATAAGATTGTTGCTATTCAAGGATGAAAATAACCCAAGACTAGAGAAAGTAGTAGTAGTGATTGAATCAATGACTTCCAACCCCAAATGAGAGCAAGAAAGGGGTTTTTCTTGCATGCAAGGGCGGCATAGAGCCGGTACATCTGAGACCTAACCGCTAGGACATGTGTCACAAGGGTCTGGATTCTAGATTCTTCATTTCAAACTCGAAAAACCCCTAAGACGATAGCACGCCGCATGGACGTTCGTGTGTCACATAGGCATCCAAAGCCTAGATTTTTAGGAAATGTGTTGTCAAGATTTTGTCGCTTTGCCACACGTCCGCATGGAGTCAGAATCGTGAAATTTTGACTCATGATATTTTTTCATTAATGTTCTATGGTGTCATAAATGTTAGGCAAGATGCAAAAATGTGGAATTGCCCTTATGTGCAATTCTACGATATTACATGTCATTCATGCAATTAATCAATAATATATATTCATGCCAGATAATCCTTACAAAATTCAAATGGGAGTAATAGGCAAGATTTTAAATGAACCTATGAAACCATTAAAGTATTTATGCAATCAGATAAAAGAAATCGATTATGCATGATAAAAGAAATTGATACTCATTGAGAAAGCTATAATTTCACGTCAGTCTCACCATTTGTATGATGTTGGAAATGAAAACCTTGAATTCACAAATGAGAATCAACATCATTCCAATAAATATTTTCCAAAATGAAGACAAAATGCAGAAATAAAATACTAATTACTAATAAATCAAAGAAAATGCATTCAAAAGGAAAAATAACTCCATTGCCTTCCTATCTTCAAGATCTTGTCTTTTCTCTCAAATTTTTATAGCAAAAGAACAAGAGGCTGTGTAGAATGGAATTTGATTAAACAAAATTGAGTTGTTCAAAAGTGTGGAGGAAGCGAGCTTTTATAGATGTCCTCCTAGGAAAGATCCGGATTTTGGGAAGAATGTGGGATAAATGGTTATGTGGAATTTTATGAATATTTCATAAATGCATGAATGAAATTAGTGAATAGATAAATGATAATGAACTAAATGATTATGTAGATGATTATGCAAATAGAGTTAATGAAAATGACTGTGCAAATGAAGCTTATGAATGTGAAGAAATGATTGTGTAATGGATTTAAATATAATATGCAATGGATAAATGATTATGCAAGTGTATTTAGTGATAATGGATTAATGAATTATGCAAATGGGTCATTTAAATAAAATGGATAAAAGTTTGGATATGCAAATGATTTAAGAGGAAAATATGTTAATGAATTAATTAAATAGATAATGGAACCTATTTAATTAATAGAAGAAATTTAATTCTTATAAGGACATTTTTATGTGTCTACAATAGAAGTTCCATTTCTATTTAGTAGTTTTTTTTGTTATCATTGTTTCATAAATTGCATGAAAAGCATAATAGATTCTCATACCCTGATCATCAGTAATTAATGTTCACGAGGATGCATGCATTTGGTTAACCTGTAATAATACAAAGATTAGAGTAAGTTTAATTTCTAGTTTCAGTAGTTCTGAGTTAGTACAATGATTATTTATTAGCAGTAGTTCAGTTACAAGTTAAGTTGTAGGTACTTGTAGCCATTAGATGCAATTTGTTTTGTTTACTGTTATGCAATTTTGTGAGTTTATAGCAAGTAGAACATCTTGAATATGATAACTTATACATCCTCAAGTCTTTGAAGGCATATATAGTGCAGCAACATCATAAGTTGATACAGAGACAGGGGACTCAAACCAACTCAAACCATTCACCTATTTATTAGAAGCATCTAACAAGATTAAGATGGCCAATTTAACCAATCCAACTCACTCACAAAATTTGAACCCAAACAAGTCTGTAACTTCCCTCAAAACACCTATAAAGGCTTCTAGCCCTCAAAACCATCAAAATGGAGATATCCTTTCAAGGATGATGTACAAAGGACAACCAAACATGAACAAAGGTTCACCACAGACCCCAAACCACAATCCAAAAAATGTTCCAAGTGATTTCTTCATAGCATTATGGAGAACCAATAAACCACCCTATTTTTAAACACAAGGTTAACAAACACTCACAGAGATAGTACCAATAAGAAATCAACAAAACCCTTCACTTAGCCACCAATTTCACAAGAAAAAATGCCATTTCCAACCCTGGGCTTCACCTCCAAGCCACCAAAATTCTTTATTATGACTCCTAGCTTATTTAGACACCTTACCCAACATGATTCATGCCATTTCTCTGAGTAACAGTTCTCACAATAGGAGGAATGGATAATTCTTCATTTAAAACCTCAAATAAGACCCTTGCTAGTTTACACAAGCAATGCCAAGAAAAATAAAGATTTATTTCACTAAAACTGATTGAGAACCCTCAGAAAGTTTGAATTTACAATACAATACATATCAACACATATTTATAATATAATACATATCAACAACCTCAATTCGAGCCTTATGAGGCCTTTTATAAATTTTCAATTCAAAAATACCTTTCCAACATCCACAACCAACTTTTGATCTCCTTAACCCTTCATATTCTCCTAAAAATTCAAAATGACAACTTTATATTTTGTTGTGCAACTTTTACATTTGAACCCCAATGTTTTCCCACACACCTAAATACATAGTAAAATGGTCTTTTAAACCTTATTTAGAATAAACACAACACTAACACCCCCAAACTAGCCTAAACACACTCTATGAACACACCTCACGAAATCACATTTTGCATTAAGGGTGTAGGCGCTCCTACACCACAAGTTTACAAACCTTGGGTTCATAATTTATTGAAAGTCTTTACAATGTTGAGTGGACTATTCAACTATGCATAACTCTAAATTATGTAGGTTCTACCAAGTTATACGATACATTAGTATAGACTCTACATTTATGGCGTCGTTGTTGGGGATGGTGCTATCTTCGTAGACTTGTTTTCTAAGCTTTCATAGTTACATTTTGTTTTCAGTATTAGGACTATTAAGCCTTATTTTACCAACATACCAAAAATTTAAACTAACATTATGTAGGACCACTACTATACAAATCCATATTCATTGTATGTAGAGGTAGAGAGATTCCTTGGGGACATTCCTCCCCTCTACACACCAAGAAACCATAGTAGAAATTGGTGATTCCAATACTCAGAGTGAGGGTAATACAGAAGAAGAAATTTCCCTACCACCAACATCTAATACACCTACATAGGGGACATACCAAACCATGGGTGATGAGTGGATGATCCTGAATGTGCAACCTTTGAGTTCCCAATCACCAACTAGGAAAGGGCTATTGTGCTGAAGAATATCCCTCCTTTAACATTACTAGTCTGGTGACTGAAGAACCATATACATTTATGTTTGAATTTTATGTCCTATGCATAAGTTATGACTATACTCTTGATGCTCATAGACTCAATCTCTTCCCTGCCACTCTAAAAGATGCAACCCTAAGATGGTTTATGAGATTAGACAAGGATGTAGTTTTTGATTGGCATACCATGAAGACATTGTTCTTGGAGAAGTACCAAGACTATTGTAGGGGATTTGATAGGAGGAGAGATGAAATTTCCAAAATATCACAGAAGGAGGATGAGCCATTAGAAGATTATGTGGAGATATTTCGATTTTCTTTGAATAAAAATCCACAAAACAAGGTTTTTTGAATAATCCCTCAAGTTAGTATTTTTTAGGGGATTCAATGAGGACTGTATGGATTCCCTCAATCTTACTAGACAAGGGGGTATCTCTCAAATACCATTTGAATACATCTGCAAGGTCTGTAGGAATTACTCTAGGACTTTCACTAAGAGAACAAGAGGAGATAGGACATCCACTATTGGAAAATCATCCACGGGGGTTTCAAAGATAGAGTTAAGAAATTTGTTGTCCAACATGAAGTAGGACATTATCAACCATTTTTTAACTCAGATGGATACTCTCCACATCAAGAAGAAGCAAGAGGAAGTTGAAGAAATGCTCTTTGAATACTGCCCAAGTTGTAGGTAAAGGAAAACAAACTATAAATGCAAGAGGGTGGCTAGTATTCAATAGAGAAAAATTTGGGAAACCTGGATTTCAGCCACTTGAAGGAGAGGATGGACAACTATTTTACATAGCTCAAAAAGCCCATGGAAACAAAGACAAGGTTTTCCACAAGAACCCCTTAGCTTCAATTCATCCTTTCCCATTGGAAATTATAATTTTTCTGCTTGAAACTCTCATCCCTGGAAAACTAATCAAAGTCAATGGAAAAACCCTCAACAATGGCCACAACCTCAAAAAAATTTGAACCAGCAGCAACCAAATCCTTGGTCACAAATTTTTTTCCAAGGTTCTAGTTACAATCCACAATGACCAACACAACAGAGCTAGTGGTAGCCTCAATGGTAAAAAGGCCAACAGTGGTAGTAGTAAAACATGAATTATCAACAACCTATGCTTCCTCCTCAACCCCAACAACAAGCCATTATGCCTCCATTAAATACTACATCTCAATCACCCAGACCACCACAAATACCTGCCCAACCTACACCTAACCCTAACAACAAGCCTATCCAACAAGCTTATACTAATGAAGCTATGCAATACCCCACTTATGGGCTATAGTTGAGTGATGTCCACCTCAAGTCAGGGAAACAACTTGTTGGACCTTCATCTCCTCAAATCACTAAGATGGAGGATTAGGAACCTTCAATTGAAGCTTTAGACAAAACATTTTTGGAACCAGAGTCAAACCAGGTACACCAAACTACCTCAAGTCCAAGGCCTCCTTTCCCTAAACATTTATCCATTCAAAAGCATCACACACAAGCTGAGACAAACCTACTAGGTCAATTAAAGGATGTGAGCATCAAGATTCCACTCATCCAAGCTATTAAAGATGTCCCCATTTACACCAAAATTGTGAAGGACTTGTGTCTTAAGAAACCAGGGAGGAAAAGGAAGGATCCTCAGATAGTTCATGTCTTAGGAAACCTTGTTGATATCATGTTAGCGAACATCACTATCCCTAAATAAATAGACCTTGGAAGTCTAGTAGTGGATGTTAAGATTAATGGGACACTCATTAAGAACACTTTATTAGACTTAGGGGCAGCAATCAATGTAATTACTTCAGTTAGCCAACCTTAGACCTATACAAACTATTCTATAGTTGGTTGATAGGTCAACAACCAATCTTTAATGAATCATTAAATATTTAGTTATTGCATTAGATTCTTGGGAATATCTTGGGTGATCCCACAAAGCTGGTTTATAATTTCTGAGAGGAACTAATTTTTGCTGAAATCACATATTTTTAGAAAATATAATGATTTAAGCCTTTAAAATTTCCATTTAAGGATTCCAATTGAAGAGGGTTTGATCAAACCACCTTAGATGAAACCCCCTTGGATATAACCTCGCTAGTTTTAAACCATGTACGTATAAATGAGTCTCCTTTACACCTATCAAAATGCTGATAAAAAATCACTTTTGATTTACCTTTTGGGAGATCAAATGAATTCATTTAAAATTTATTTGAAATGATTATGGTAGTCCTCGAAATGAGCTATCCCACGAATATAATTTTAATATGTTTTGGTTTTATTATGTATGTGTTTTTTTAGTTTTATTAAACATAGGTTTTTCACTGAAAATCAAGCTCTCTGATTTGCACATGTGAAAAAATAGAAAATTATCAAAATAATTTTTTTTTAAATATGTTAGTGTTGGGTATTGACATCCTTGATCCATTAAAAAAAAAATTGAATTTCGATACATATAGAAAAAATTATGTTGTATGTCGTCCGCCTATGTTTGAATTGCAATTGGTTTGAATTTGAAACTCTATTAAGGAAAAAATATTCAATAAAAAACTATGAGACCAAATGAAAGTGCTAGATATCATAATTACAAACCTAAATTAAAAACAATTAGAATTTTATCCTTCATACAAAAAATATATGTTGTATACGGTGAGTGTCACTTTTTAAAATGTTGTTTTCTGAAAAAAAAAACAAATTTTCGTGGGAGATGGAAAAAGAAGTGCAATCTTATTCCAAAAAAATTGAAAAAAATATTTTTAGAATCTTTAGAAAAAATTTGATAAGACAAGAGTTTGCATCATCTTCAAATTCCTCACAGTTTAGCCGCTATAGGTGCCTGAATGTGAAGATTTAGTTAAAAATAATAATTTCAGTGTCCAGTTTGGCCAAAAATTGTAAACCACTATTGTGGGATCACCCTCCTACTAATTCCATAGTTCAATAGCCAAATGTTAATCTTGCAGGATACCCACTCATCCTAGGCAAACCATGGTTAACTACAACTGATGCATTCATAGGCTATAGGTCTAGAAATATAATAATATCTAATGGGACTATGACCAATAAATTGGTCCTCTATCCTCCAGCCCAACCATATGTTGATCTTGAGAAAAATATTTAGCCCACTTTGGATGAGGAAGATAATTATTCCTTGCAAAAATTGATGACTATAGAATGCAACCCTCTATTGGATGATTGGGATGAAGATGAGCTCATTGTGCATATAATACAGAATAACTATGATAGGAGCCCGCAATAACAGGATGGCCTCACATACCTACAAGACCCCTTGGAAAGTATTATACGCACCAATACCTCAAAAGAAATATCTCAGATCTTTCATAGCTTACTTCCACAATAGTGTGTACCAACCATTCCAAGCCTTGAGCTCTTTTCTATGGAAGAATCATCCAAATATTTGGAAGTCATGCTAGGAAAAATGCTAAACATAAACAATACATTAACTAGGGAGAAACAAAGTTCTCTAACTATTGTGCTACAGGAACATGCAATAGCATGTGCATGGACTACCATGATATGAAACACATAGATCCTAACTTATGTATGCATAGGATCTATATCAATGATGGTTATAGACCCATTAGGTAGCCTTAGAGATGAATGAACCCTATCTTGAGAGACATAGTGAAAGTTGAACTTCAAAAAATCCTTGTTGCAGGCTTTATTTATCCTATATCTGACAGTGAATGGGTCTCACAATTGGTCATTATTCCCAAGAAAGGTGGAAAATAGATAATTTTTTAGATTACAAGGAACTAAACATAGCCACTAGGAAGGACCACTTTCCATTGCCCTTTATAGATCAAGTGCTTGACTCTTTAGCTGGGAAGAAGTAATTTTCATTCCTAGATGGTTTTAGTGGTTACAATCAAATAAAAATTGCTCCAAAAAATTAGGAAAAAACTACATTTACATGTCCTTGGGGCACTTACGCCTACTTTGTTCCACCCTTTGGTTTATGCAATGCTCCAGTTAATTTTCAAAGGGAAGTGCTCAACATCTTTTCTAATTATTCTCATGACTGTATGGAGATATATATGGATGATTTCACCACATATGGGGAAACTTATGAGGAAGCCCTCAGTAATTTGGAAAAGGTATTAAAGATATGTAAAGAAAACAACTTGCCACTCAACAATAAGAAGTTATTTATGATGATGACTTAAGGAATTATTCTAGGGCACTTCATATCTAGTACAAGGATTCAGGTTGATCCACATAAGATAGAAATTATTTCTACCTTACCTATTCCATAGAAGTAAAGATATATCAGAAGTTTTCTTAGCCATCCAGGTTATTACAGTAGGTTTATTAAAGACTTCAATAAGATTATTGCACCATTGTTTGGTTTGTTGAGTAAAGATATTGAGTTTGAGTGGACATCAGAGTGCCAACACTCCTTTGAAGAGCTAAAGAAATATTTGACTCAAGCATCTATTTTAAGGGGGGGAAAATGGACCTTACCCTTTCATATACATATAGATGCTTCAGATTTTGGTATTGAAGAAGTTTTGGGTTGGAAAGAAATTAACAAATAATATGCAATCTATTACATTAGCAAGAATCTTCAGGGAATAAAGCTAAATTATATTGTTACAAAAAAGGAGATGCTAGCAGTAGTGTATGCCATTAATAAATTCAGGAATTACATTACTAGTTATTTAGTTTTTGTCCATATAGACCATACAACTATCATATATTTGATGTACAAGCCTATATTAGGGGATAGATTAGTCAAATGGGTGCTCCTTCTACAAGAGTTTGATATTATAATAGTAGAAAAACTTGGAAAGGCTAATGTAGTGGCAGATTTTCTATCAAGATTGCCAACACAATCAGCTAAAGGGGTAGTGGATGACTCATTTCCACATGAACACATGTTTTCTCTTAATATACATGTACCCTGGTATATGCTGACATTCCAAATTATTTAGTGAAAGGGAAGATTCCACCACACTTTTCTCTAAGGGAAAAGAGATAGTTGGTACATAAGTGCTTTCCATACTCATGGATATCAGGTTATTTGTTCTACACTCTCCTTGACAACATTATGAGAAGGTGCATAAGGGAGGATGAAATTTATGATATCATGAAGGCTTTCCATGATGAACCATGTGGGGGTCATTTTACAGCATTCAAAATCTCACAACTGGTTACTATTGGCCAACTATGCATAAGGATTATGTCAAGTATATAAGCAGCTATGATATGTGCCAAAGAATGGGTAAGCCAATAAGGAGTGATGAAATTCCATTGCAGACACAGTTAACACTATCTCCCTTTGACAAGTGGGGTCTAGAATTTATTGGAACAATCACACCTACTTCCAACAATAAAGAATATATTCTAGTTTGCACTGACTATCTAAAAAAGTGGGTAGAAGTAAAGGTATTATAGTTTTCTATAGATGGAAATGTGGCCAAATTCTTGTATGAGGACATTTTTACTAGGTATGGAGTACCTAGGGAAATAGTCATTGATCAAGGTCCATAGTTTACTTTAGACCTCATCACCAAACTAGTTGAAGAATACCAAATTAGGCACAAGAAGTCAACATCTTATCACCCTCAGGCCAATGATCAGGTGGAGGTTACTAATAGGGTAATTGAAAGTATTCTCACCAAGATAGTGCAGTTACATAGGAAATATTGGGTTGCAAGGTTACCAGAAGCAGTATGGTCATATAGAACAATCTAGAAAACAAAAATTGGATTTACACCCTATGAGCTAGTGTATGGAAAAACAATAGTCCTTCTAATTGAGTTTGAATATAAGACATTAAGAATAGAAGTAGAACTAGAAATGGATCTAACAATAGCTCAAAAGCAAAGGTTACACCATTTAAAGGGATCGGATGAAATTAGGATGGAGGCAATCCATCACACTAAGATAGTACAATAGAAAAGGATGAAGTGGCATGACCAATATGTCAAAATAAAGGAGTCTAATGTAAGGGATTGCTAGGAATTATTATATGATTCAAGGTACATGGATTTCAAGGGGAAAATCCAATCTAGATGGTTGGGACCTTATGAAATCGGTTAAGTCTATCCTAATGGAGCAGTCTAATTGCACACCATAGATGCAATTAGATTCTCTCTCCTAATTAATGGCCATAGATTAAAGTTGTATAAGAAACCAATGTAGAAAGAAGACTTTATACTTTCTCTTATTTATAAGTATGGTGCTCTCAGTGATCCAAATATAGGTTTAGAAACACAAAGTGATATCTTAGTCATATATGATATACCTAGTACTTTCGATGACCCAGTGATTGAGCTACACAACTCAATCTTGAGATAACTTAGGATTAATTTCTTATTTTACCTTGCAAGAACACACATCACGGTTATAATGATGTTTGTATTTTCTCTAGAGGGACCTATTTTATGTTTAGCTATTACATATTCAGAAAGGATCCTAATGTTGTAGGGACCTATAGCATAATAACTGCCAAAATTTAGACATGATCTGATGTCGAAGGTACTCGTAGCACTGTTTGATAGAGAGAAAAATTTCAAATAACTTGGTGCCACATTAATTGTAGTTCACACACTTTCACCTCAAAATTTCCATATGAAATATCCATCTTTTCATAATAAGTACCTGCAACATGCTTCTTTTATTTCCTGCTAGAAATTCAAATTTTAAACATTTGAACTATCACATCACCATCTATTATCCATCTAACCCATTTCATCACCTTACATCCACTACCTCATAATCCATTCACCTGAATTTATTTCTAGTCACACCAAATCATAATTCAAATACATGATATTTCGCTCACACGAGTGGCAATCAATTAGTCCCTTCCTGTAGGTACGTAAGGTACGCTATCATAATTACTATAGATTTCTTAAATATTTCATATTAAATTATACATGTGAAATATTCATACCATTAATTTCCATATTTTCTAATCATATCCTTGCCAATCACGAGTTGAAGTGAGGTCATGTAAACGATTAAGATGGGGGAGGGTACAACTCAGCCAGTTTTTTTGATTTCTTCCACCTAAACCAAATGCAATAGATCAATATGGCATGCAAAACCCTCCTAAAAATTACACATACTTTTGTCTGATACTTTGGATTTCCAATTCTCTAATCTTGAGAACTTCAGCTAAGTCGAACCCAGAACCTGTTTTTGAGCTCAATTAAGCTAATACTAAGAAGGGGAGTTGCAGTTACAGTATAGTAGAAAAAGTGCAAGAGGAAACAACATAATAGGAGAAAGGTTTTGAATGTGGTGAAGTGGAAGTGAGCTAAAATTTCAAGATTAACATATTTATCAAAGCAAAGTGACACATAATGGGAGGTGATTTTATCAAGAGAGATTCATCGACTCTTAAGAAAATACTGTAAGATGCAATAGTCTTACCTATCTTCACAAGAGTGGGTTGGCTCGACTATTTCCTGAAACTAATAGAATTTGATAATGATATAGCAAAAAGGTTTGCAGCCACACTTGAGCATGATAAAGCAATGGTGAAAGGAATATCAATGGATGCATATAAGGTCACCATAGTGCAAGTTTCTAAGTTACATAGAACTGGAGAAGAGTTCCCAGCACACGATGCAGTTGCAGCCAGAGAGGAATTCTATGAGTGAGGAGAGAATTTCGAATCATCATCACAAGGTAAAAAGAGGCTATCTACCCCATATTTTTGGGCTAATTGTGCTTCTTATATCATTAGATATCTCACCTATGATGGTAGACAAAACCTTTTGTATATTGTACATTTTAAATTGCTTAGTCACCTTTGGCACAATAGGCTAGTAAATGTGCCAAATTTTCTTTATAATATGTTGAAAATAATGGCATCATAATATCAAAGGAAAAAAAGTGACACTACCTTATCACACCACTATTTGATTTCCTTATTAGTGAAAATAAGCTTAATAATTCAGTACCCATAGGTAGATTGGGAATATTTTAAGAAATTTGAAGATATTAATAGTTTACTAGAAGCACTTGTGGTACTTGAGACTTTAGAGCCACAAGTTGAACCTATAAGAGAAAGTCTTCATGTATCACCCACAGCTTCACCTACCCATACCCAAGGTGAGCATTAGGAGCACAATATGCTAGAGTCTAGGTTACTAGTTGTGAAGTAAAATCCATCTTCTTCAAAACCATCAAAACCCAAGAGCAGAAGAGGTAGTACATCCACATCATCCACACCTTCTAAAATAGAGAAGAAAAAGAATTATGTGAAAAAGAAAAAGAAGGATGTTGAGAAGGAGACACCTAGCCTAGGCGTTCAATAATATTAAAGAAACAAGGTGTCATGAGGGGAAGTGTGGAGAAAACTGAAGAAGACAAAAAGGGAAAAGAACAGTAGGAGGAAAATGTAATGATAGTAGAGACAGACTCTAAAGGGAAAGAAAATGTTCTTGAAATTTTAAATAAACTTGTGAAGAGGAAGAGATATGTGTCTACCACTTCTGATTCAGAATCAGAAGATGTGTTTATTGCTAAGAAAACATAAAAGAGAACCCCAAATAGTCCTACTTATGAAGACTATTATTGTCCAGGGGGTGGTAATGAGCAATTTATGGAAATAAAAAAGATGTTTATAGAAGATAGAGATGTCAGGAAAGAGCTTCAAGAAGCTTTGAATAGAATAAAACATTCGGAAGAGTTAGTGCAAAGCTATGATGAGAAGTACAAGGAAAGGGAAACAAAAATGCAAGAATTGGAAGAAAATTTGCAAACATATGACCATGGTACTAAACTTGATTTATTGGCATAATTGGCCATTACTAAGATGGGGGATGGAGAACTTGCAGTACCAAATTAGAGACCTCCTCTCTTAAGAACTCCAATTCACCATACAACCTTGTCACTTTGTTATCAACTATGGAGAGTGATTGATGAGTTTGCATAAGAGAAGGAAAAGTGGAAGAAAGAAAAAGAAAAAGAAATCTTGATTGAAGAAAAAGCTAAGGTGTTGGAAGGGAAAGAGATTGAGCTGAGAAAATTAGCTGTCAAATTGGAAGAAGTGGTAGATAAAGTTGCACAAATCATGAGATGCAAGCCTCTAGAAATGACATATGCATTATTTCTATACGAATTTTTTTTGAGTTTTCAGTTTAGTAGGCTAATCAGCAACGGGTCAGTTGGAATGAGTAGACAATTTGAATTTCTTAGTGTTTTTGTTAATTCTACACTAGAGGAGCAGGATCAACTGTGTGAATACTATTTACACAACTATGTGGTTCTAGAAGAAATAGAGTGGAATCCTCTGATGTTTGTAGGGGATCTCTAGGTAAGAGCACTAGCATCTTATTACACAAATAAATAATTCAGGGGATAAATAATGGAAGAATATGAGGAGAGAGAGATATCAGTTGCTCTCCCCGTAAGGAAGGAATCTAAATACCCTGATGTAGTTATAGATGAATGGTTGAAACTTCTGGATCATAAAGGTGTAGGAAGAAAAAAATTAAACTAAGGACAATTGATTACAAAAGAATGCAAACATTAGTTGTGGGTTTAGGTCAGCAATGTCATAGTTCTATGCATAGTAGATGGAACAACTTAACCCCAGAGTTGCAAAAAAAGGAACCTCATTCCATGTATAATTTCACCACCATGCTTGAAAGGGTACATAGATACATGAGAATTGGTGTAAACATAGGAATTCATTGGGTACCACTTACATTGCATCCACCTATGCTATTGTATCCAGATCCACATTAAACCAAGGAAAAATGTGAGGAATGTGAGAAAGCTTGGAATATCATAATGAGGCAACTTATAGATTACAGAGGTTTCTACTTAAATAAAATCATGGCATTTTATGTTGTTATGGACCTCAGGCTGATCATCTTGCAATATAATCTGTACCCCTAGTGTTTTTCTTGAGGACAAGTAAAAGTATAGTTTGGGGGAATGATGGGTTCAATTATTAGCCTATTTTTAATTGTTTTTATGCATAATTTCAGACACTATTAGCTGATCCTTTCATAAAATACTACTATGATATGCTATATTTTCATGTTTATTATACAACCTTGGATCTAAATCATAGTAATGGAAATATGGTTATAATATAGTAGCATTGTATAGTTTATATGTCAATATGTATGAAATGTGGATGGAATTGTGTGTTTAATTATGGTAGTTATCTTTGTGCATATGTTTTGTGGATTAACCCCTTGCAGCTCAAAAAGGAACTGTAGCCCGTAGCAACTAGAAGTTGTAAGCTACAACAAAAGGAAGACTAGGACAACGAAACAACGGAAGTGCTAGATCAAGTTGAATGTAATAACTATTGTGTGAATACACCTAATGGAGTTGAATGTGCATCACTATGACAAGTTAATAAAGCATTGGAGAAGAAGAAATCTTTTGTTGATAGGATTCTGAACAACTGCTTGTGTGTTTTACATGCAATTCTGTATTATAGAGTTTTAATTCTATTAGAACTCTTCTTTTTGTTCAGTTATAGTTTAAACAATTCAATATTAATTGTATAGTCTGATATCTAGGAGTGATAGTTAATGATTGCAGTTAGTTGTTACTTGGAATAAACTCCCTTGTGCTTGTATATAGTCGGTGGTTGAGTCCTTAGATAAGTTAGTTGATTTCCAATATTTTGTTATCAATTGATTTTCAAGTTCAGTTATTATCTATAGACATGTTGATTACTCAAAATGATTTCATTGAATACAATCTATGAAGAATATTTTGTGTAATATTTTGTGATGCATAATGAATGAAGATTAATTTCACATGGATTTGTAGAATCTGATATTAGATTTTCTTCTAGTTAAGTGAAGGAAACCACTTGAGCAAGCCACTCAAGGTAATTGTTCTTCACTTCATTTATAGTAGTTCCATTTTTATTTAGTAGTTATTTATGTTTATCATTGTTTCATAGATTTTATGAAAAGAAAAATAGATTCCCATACCTTGATCATCAATAATGAATGTTCATGAACATGCATGCATTTGGTTAATTTGTAATACTCCAGAGGTTAGAGTAAGTTTAATTGCTAGTTTGAGTAGTTATGAGTTAGTACAATAATTCTTTATTATCAGTAGTTTAGTTACAGGTTAAGTTGTAGGTACCCGTAGCTATTACCTCTAGTTTGTTTCTTTTACTGTTATGCAATTCTATGAATTTCCAGCAAGTAGAATATATTGAATAGGATAACTTAGGCAGCCTCAAGTCTTTGAAGGCATATATAGTGTAACACCATCACTATTTTACAATCCTTGGGTTGATAATTTAATAAAATTATTTACAATGTTGAGTGGACTATTCAGCTTCACATACCTCTAAATTGTGTAGGTTTCACCAAGTTTACAATACATTAGTATAGACTCTACACTAATGCTAGAAAAAAACTCTAAACTAAGAAAGCTTGAAATAACATAGGATAATATTGAATGTAGTACCATCCTTGGCAACTATGCTAAAAATGTAAGGCCCACCTAATGCTCAGTAAACTTGGTGATGGACACATAATTTAGAGGTGGTTCCTAACTGAACAATCTACCAAACCCTTGTAAAGACTCCACTTAATTATCAACTAGAGCTAATCGTAAACTTGTGATGATGTTGAAACTATATATGCACCCAGAGATTTTATACTACATATATCATATAGTATAGATGATTGACACTTATGCAAAAGGAATTAAAGCTTAAACTACAAACAAAGAAAAAGGATTAAATTTGGAACTATTTCTATGGGTACTTGCAGCTTAAGATTGTGACTAGTTCACTATTAATACCTAAACTTTGTAATTAACTTAACACTTTCTAACCTAGAATCACTCCTAAATACTTCTAAACACTTGTCTCACTCATGAGGATAATGCATTGAGACAAATGAAACATCAAGTATAGAACAATATCTCATTCATGATTTCATTCATATACAGAACATGAAGAATCCGATTAAGAAATGCAATAATGAAAGTGACTATTGTAACAATAGAAATTAATGGTGGATCACAGTTACCTTGAGTGGCCCTTTCTCAAGTTATTGTATCCATAGAGTAAGCTCAAATCTAACTTCTTAAATCAATTGATCATAATAATAAACTGAAAACCTCTTCATTGCATATAACAAGATTTCATAATTTGAAAAGAATCTTCAGAGATATCTTATTCATGAAAGCATAACTGGAAAACAAGTATTATCTATGTAAATGGAAAAAACTATCTATCTAAACATATACACATGCTATATCTACTCCTCAACCACCAATCCAACTATATGGGTTCTGGAGAGGTTTATTAGAATGCGGATTCAAAACAAAAAACTTAATGCAAATCACCCCTCCCCTATGAAATAAAGAGTGACAAAGTCTACATAACTGAAAACATAACTAAAAAGATAGAAGAATACGATTAGGATTGGAACTTTGTTTCGACGGTATAACAGAAATGTGTACTGTGGGAACAGTAATGTTGGCTTACCAATCATGTCAGACTCCTTCCTTCATCTATCTTATTAAATGGTCTGGTGATTCATAATCATCCTCATTAATGAGCACTGCCACTCTTGCGATTATTGTTTTCCTATCATTTTGAAATCTCCCCTACATCTTTGTCTGAAATCCTTTTGTTGTGGGATATGTTTCTTAGTTGTTGTGGGTTACACTCTGCTTACTCTGGCTTCTCAGATGTAAGGAGTTTCATCTAACATATACACAATACTACTAATCATAAATTTAGCATAGATCCATACTGCACTCCATACACACTCACACATCTAATTATACTGTATACACCTAAAAATGGTCTAGATAATCTAATTAATTAAATACGATTGATTTGATTAATTAACCTTTACTTCTTCTACTATTAAATAAATAGAAATATTTATTTATATAGTTCACTTTTAATTCTTCTATCCTTATTATTTTATTTCTTAATTAAATTAAAAAAATTAATACTTTGTTTTATTTAATTATCATTATTATTTTCTTCTATCAATTATCATATCTCTTCCATATTTATTTAATAAACAGACTTCTAAAGTTTGTTTTATTAAACTAAATATCTTCTTTCCTAAATTGAATAAATCTAAATATTCAATTGAAATATATTCTAGAGCTAATCATATCAGCCTACCAAATTAGATATGAAATGTCTAATATAATTCATCTCAACCTTCACGGGAAAATTTGGAGACAAATTTCAAGGCAACTCCTTCATCTTCTTCCATGGATTTTTCCTATCATCTGGCTGAATGTTTTTGTGGGGAGGAGCAATCTCCATAATCAGCTCAAAATCCTTCATCCTTCACCATTGAATCCTCAAGATTGAATCCAAAACTTTGCTTTACTACCCCTTCACAAATATGTTTTCGGGAATCTATAAATATAGCCCCTTTCAATAGGAAAAGGATCCCAACTTTGTGCAAACTTACTATGCAAGAATAGCAATTGAGCAATCAAACAATTATCATTTAGCAATCATCAAGCATTCAACCATAGCATAGAATCATTTAGCTGCATCATAATTTACTGTAGCTTATTTTATCAAGTTTCATGTCAATTTACATTATAGTAGCATCAATATCATTATTCCATCATCATATAGGATTAGGTTCCTACATTTTAGCAGCATCTCATTCTCTAGATTGGCATTTTAACAGTCACAATGTTTACAAAATCTGAGAGCCCTGTGATTTAATAAATCTTTGGAGATAGAGAGCAATATGATGCTTTCAAGAGTTTAATTATTTTACTTAGATTAATATTTATTAATTCTCTTGATATAATGCCTTATTAAGAAGTGTTGTTTACTATTACTTATTCATTACTTATTCCACACTTACATTTTGGAACTGGTAGCACCTTCTGAGCAGCGTGTGCCTATAGGGGTACCATCACAGTATCATCAGACTCAAATTATGAGTCTATAGGTGCAGGTGCAAACCATTCAGGGGTAGTTGGTACAAGCTCGAGATTTTTTGGCTCAGACACAAACTCAGATGCAGACACAGGCCCAAGCTCATGCACAAGCTCTAGCTCATGTACAAGGACAGTAATCCATGGAAAGGGATGTAGATTCAGATACTTTGCATAATCTGTTGTGACAGGTGCCTCGATAATATCTAGACGAATATCCCAGACTAAAGGTTGTAGAGCCTAGTACTCCTGAACAACATCATATGAGAGACAGGGTCCCCAATCTACAAAATCTATCTGACGATGGCCATAATGGGAAACACCCTAGGGCATGCCATGTACAATACCAAACTGTTTGAGCACCCTCCTAAATAAAAATCTCTCTAACACCCAATGAGTCTGACCAATCAATAACAACGACTGAGAGAGAATGCATCTAAATATCATCATCATCCTAGTGCTCGCAGTCTAGATAAGATCGTCATGTGACAACCTCGACATCATCCAACACTCTATGCCAATGCTATAACCTACCCAGTCTAGGCTGAGTAAGATGACCTGCGTAAATGTGCACATATGGCCTCATGGCTGGCCATTGTCTCACCATCACTGGACATGTAATAGCTATATGTTCCCATGCCCACACCTATAATAAAGTAACCCCTACCGAAAAACTATGACCTCAGAGGTAAACAACCGAATGTAAATCATGATAAAGATGGGCAAGCATACACATGCCCCATGCATATTTGGTACCATGCACAATCATACTCTCCAATGCATGACCCCAACCAACAGAAAGTCCCTTTGACCTGCGATCAGGACAAAGGAACCCTCCAATAAATCTAGCAAGAACCGAAGGTAGGGTGGCATAGGCATCCACCATATCAAGCCATGGAATCTTGTACCCACAAATGTGATCATCCTAAAATAATCTACATAGAGCATCAATCCCACCTTGATCTAAAGAATCATGTAACACAAGGTCACCAACAACAAGAATCCTCAAAATCTACCATACATCCTTAGGAGTGACGGTCATCTCGCCAGTAGGAAGGTGGAAGGTATTATGCTCGCTATGCCACCTCTCTGCTAGGGTTGTCAAGAGACCCTGATTGATCCTAAACTAGGGCATATATAAGAGAGAGAACAAAGCACAACGCACGATCACTGATGTATCAAGCTACACTAGCTACGGTATCAAATCAAAAGTCCTAGGAAATCGCTCATTAACCTGGAGGTTCGTCAATGCCTCCTATCATCACGAAATATTGGAAGTCAGTAATCTATGTCAATTCATCAAACATCAATCAGCCTATCAAATCTAAATAGATGTGGTGATACTTTGATCAAATCTCGTGAGAAATCATTAATCAACCTCGCATATCATGAGGTCAATCATCAATCTTAAAAATTGTTCCTCGCCTATCATGAGGTCAATTAATCAAATCAACCTCCCTTATCATGAGGTATATCAATCAACCTATAATTATTCCTCACCTATCATGAGGTTAATTATCATCAATCAATCATCAACCTTGCCTATCATGAGGTTAAACATCATCTATTCTACTGAGATCATCAATCATATCAAACCAACGACTGACACGATCGAAAATTGACAAAATCAAGGATAAATTTGACAAAATATATCATTTTGACTTAGATGTGCTAAAACAGTGTTTTGAAGAGCTAAAACATTCAATGTGCCATTAAAACACCTCAACATGCCAAAACAGGCGATGAAAGCGCTAAAACATTGAATGTGTTATTTCATTTGACCAACGCACTAAAATAGGCGGCCAATGCGCCATATCAGTCTATGTGCCACTTCATCTAGCCTATGCGCTACAAAAATTTCTCTATGCGCTACTTTAGTCTATCTATGTGCTAAATAATCTCATCCATGCACTAATTTATTCTATGCGATATTTTATCCTACCAATGCACTAAAATATCTAACCTATGTGCTAATTGGGTGAAGCACTAAAACAAAAATCCTATGTGCTACTGCGGGCTTCTAATGCGCTAAAAGAATTTGAAAATTTGAAAGCTGAATTACATGCATGAAATTCAAAAAACAAAAAACAAGGAGGTTCACGGGTACGTACTGGAGGTTCGTAAGCGGCTGGGCAGTTGTGTCGATGCACGCGCTTGAAACGTTGAGTGTGGTAAGGGATTGGCATTTTGCTCCAAAGGCTCAAAATCACTCTCTCTCAAATTTGAAAACTTCAATTGCATAAATGAATTCTAATCCACACCTTTTTAGCTTTTCATAGAGTGATTAAATGGGATTTAGGTGGGATTATTTATTTTTATTTTAAAGAGATTAATTCATACTTCATCACCGGGGCATCTTTCAAACTAATTGTCGCGAGATAAATTATTTCATCATCAAACCTTTATCAAATCATTAGAAATTCATGAAATTTTGAAAAAATTAAAAATATTTCAAAAATCCAAAAAAAATCAAAAATTTATCAATTTATCTCCCGAGGGGGCATATATCCATCATTATAGTAAAATCAACATCTTGGACATATCTAAAAAAATTTCGTCAATACTAGCAAGAGCAGCAAAATTTTCTTTGAAGCAATGCGTAAACACGTCGCTTCAAAGAGGGGAAAAATGTATACACCTAAAAATGGTCTAGCTATCTAATTAATTAAATACGATTTATTTAATTAATTAACCTTTAATTCTTCTACTATTAAATAAATAGAAATATTTATTTATATAGTTCATTTTTAATTCTTCTATCTTTATTATTTTATTTCTTCTTAATTAAATAAACATATTTAATACTTTGTTTTATTTAATTATCATTATTATTTTCTTCTATCAATTATCATATTTCTTCCATATTTATTTAATAAACATAGACTTCTAAAGTTTGTTTTATTAAATTAAATATCTTCTTTCCTAAATTGAATAAATCTAAATATTCAATTGAAATATATTCTACAGCTAATCATATCCACCTACCAAATTAGATATGAAATGTCTAATTTAATTCATCTCAACCTTCACAGGAAAATTTGGAGACAAATTTGCAGGCAACTCCTTCATCTTCTTCCATGGATTTTTCCTATCATCTAGCTAAATGTTTTTGTGGGGAGGAACAATCTCCATAATCAGCTCAAAATCCTTCATCCTTCACCATTGAATCCTCAAGATTGAATCCAGACCTTTGCTTTATTACCCCTTCACAAATATGTTGTCGGGAATCTATAAATACAACCCCTTTCTACAAGAAAAGGATCCCAACTTTGTGCAAACTTACTCTACAGGAATTTAGCAATTGAGCAATCAAACAATTATCATTTAGCAATCATCAAGCATTCAGCCATAGCATAATCATAGCATTTTTAGCATAGAATCATTTAGCTGCATCATAATTTACTATAGCTTCTTTTATCAAGTTTCATGTCAATTTAGATTACATTAGAATCAATATCATTATTTCACCATCATATAGGATTAGATTCCTGAATTTTAGCAGCATCTCATTCTCTAGATTGGAATTTTAAGAGTCATGATGCTTATAAAATCTAAGAGCCCTGTGATTTAATAAGTCTTTGGAGATAGAGAGCAATATGACGCTTTCAAGAGTTTTATTGTTTTAATTAGATTAATGTTTATTAATTCTCTTGATATAATATCTTATTAAGAAGTCGTGTTTACTATTACTTATTCATTACTTATTCCACACTTACATATACAATTACCATCATATCATTATCATAATTTCATACATCAAAACTTGGTTCAATATTGCATGAAATACATAAAAAGATAGATAAGTTTAGGAATGTATATGAAATGAGTATCTAGAAATTTATAAAAGTATAAACTAAAGCTAGCTAATATTTGGTCTCATCATGTATGTATATATGTTATGATCCCTAATGATAATGCATGTTATGATTTATGATGTTTATTGTTGACATGTGATGGACGTATAATGAAATTCAAATGGATGTACATGTAATGGTGGAAAAATGAACCTAATGCAATCTAAGAAAGTGTATGGTAAATGCATCTAATGATCTAATGCAATCTAAAATGAGAAAAAATTAATGTTAAGATGTTCAAAATCATAGACTTTAAACAAATTTATGGAAATAAAATGGTAATGAAATGAGAAGAAGATGCTTAGAATAAAAAATCTATATTATCCTAAACAACTTAATGAAAATGATATGATAATGCAATGATGAAAAGATTCTTAGAATAATAGATCTATATTATCCTAAACAACTTAATAATAATGAAATGATAATGCAAGGATGAAAAGATGCTTAGAATAACAAATCTATATTATCCTAACCAACTTAATGATAATCCAAGGATGAAAAGATTATTGAATGATAGGTGTCACCATAGTGTACTAGTCAAAATTGAATCAAATTGATGAGGAAAGGTGATGGGGGGATCTCACTTGCACAATCAAAATCCCATGATTAGGAAAGGAATGATAGGAATAGAAATGAAAATGACAAGAGGGAAATGATAGATGGTAGGATGGTAGATGGTAGATTGTAGAATGGGAGAGTTGAGAAATTATGTATTATGCACTATGTTTCCATGTAGTGAGCACTAAATTTTTATATAGCATGGGATACTATGCACTAGGGTATGAGGAACCAAGGTGAATTTGTACCGCATGCATATGACTGACACAACAAACAAGAAGGTTAATCCAACATCTCATAAATTTACAAAGGGCTTTGGTGAGGCCAAGATCACAAAGGATATTGGTGGGTACAACGTGGGACAACCAGGAAAATATGATCATGAGGATGATAGGTGGGTGAACTAATGTGGTCTGATGTGAGGAATGATGTATCCTACGAAAACCAAAGATGGATGGGGTAGATTCTAGGACCAACATGACACTAAATACCCAAGATAGATTGAAACCTCGGTGGGCTAGTGAATTTTTCTATAGGAACCAATTGGATAGGAGCTCTTGGTGACATAATGGGCACATAAACATGACCTAGTAATAAGTATTTACAATGATGGAACCTAGATGAGGACATGAGACCGGCCATATGTGCATTATATACAACCGACGACAGCCAACAAAATCCCAATTGATATAAGGATAGTGAATCATAGGAGCATGTTAGGATGTTGTGAGTACATTAAAAAATAAATATAGGAATCTCAGGAATTGGGATAGTATATCCAATCTATCTAATGCTCAATCAAGATATACCATACAATATGTAGTGGGATGAGAATGGGTTGCGGATGCAATAGGGTAGTGTGGATGGGATACATGAGATGGATAGGATGAAGCGTAAACATGTAGGAAAGTAGGATACAAGGTAGATAATGATTAATCCCTCTATGAATGTCATTTATTTCTAGGTTTTCACCAAACGTACTTATCCAAGGTGCCACCAAGGGTGGTTTTCATCATAGGACAATTTATTTCTCTTTATTATTGAATACATTTTTCTTTGACATTTTTTTAATTTTTTTATAGTTTTGGGTTTTTTGCAAGGTGGGGTAACTCAATTGATTTAGGCATAGAACCTCTTGATATGGATGATGTTGATAGGCTCATCCAAGGGTTCCCCTTCAGGTGTAGCTAGCTGATATACTCCTGAACCATACTTTGCAATTATGGCATATGGACCCAACCAATTAGCCTCATTTCTTCTCTCAATCCTATTTGGTGTGGTGATTTTCCTTGAGCACAAGATCGCCAATTTGAAATCAATGGGGAAAAATTTTCTTTTTATAGATTCTCTTCAACATGTGATGATAAGCTTAAAGATGATTGTAGGCAATGAGGCATCTTTCATCAAGAAGCTCCAATTGACTTAAGTGTGCAACATGATACTCATCATTGATTAGATTCTTCAAATAAATTTAGAGTGATGGGAGTTCCACCTCTATCAGCAAGATGACTTCAGCACCATAAATGAGGGAATATAGAGTGGTATCGGTTGGGGTACAAATAGAAGTGTGATGAGCCCAAAGGGAAAGATTCAAATGGAGGTGCCAATCACAACCAGTTTCATTGACAACTTTATTTAGGATTTAATTAAGGTTTTGTTAGTTGCCTTAGCCTAACCATTACCTTGGGGATAATAGGGAGTAGACCAATGATGTTGGATATGGAATTATTTGCATAACTGATCTACATGTTGGTTTTTTAAAGGCTTTCCATTATCAGTGATGATGGTGGAGGGAATACCATATCGATAGATGATATGATATAGGATGAACCTAGAATTTTGAATGTCAATAATAAGGAAGAGTGGAATGGATTCCAACCACTTAGTGAAGTATTCAGTGGTGTTGATTATGAATGGATAGAAGTTGGAGGATGAAGGGTGCATCTCATCAATTAATCTTAAACCCCATTGTGAAAAAGGTCAAGGTGAAGTAATCGGTTTCAATGGTTGCAAGGGAGCAAGTATCAAATCTGCATGTTTTTGACATGGAACACATTTCCTAACAAACTCACAAGAATCATGCTCCATAGTAGGCCAATAATAACCAGTTATGAGATGCTTCTTTGCAAGGACAATCCCACTAGTATGAGCCCCACAAATGCCACTATGCACTTTGTTCAAAGATAATTTAGATTTTGTAACATTTAGCCATTGTAGAAGAGAACCATCATACCCTCTACGATACAAGGTGTCTTTGAGGATGGTGTAATGGGATGATCATTGAATGAATGAGAGATGTTGGTTATGTGTAAGTACAAGTGGGAGAATGTTGTCATGAAGGTAGGTGTAGATGTGATACCAAGGTGATTGGGTACTAATGATTTTGCACACTATTTCCATTTCAAGTAGATCATATGCAAGGATCAAAATTTGTTCAACCAACAACTCACATTCAAAATGAACATGATGCACATCAAGGAGAGATCCAATCATATCAATTGCATTTGCAACCTTTTTTTGTAGCCTAGGAACTTGTTCAAACTAGATCTAGCCAAATTACTTCTTAAAGTCATCAACCATGCATTTGTAAGGGGGAATATTATCATCATTGGTTTGGAATTTTTCATTGAATTGTTTGATTATGAGTTGTGAGTCTCCATAGACATGCAACCAATTAATATTCTATTGAAAAAAAATCCTCAAACCTATGATTAGAGCTTCATACTCTGCAATGCTATTAGTGTATGGAAAATCTAACCTAAAATACTTGGGGATGAAGTCACTTTGAGGGGTGATGGAAATAATACCAGCACCTGCACCATGTTGTGTGTATGATCCACCAAAATAAAGCTTCCAAGGCTCATTTTAAGAAACAACAAACATACTAAGGATCAACTAATTGATCTGCAATAACATGACCTTTGATTTCTTTATGATCCACATACTCGATATTAAACTCACTTAAAAGCATGTCCCACTTAGCCATACGACCAGTTAATGATGTTTTGGATAATATATACTTGAGTGGATCAACTTTAGAAATGAGCTTGATGGGATGAGTGAGCATGTAGTGTTTATGCTTCTAAAAACTGAAGATAACTTCTAGGCATGCTTTTTCTATTGGATTATAATTGAGTTCATAGCAAATAAGAGTGTGAATGATATAATAAATGGCTCTCTCCTTGTTCTCATCATGCTGTAATAAAAGTGCCCCTAGTGTAACTGAAGTAGCAAAAATATAGAGAAACAATGGTTTTCCCACTATAGGAGGCATAAGAATGGGAGGATTAGTAATATATTCTTTGATCCGATCAAACCCTTGTTGACACAATAAATCCCACTTAAAATTTGTATCCTTATGAAGTAGGTGTGTGAATGGTTGACATTTTTCTACAACTTGAGCGATGAAATGTTGGATGGATTGAAGCTTGCCTTGTAAACTCCTCAACCATTTTAAGGTCTTGTGAGGAGGAATATCCATGATAGCTTGTAACTTATCAGGATCAAATTCTATATGTCTAGATATTAAAAGTCCAAGATCTTTCTTGATATCATGCAAAAGACACACTTCTTGAGACTAAGGTGTAGTCGAATTGTTCTAAGCAATTGGAAATTTTCTCCAAGATCTTAGAATGTTCTTCACAGGTTCTAGATTTCCCTAAAAATTCATCAACATAGTCCTCCATGATAATGTGAATAAGGTCATGAAAGATGACTGTCATAGCACATTGATATGTTACCCCTGCATAGTTTAAACCAAATGGCATAACCTAATAGCAAAAGGTACCCCAAGGAGTAGTAAAATCTATTTTGTGTTGATCTTCGACTATAATTCAAATCTGATTATATCTAGAAAAAATTTCCATTAAAGATAACATGGCATGACCCGTTGTAAGATCAACAAGAATGCCAATATTTGGGAGCAAGAAATCATCTTTAGAACATGCTTTATTCAAATCTCTAAAATCAATGCAAATGTGGATGCCCCTAGTGGGATTAGCAACATAAAATATAGTGGATATCCAATCAAAATAGTCTATGGGTTTCATAAATCCATCTACTAATAATTTTTCAAGCTCAAATTTTACAATTAAAGCAACTTACGGATGCATCTTATAGAGATTTTGTTTGACTAGATTTGCTTCAGGACACACATCCAAATGATGAACTACAAGTGAAGGAATCTAGTCCTGGAATGTCAGTGTAGGACCATGCAAAGTTGATGAAACCATTCTAAAGGATCTTGAAAAAGCCCTGATATTCATCTTTTGATAAATATTTGGCTACATAGGTAATCTTTGGTTTTGCTTAAGTACCCAAATTAATTTCATTGGTCTCTTCAATCAAAATGGGAGATCTTTCATATAGATGAGTACCCATAAGGGGAAGATGAACATCCCCATCCTCTAACACCTCAGAGAGGTTTTCATTTGAGGATACACCCTTTTTTTTACTTTTTATGGATTTAGAAGTGCCTTAGGGAGGTTTTCACTAGAAAACCCTTGATTATTTTCTTGTTTCTTACTTTTATAGTTAAGGTGTTCATCCTCCCCAAATAAGCACCTTGTTCAATCTCAAAGATGAATCTTGATGGATAATCTACCTACAAACCCATGTATTTTATATATTCCACATCATTAGGGAAAACATCAATAGGTTTGGTTCCTCGTTACTCCCAAACAATAAATTTGGGATGACAGAGTGAAAGGCTAATAGTGAAGATGGATGTGGAAAAGAGATAGGAATTATCCAAATCATCATAAGAGATTTTGATAACCTCTTCTTCAGGGATGTCTTCAATGATAAAAATTTTTGTATCAACGTTGTTGGATGTGCTAGGTGATTATGTGGGTTTCTTTTATTTCTTATCGTAATTGAGTCCATGATATTTTGGTTGAGTTGGTAATTCAATAGGTTTGAGGATACCTTGTTCATTTACCCCCAATCCTCCTCCTTGATAGTTAACCTTTTGTGTCATTTGATGTATAGTTGGATATTCTTCTTGAAAATATTTCAAAAGAGTAGGAGAAGTCTTGGGTTCCTCATGGTATACCTATTGGCTAATATCTTCTTCAATTTTTTCTTGTGCTAGAGTTCCATTAGACTGAAAGGTGGTTGGGCCCATGTTTTTAATTGTCTTCTCTTTCAGTTTTGGAGATGAAGATGGATGTCCATATGTGTGTGGAGAGGGGGAAATGGTTCCCATATTAAGTGCAGTGCTCATTTCATACTTTTTACAACCTTTGTTGATGATCTTGAATTTGGTGAAGGTGGATTCAAGAGTAGAGGATGGTGTGGAAGATATAAGGAGGTTTTCAAGATCGACATAAGAGGAATATGGAGTTGTGTTGGATAATGCAACTACAACACATAGAAAATGTCAAGAATGGGGGGATGATGCCTCAAGAGCATGAAAGTACTCAAAATAGTGTGGATTGAGATGGATGGTGACCTCAATTTTTGTATAGGGGAATTTAAGGCACTGGTGATAGGTGGAAGGGAAGGCCTGCATGGCATGGATTCATGGGTGACCAAGGAGAAGATTATATGGAAGGTCAAGATCAAGGACATGACATGTAGTGTACTACATATTTGGACCCACTTGAATAGGAAGGAAAATGGTGCCTTCTAAGTCTCTCTCGGCATTGTCATATGCCTTGATTGTAATTATTTGATTGTCTAAATTGACCTGAGTATACCGCACCTATTTGATGATCTTTAATGTACACAAGTTAAGGATAGAACCATTATCTATAAAGACCCACTTCACCTTATGTTTAGCAATAAGGACTTCAATGTGAAGAGGATAGTTATGAGTGAGATCAATGGGTGGCATATCATCCTGACTAAATCCCAACTAGTATGTAGAGGATAGTTGTCTCATAGGATCTTGAAACTGAGTGGGATCTATTTCATTAGGTACACATACATCCTATAAATATTTGGTAAGGATTTCTTGATGGATAGGGGAAGTCTTCATAAATCCTAAATAGAGATTTGAGTAAGAGTCTTCCCAAGATGATCTAGGATATTATATTGCTAGTTGATAGGTGTTTGTTGGGATGAATTTGATGGACCAAGGACTAATATATAGCTGGGGCCAGTGGTAACTAAAATTTATGGTTCCTTAGCCTTCACTCAAATCATGGACACTCATGGATCAACTTGAATAATGCAACTGACCACATTATCATAGTTAAAATGAATTTTAGTATAATCCACATGATTAGTTTGATTGTTTTGACTATTATTTGAACCATTATTTGCATTGGATGAACTAGATCCTTGATTATTATTAGGGAAGGAATTTTGGTATATCTTTAACTAAGCATTTGAAGAGGTGGATTAGTTACCCTCAATAGTAATATCCCCTTGATCAATAAGATCTTTGACATAATTCTTAAGCTTCATATATTTATTTGTATAATGACCTTTCATCATATGGTAGTCACAATACTCATTATCCTTATACCAATTAGGCTTTGGTTTGGACTCATCAAATGATCAAGTGACTGGATAAGTAATTGCATTATCTTGGACTAAATTTTGAAAGACAACGTCAAGCAGTTCTCCCAAAGGTGTGAAATTATGCTTGGCATTACCTTGGTTGGGAGGACAAGGTGATCCTTGATGAACATATATAGCATTGGCTATAGATGGAGTGGGTTTAGTTTGATGACCTTGAGAGTTTTTTTCTACTTCGATATGCTTACTGCCCATGACACCATCATTGAAAACATTTTTTGTTTTTATTCCAATAATGAGATTTTTTGTTGGATGGTTTATCATTGTTCTCTTTGTAAATTTTGACTAATCCCTTAGATATGAGTTTTTATGGTGACACATTTTTCAATGAATTTAGAAAAGGTAGACACATAATGAAGATTCAATTGATAAGTCATCTCAATGTGAAGATTCTCAACAAATATGTTAACCAATTATTTCTCAAAGAGATCATATGAAAGATGACTTGCTTGAGCTCGTCACCTTTGTAGATAATTAGAAAAGGTCTACCCAATAAGTTGTTTATTTGTCATAAATTCCACTGTATCTACTTCTTTCTCAAGGTTATAAGAGAATTGGGCCACAAACTTCTCTGATCAAGTCCATTGTATCTACCTCCTGACAATACATGTATAACTCTTGAAGATGATCATGTGAGTCACCCATTCCCTTATACTTATCAAATTTTGGAATTTCAAAATATTTTGGGAAAGGTGTTGTGACAATTGATGGATCAAATGGATATAATAAAATTTCCTCAAATTTAAAGGACTTCTTTGTGGAAGTTCCTACTTGCAAATACTTGAGAGCGACTTTCATATCTTCCCACTCTTTGTTCAAAGGTGTAGATGAGGAATGATTTGTTGGATTGGATTGAGGTAAGGGAGAATATTGATTATATGAAGGTGGTGAAGGATGAGATGGATCAAGTGGTGGACTAGGATATGTCGATTATGGTGGGATATATGGAGGTTTTTGTGATGACTAAAGTGGATTGGTGGATTATTGGTATTGATTGGGGTATATATTTGTTGTTGTAATGAGGAGATTGGGAATATGATTTTATAGTGGGTGGATAATGTGAAGAGACTTGTGGTACACCTCCATAACATTGAACAAGAGGCTATGATGGAGGGGACTGATAATTATAGGTGGGATGTTATGGATGATATGGTGGTTGTTGGGGATGAAATTGATGTTAGAGTGGATTAGAATGGGATTGAAGTGGATTGGTGTTGTGGTTTTTGTTGTGATTAGTATTGGTAGGAATACTTATGTGAAGTGTATTTTTGATGTGGAGTGACAAGAGGTGGTTGATGATATGTATCCTGAATAGAAGGCTCCACAAAAGATGATGATGTGGGATACTAATGATAGTGAGGAGAGAAGTATTGAGATGGAGGATTAGGATATGATTGTGGTGGTTGCACTTGATATTGGGATGAAGGATTATTTTTTGGTTGGGATGGAGGTTGTTGATAGGATTATGAAGGTGTTTGTTGATAAGATTGTGATGGTGGATTAGGAGGTGGTGGGATGGAATGATTAGGATTCAATTATGGAGTTAGATTTATAGGAGGTGGAACCTAGGATGAAGATGGAGTAGAAGCATAAGAAGTATAATAAAGAAATTGAGTTCGTATGAGAGGAACATGTGGGGTGAGGAGGCTAAAGCATTAGAGGAAGTATTCACAATACTTCTTGAATGCAAGGGATGAGTGGATCCTTGTGATGCTTTTTTTGGATGTTTTGCAAGATGGAACTCTAGAATTGTGTAGATGGTGCAGGTGTAGGTCCCTAAACATTAAAAAAGTATTGTTTGGCTCCCATAATAGGAATCTAGAGAGGAGAAGGTGGGACCTGAATGGCCAGTTCATTTTTTAATTTGGGTAGATACCGAGAATTCTCAAGAGGAGCTAGACAACTTGGGAAACTTGAGGAGGTTAAGGGACCTAAGAGGACTGAGGATATTGAGAATTCTAAGGCCTAGCCATACCCAAGTATTGTGTCATTCAAACCTAGGTGGAGGTTTTGTGCCTTGCATGAGTAAAGTAGTAAGAATTTTTTTGAATGTTCACTAAAGAGTTGATTAGTTATTTGCACACTGGTAGGATCACTAAGATATTCTTCTAGATTTATTTTTAGTTGTAACACGATTCCTTCCTCAAGAGATAATCATCCATGATGATGATTTGAATCTATCAAATGACTCTGCATGTTAGGTTTTTGGGATCCTTCATGGGTAGGAATATTGGGAGGATAAGGTGATTGATGATATTGTTGCTACTATTGTTTCATGAGTCTTTTCAACTACAATCAGGTGACAATGGGCATGAAAGGAGTGATTAGATGATGAAGATGATATGGATTCCAAGGAAAAGACTAAACAATGATGGTTGGATGTTTGATTAATTGATCGATTGGATAGTGGATTGATTGATCGATTAAGTGGTTGATTGACGTAGGACTCTAATTAGATTTGAGAACTTGATTTGATGATGATAGGATCAATTTCTACTTGAGATAGGCTAAGTTCTCAAGAAAACTAGATGATAGTGAGGAGATAGTACTTGAGATAGGTAATATTCCCAAGCATAGATGATGTCAACGTGAACTATACCTCTCACTCGAGGTAAGTTTATTTAGCCAAAGATGATTACTCACTCAGGATGAACAAGGTTCCTAAGCAACTGTAAAGAGGATGATATGGATTGTTCAATTGGTTGATTTGGATGTAAAAGTTCTCAAATTGATGTTTAGGAGGCTAGATTGTAATGTTTGATGATGGGGATTGTGATTATCATGCCTAAGTATGTACTTGTTGAAAGGAAAATAGACAGTGCGAAAATGCTTTCCTAACGCTAAAACTACAAAGGAGAAGTGCAAAGAACTAGTTTAAAAGATAACTTTCACTTAAGATGCACACATACAGAATAACAAGAGTAACAAAAAAACAATCATAGAGATAATGCCAAATTTACGTGGGAAAACCCTTACAAGAACAAAAACCCACCAGACCAAGAGCAATCACTTTGTATTATAGTGAAAGATTACATACAAAGGTTAACAGAACTCTCTTTCTAATATTAGCTTACAGCAACAAACAGTTGACCTCCTCACTGTTACAATGATTTTATGTATACAATGAATTCTCAATCACACAACCACCTTAGTGAATTCTACAATATATATATTCGACTATTACAAGTCTTACATTCATTATTCTACCAACCAACCAATCGGGTACCTTAAATATGCACCTTCCCTCTGACAGACGAATTTGATTGCTTCCTGTCCAAGTTGCCCTGCCAACATGCATCGGGTCACCCAGGCATTTAATTCTATTTTCCTAAAATGGATTATGTGAACCACCAAATCCGATCTCACAATTAATGCACGCACCGCTTCGAACTTTGGCCAATCAATCGTTGATTACTTGCCACGTGTCATCTTTCCATTCGGTCACCGCTTCCAGTCAAGTTAGACCAGTCAAACTCTATCCACGAGCTTCTTTACCGTGCCACCGCATCAAGCCAAAGAGACCATTGTGGTATGGTGGTGTCACCATGGTACCGCTTCAAGGTTGACAGACCTCCACGGTATGGTGGTGCCACCGCCCAACCGCTAGTCTTACCAAACACCCTTGCGGTATAGAGGTAATGGCTTGTCTGTCTAACCATCACACATCACCGCACCACCGCCGACCATTGTGCAGCCTTCCGTGGTATGGCGATAACCACCTGTGTCGGTCATCAAGCTCACCGCGCTACCGTGCCCTGACTGTAACACCTCCACGGTAAGGAGGTAAGCAACATCTCTGACCGCCATAGCTTACCACGCCTACCGTGACATGGCCAAAAGGCCATCATGGTATGGCGGTAAGCGATCTTCGCAGATCGTCATCCTTCACCATGGCCACCATGTCACCTTTGAGCAACCCCTGTGGTAGGGAGGTAAACATATAAACTGACTGCCCAGTCCACCGAGCTACCGCTAGCTAAGGACAGAGACCCTGCGGTATGGCGGTAACACCGCCCAACTGCAAACTAAACAACAAAGGCCCACGGTAAGGTGGTAGACCACGCAATCATGCCTCTAAGAAGAGCTCCCAGTGGTAGAGAGGTAAAGGCTGAGAAAGAAGATAATTCGCCAAGTCTTTTACAGATATTCAAGCTAGTAAATTGAGGCATCTTTTCCAACAAGCTCCCACTTGATGAAGATTTACTGGCTTCTCTAGACTTCGAATTTACTAACGATCATAGGCCCAAAGGCCCATCGAATTTGTGCACCATCTAAACTTGTCCTTGCTCATTGGATTCATTAATGAAAATGCAACATTCTTCAAAGTGTCAACCTTTTCAAAATAGACCTTTCCATCCTCCACCATGTCTCTAACAAAGTGATACTGCACATCAATGTGCTTCGTCCTGGAATGGAAAGTAGGGTTCTTTGGAAAATAAATAGCACTCTGACTGTCATAGCAAACTATAATCTACCGTCCATTAAAACCAATATCAGAACACAAATGACTCATCCAAACAGTTTCTTTACAAGCGTTGTTGCTGCCATGTATTATGCCTCTGTAGTGGACAAAGCGATTACAGCCTATCGCTTGCTCATCCAACTGACTGCACCACCATTTTAACATGAAAGTGTATCCATTGGTGGATATTCTGCTATCAATGTCCCCTACCCAATCAGAGTCCACATATCCATGAATGTCGAGTGTTCTCTGTGATGCAACCAAGTTGTCATGGTGACACAGAGCATATTCAGAAGTTCCCTTTAAATATCTGAACACTCTTCACAGCATCCCATTGTGTCATTCCTATATTTTCCATAGAACGGCTAAGAACTCCCACTGCTTGGGAAATGTCTGGCCTTGTACAGACCATTGCATACATTAAACTACCAACAACACTTGCATAAGGCACCCTGGTCATGTCTTCCATCTCAATGGCAGATTTAGGACAGTCTTCAATAGATAGATTTGTTCCCTGCAAAACTGGAACAACTAGCTGCTTGCAATCATTCATATCAAATATTTCCAAAATAGTGTTTATATACTTACTCTGACTAACCCAAAGCTTTCTACTCATTTTGTCCCTAGTCATTTCCATTCCCAGAATATACCTTGTTGCACCTAGATCTTTCATTTCGAACTCTACAGACAACTGAGATTTAAGATCAAAAATCATAGACTTACTATTTCCTACGAACAACATGTCATCCACATACAGGGTAATAATAAGCACACGATCATTCTCATATTTATAATATACACAATGATCAGATTTTGATCTCACAAATCCCATAGACAACATAAAAGTGTCAAACTTTTCATACCACATTCTAGGAGACTACTTCAAACCATACAGAGATTTCTTTAATTTGCAAACCAGACCTTCTTTACCTTTTTCAATGAAGTGTTCAGGCTGGGACATGTAAATTTCTTCTTCCAGCTCTCCATGGAGAAACATTGTCTTCACATCCATCTGCTCGATCTCTAAGTCATACGCTGCTTCCAGTGACAAAATAAATCTGATAGATGTCAGCTTTGCTATAGGGGAAAATATTTCTCCCTCCATAGTCAATTTCCTCTATCTGGGAAAATCCCTTTGCAACCAACCTTGCCTTATATTTTTCAACACTGCCATCTAGACTAGTCTTCTTCGTCAATACCCATTTACAACCAACAAGCTTTCGCCCTTCAGGAAAAGGTACCAAATCGCAGGTTTCATTTTTCTTCAATCATTCCATTTCTTCATTCATGGATTCCAACAAAGAATTTGAATCAAACATATTAACTACCTCTTTTACAGTCCTAGGTTCATCAGTGCCAGTAATCAAGGCATAGGCACAGTTCGAATCCAACATAGAGAAACCATACCTATCAGGTTGTCATTTTTCACGTGTAGACATTCTTACTGGTTGAGGTTGTGGTTCTTCATCTTCAAAACTCTCAAAGCTGCTTGAACTCTCTGAGCTGCTTGAACTCTCCTCAGTTTCAGGTACACCATGTAGTTCCTCTTTTTCTGAAGTTTGAGGAATTTGAACTACATCATTCTTCTTTTCTCTTTGATCTGTCTCTAATTGTGGATCAACTATTGAAGGTTTTAGCTCACGAAATATTACACTTATGTTGTACAGAACCTTCTCAATATCAGGATTCCAAAGCTTGTATCCCTTCACACCAACGCCATAGCAGATGAAGATACATTTAACAGCCTTGTTCTCCAACTTTGATCATTTCTCATTTGGCACATATGCATATGCCTCACAGCCAAAGACACGAATGTCTTAGAGAGGGCTTCTTACCAAACCACGCTTCCAAAGGTGTTTTATCTACAAGAGCAGAACAAGGTGAACAATTTACCAGGTAACATGTTGTAGCCAAAGCCTCAGCCCAGAACTTCTGCTCCAGACCAGCACTGCTCAACATACTTCTCGATCTCTCCATTAACGTTTTGTTCAACCTTTCATTAACTCCATTGTGTTGTGGAGTATAAGGTGTGGTTTTATGCCTTTTAATCCCATGGTCTTTGCAGTACCTTTCAAAATCTGTAGAACAAAACTCATCACCATTATCCGTCCTCGGGCATTTAATTTTCTTTCCAATCTAGTTCTCTACCAAAGTTTTAAATTCTTTAAACTAACTAAACACTTCTGATTTACTCTTAAGAAAGTATGTAAATGCCCTTCTCGAATAGTCATCAATAAAAGAAACATAGTATCTATACTTTGATAATGAAGGAACATTCACTAGAACAAACACATCAGAATGAGCATAATCCAGTACACTAGAAGATTCATGAGGACTCGAATAAAATGAAACACAGTGTTTCTTTCCATAAATACAGTGTTCACAAAAATCAAACTCAAGGTTACAATCATCAAACCCTTCAACAAGATTTTTATTTTTCAAGGTTTTTTAACCTTTCTCACCGATGTGACTGAGTCTATGATGCCACAACATGGTCTTCTCTATTGGGTGTTTCACCTCCAAGGCATTTGCACCCAGAGGAGCTTCATCATCCTTCTCTACAAGAGCAGCTTTGCTTGACTTTTCAGAAGATCCTATTAAAACCTCTTTTGAAAAATGGGCTAAACCCAGTCGTTTCTCAAAAATAATAGCTAAGGGACCTAATACTACCACCTGGATCTAGAACCTACATGTTGATGCACCCCCACCCCCCCGCCTTCCCCTACCATTCCCCCCCACCTGGGGGTTCCCTACTATCAGCTAGAGTAGTTCTTAATTAATTATACTGCTTGTCGCCCAGCCTGGTACGCTAGGGTAGGCATCCCTGCCCAGGCTCGGTGTTTCTATAATTCGCTAGGGTAGGCATCATAATTGCATTGTTACATTGAACAGGACATGCATCCAGGTTGTACAGAGTGCCAGTATGTACACCCTTAGCCAGCACCATAGCATCTCTAGCCATTTTACATCATTTACTCAAGAAAGAAACTTCCACACTAGCATCATTCAGCTTATTGACAGAAAGTAAGTTACGAGCCAAACTTGGTATGTGCAGTACATCACCAATCCCTTTGATTCTTCCATCGGGGAATTGTATTTTGACTCTTCCACGACCAAAAATCTCCAGTGTCTAGTCACTTTCCAGGTACACCTTTCCACCATCATACTTTTCGTACTTAGTGAACCACTCTCTATGAGATGTCATGTGAAAAGATGCACCCGAGTCAACTAGCTAGACACCATATGATTCCTAAGTCTCCAAAGCTGCAATGAAGGCATCTGCATCACTCTAAGAAGAGTCATTGTCTGAAGCATTCTTCTTCTTCTTCTTCTCCTTGCAATCCTTTCAAATATGACCAAGTTGCCCACAGTTCTAGCATTTCACCTTGGACTTTTTACCAGGAGACTTCAATCTACCTTTAGATTTAGATTTATACTTCTTGTCCTTCTTCTTTGCTTTCTCCTTCGATCTACCTCAAATAGGAAGGGCCTCTTTGGCCATCTCTGAAGACTTCCTTTGCATTTCTTTAGATAGCAGTAAGGCAAAAAATGTCTTCCATCTTGAAAGTATTCCTTTGCATTTCTTTAGATAGTAGTAAGGCAACAACGTCTTCCATCTTGAAAATAGTGGTCGTACTTCCAATAGCCATTACAAGATGATCCCAAGTGTCAGGTAATGAACATAACAGGAGCATGCACCGATCCTCCTCCTCTATCTTCACACCCATAGATACCAATTGAGAAAAACTCATACTAAATGAGTTCAAATGGCCTGCAACAGATGCACCTTCTTCCATCTTCAAGGAGTACAACTTCTTCCTCAGAAATAAATTATTTACCAGAGACTTTCCTTGATAAATGTCACCAAGCTTCTTCCATAATGAAGTTGTAGTCTTCTCCTCATGGACATTCAGCAATATAGAATCGACCAGTCTAAGTCTAATTAGACCTCTCGCTTTTCTATCTGCAAGGTCCCAATCTTCTTATTTCATACCTTGTGGCATAGTTCTAGATATCAACCCAGAGGTCTCTATCCACAAGAAAGTCTTCCATTTTGATTTTCCACAACTCAAAGTTTCCACCATTGAATTTTTCAATCTCTACTCTACCTAATGTACTATCCATATCAAACATAATTGGGTTCTAACTTTGCAAGACTCCCATTGGAACAGTATTAGCACAAAAACCAGCCCTAGTACCAAGGATAACACAACTGGCCAAGTTTTGATACCACTTGAAAGGAAAATAGACAGTGCATAAACGCTTTCCTAACGCTAAAACTACAGAGGAGAAGTGCAAAGAACCAGTTTAAAAGATAACTTTCACTTAAGATGCACACATATAGGATAACAAGAGTAACATAAAAACAATCACAGAGATAACACCATATTTATGTGGGAAACCCTTATGGGAAAAAAAACCCACCAGACCAAGAGCAATCACTTTGTATTACAGTAAAAGATTACATACAAAGGTTAACATACTTCTCTTTCTAATATTAGCTTACAGCAGCAAACAGTCGACCTCCTCACTATTACAATGCTTTTCTACATACAATGAATTCTCAATCACACAGTCACCTTAGTGACTTCTACAATATATATATATATATATTCGACTATTACAAGTCTTACATTCATTATTCTGCCAACCAACCAATCGGGTGCCTTAAATATGCACCTTCCCTCTGACAAATGAATTTGATTTCTTCTTGTCCAAGTCACCCTACCAACATGCATCAGGCCACCCAGGCATTTAATTTTTTTTGCCTGCAATGGATTTTGTTAATCGTTGAATCCAATCTCGCATTTAATGCATGCACCACTTCAAACTTCATCCAATCAGTCATTGATTACTTTCCATATGTCATCTTTCCATTCGGTCACTACTTCCAATCAAGTCAGACCAATAAAACTCTGTCCATGAGATTATTTACCGTGTGACCGCGTCAAGCCAAAGAGACCATTGCAGCATTGTGGTCTCACCGCGGTGCCGCTTCAAGGTTGATAGACCTCTGCAGTATGGTAGTGCCACCGCCCAACCGCCAATCTTACCAGACACCCTCATGGTATAGAGGTAATGTCTTATCTGTCTGACTGTCGCACATCACCGTGCCTCCGTCGAGCATTGCGAAGCCTTCCACGGTATGGTGGTAACCACCTGTGCCAACCATCAAGCTCACCGCGCTACTGTGCCCTGACTACAAGACCTATGCGGTAAGGAAGTGAGCAACATCTCTGACCACCATAGCTTACTACACCTACCGCGACATGGCCAAAATCCATCGCGGTATGGTGGTAAGCGATCTTCACAGACCATCATCCTTCACTATAGCCACTGAGTCACCTTCAAGCAACCCCCGTGATAGGGAGACAAACATATAAATTGACTGCCCAGTCCACCGCGCTACCACCAGCTAAGGATAGAGACCCTGTGGTATGACAGTAACACCACCCAACCACAGACTGAACAACAGAGGCCCGCGATAAGGCGATAGACCGCGCAATTGTGCCTCTAAGAAGAGCTCCCAGCGGTAGAGGTAAAGGCTGAGAAAGAAGATAATTCGCCAAGTATTTTACAGATATTCAAGCCAGTAAATTGAGGCATCTTTTCCAACACTTGTGTGATTAGAAGGGTAATTTGATGACCTTTGGAAAATGCAACTAGATGAAAGTAGATGATATGAAAGATTGGGAAGTGATAAAAAAAATTGATTCTAGAATCGAACTCAGAACACTAAGGGCCACCTTTGGTCAAAAGGATTCACTCACGAGTTTTTTTATGAAAAATAGATCTACTGAATAATAGAGCATATCTTCCTATCAACAAAGCACAGACACTTATGAATGGATCTGTCTTTGAGTAAAGTGTATTCGCCTATCAATAGAGCATATCTACCCAAGGAGGAGAGCTAGTTGGTGACCAATGAAGTTGAAATGCACAAGACAACTAAGAGGGGCCTGAATCGGTTATATCAAATTACTTTACTTCTAACCTTAATCAAATCCACTTTAACTTAATTTTTTATCAAGTGTAAACATGAAATGCAAATAATAGAAAGAAAACACAACAGACACCAAATTTACGTGTAAAACCCAATGAGGGAAAAACCACGATGACGATTAGCTCACAATATAGTAATATGCAATACTAGATCCAAAGGCTCACTACCAAAGGTCTCACTCCCTAGATACAAAGGATCACTACCCAGATACGAAGGCTCACTGCCTACAATGGGACTTACTGTCTAGAAGGAGGCTCACTTCCTACAAAAAAAGAAAAGATAAATAAAGATCCACCACAAAGGTTCCACACATTCACAACTTGATCAAAATATTGTAGACACCATCAACTCACTACTTTCAAAAATCTAACGCATCAAAGAACTGTTGCCTTGATTTTATCTTACACACTCTGCTTTTCACAAATTTTCGCACACTTCACTTCCTTGATTGATTGATTCACAACATCTTGATTTTATTTTATACCATCTTCAACCCTAGAAGAATTCTCCAAGGCCGGCTAAACATTTTTGAGTTTATAAATTCAAATTAAGTCGGCTACTCAACATTCCCACGATGGATAAGAATGAGAGAGGACCAATTACACATTTAATTATGACCCAAACAACATCTTGGATCAATCACACGCTTCCTTAATTCAATGCAAAATCTTTATGTAACGTGTACTAGACACCAGGTTGGCCAAACCTAATGAAAACATTGATGATCTTTGAAGAGTGTGCATCTCCAGCAAGATGATCACACGTGGATCACTTAACATGCTTCACCATATATTTTACCATGTCTAAAAAACCTTCAAGTACATCTGCAGCAACTGCAGCAATCTTCATTCATAGAATATTCTTCAACAATCCAACTGGACCAGCTAGCAACATACAGGAGCTCTGAAGCAGGTCTTCCAGAGCACCAAATCATAAGCACATTTGTCGAAACACAAAAAACATCAGTATGAATCATCTCCCAGATCCACAAGATCTGAAACAACACACCAGAAGACTGTCAAGCCAAAACATTTCTCCAAGCCCACAAACAAATAGTTCTATCAAACCAGTTCACACACCAGTGAACACATCTTTCATTCTCCATTGAGCCAAAATCCAAAACTTGGGATATATTATCCATTGAAGCTTATGAATAGAACTACAGATCCGCACAGGAATAGGATCAACATAGAAGAAATGCATAGCACAATACCGGAGCACATTCAGAACACACACTTAACATTGCCTTCATTATTTCTTAAATTTTCTCAAAAGCACTTGGATAAAACACAACTACACCTTCATAAGTATAGCTCCATGTACTCTAAGCACTTCTATAGTATCTCAACTATACAAGTACCATATGTAATCAAACTGAATTGTGTTGACATCAATGACAATATTAATGACAACACCACCAAACACATCCATACTTGCAATAGAAGCTACCCAAGAATAAATGGATCCACCTCTGAACAAAGTAGAGCCTCCTATCAAGAACATGTATTTGCCTAAGAAGGATGACCAAGGATGGACAGTGTACCCACTTATGAATAGATAAAAGTATCCTATTGATAGAGTGGATCATCCCCTAAAGGAAGTGTATCCACCTATAAAGGATTGACTGACTAGAATGACTGGATAGGGAAAATGAAGTTGCCTCTGAATAGATCGCAGCCTCCTATTGATAGAGCAAATCTACCCCTAAAGGATGTGTATCTATCTATTGGGAGATAAACGACCTGACAATGAAGGATGACTCAAAAATTGGATAGATAAATATAGGAATGGATTAAATACAATCATTGGTCGATGAACACACCAAGAAGCACAAGCCTAAATTATTCAAGAGGGTGTGTTAGCCTACCATAGGCCTACCAATCATGAGGCTAATATCTTGAGATTGACAATGAGTATCACTCATTGAGAGTCAATAGATAGGGATCATGTGGCACAGGCCTAAAGCGATAATAGTCTCACCTTCTACCTTTTTATGGAGGTCTTGAGACCTTTCCTAAATAATTCCTACCTCTACTCAAAGGAATACATGGTGAGTATCTTCGAGCATAATATTGTACCCTACACTACGATAGGCAATGACTGAAAGGTTCTAAGCTAGGTTGAATACAGGTGATCTAGTGCATCCTCTAAACACCGGGAGGGTGTGTGAGGCACATCCATGAACACCAGCTAATCACAAGTGTGGGTCAAGAATTTCAGTTAAGCCACTTGAACTAACCCTACAATCTTAACTTGGAATCACTCGAGTATTAGAGCATATCTAAACACAATGTGACTAGATTGGGGTACAACTTTTGTCCCCCCCCTTTCTATACCCCACTAGTTCATGTGATTGAGTTCATCCCTTAGGGTGATTAAATACCCAAGAAGGTCTCCTAAACAGAAGGAAATGCTAGGATTTTATGATCCCCAAGCTTGCACGTAGTGCAAGGGGAAAGCATACATGCAAGTTAACACTCCTAGGATGACTCACAAATGGACTTGGATTATTTCATGATTTTTGATCCCTAGGCTCATCAAATGGTGCAAGGGGAGACCATATGCCAACGAAAAATCTGAAACATGGAAAAAACATTAATTGATCCATTTAGAAAATGAAGTGTTCCTAGCTAGTGATAAAATACTTACTTATGTCTTCAACCAATCATCTTGTAGGAAAAAAGTTAGTAGTTTTGATTCGATAGCCTTCAACGAACGAGGCTACAAATGGTTAGGAAAAACTCAGAAAAATAGACATACAATGTAGTTGGTTAGCGATAAATCAATAACAAATTAAAAGTTTGAAATGAAAATGCAAGAGAATTATTACCAGCATGATTTCCTATGAAATGTCGAAGCCGCCCCTGAAGGAAGCACAACCACCTATCAAGAAAAGTCACCTCTAAATCCCACAAATCTACTTATGAAGATGTCAAATTTTCCTTTGAAGAATGAGAAGTCACCTATGAAGATTCCAAGTTTATCTCCTTATAGGTCCGCACATGAAGGTATCACATCTACCCATGTAGTGTTGTATCTGCCTCTAAAGATGTGAATCCACCTTTGAAACTGATTGAGTCTAGAAGGGGTCAAAGCTAAAGTACATCCACCCCTAAAGAAGGTGCAACCGCCTTTGAGGAAGGTGTATCCACTCGTGCAAAAAATCTACCTTTGAAGCTAAAACCTGTAACTATGAAAAATATAAAAAACTGTAAGAAACAGGTTAAAAGAACCATGACATTGGTCCTATCAGATGTGCCAAAAATATATGCAGTAATTTTTACAAACTAAAAATGCAAGAAATTGTTGGAGTATGAAAGACATTGAGAGGGGGGGTGAATCAATGTCTTAATAAACAATTTCAATTTACTAATATTTCAAAACAACCTAATCTCTTTGAAAATAGTAAATGTTCAATTTAAAGATTATGATAAAATTTGATAACCAAGTTCAAATTCTCAAACAACATATAAACTCAAATTTCATAATGTAAATATAGAAGACATCAAGATCAAAATGCATCCACAAAAGTGTCATAACACAGTACTTTTCATGAGTGGAAAACCCTCATATGAATGAAAAACCACTCGTAAATGCCTCACTAGATTATCAAAACTACCTCACTATCTAAAAAATGCCTCACTGGCAATAGAATGCCTCACTAGAAACACAAGCCTCACTAGCAACACAAGCCTCAGTGGTTGCAGAATGCCTCACTGGCAAAGGTCAATCTTTGTCTCACTGACATGACCTTACAACATAATTTTCAATCATGAAGAAATAAATTACAGAGGGTTGCTTTGTTTCACTGTATAGCATTTCCACTTACCAAACTAACACATTCTATATCCTAAAGATTCATTGACATGGAATCTTTAAAATACAAAATATATCAATTTACACATCTCACTATTTTGCATACTGTTTAAAAAACAACATTACCGAATTTTGCTTACAAATCAACATGATATATCTTTGTAAAGAACCCAACCACAAACAGTGATAAATCACTGTTTAAATAAACATTCAATGGTGTTCATGATACTGCCATTTGTCATACATTACAATCACAAAATAAACCTTTGAAACTATCCTCATAACTGCTTGCCCCTATCGAGTCACTATGGTGTCTACACTTTAACAAAACTTTAATTTGCCCTTTTAATCTATATTTTACACATGGATGGTTGACATAAACTGTATGTTTACTTTAATCCAACCAAAAACTCACAATACAACCTAATTTTCAAGTGGACACACCAAACACAAAACATGGCATGTTTAAAGGTTATTAACTAAATTTTTAATAACTTAGAAACCTCGTGCCCTAGTAGTAGGCAGCTCAAACACAAAAGACTGTACACCCGTGAATAAATAATATGCAAACCCTTATGCACATTTAAAACATTTTATCATAGCCTTTCACAAACATTCAACCTTTTAACTTGATCAAGTAAAAACCATTTCCAAATGAACCAATAACATAGTGAGAAATAAATCAGGTTACCAAAGAACTCGCCATTGAAAAATTTAACTGTTGCCTGAAGTGGAGTCGATCAACTTCCCTTTGAACTTGGAAACCGTTCTCTACAAAAACCAACCGCAAAACCATTCTTCCTTCAACCTCCATCAAATCCCTTAGTCAGCTACTTTGTGATTTCCAAATGAAATCTATTAGGGCACAATAGATATCGATACAATGATTTGGTATCTCCCTAATTATTGTATTGGCGATGTCTCATATGTTTTTCCCAAAAACATAAAAACCATAATGCCAAATAAACATTATTAACACCAAATAATGTGAGTCAATGTCAAACTTATCACCATGTGAATGTTCAAATATATGATACCTTGTCGATCTACCTTAACTTCCATAATACCCAAATATGTCTATCGGCACTAAAAATCATAACCTTCTAATTGATGTAATATTATAGTCACCAAATGATGTGTATCATGATTTGTATAACAAGCACAACAATTATGCCTTGTATCTATGTAATGATACAAATCAATGTGTTGAATAAAACCAATGCTAATGTGTCAAGACCAATATAAATCATTGATCAATGATCGGTGATAAATATATATAATCCAAGAATGTAAGATGTAAAAACATCAACTGTATGTATACCAAATATGTTGTCTCAAACACCAATGTCAATGTCACTTAAAAACACATAAAATATATGTTTCCTTTGTAACCAAACCAAAAGTATTCAATGAATACCACACATGTATGCAAAACGTATATCACCCGAATATGTATGTCACCTGTAGATATGTTTCAAATCAATCATGAAACCAACCCAAACTAAACCATGATAACCATTAAATATAGAAGACCTGAGAATATATGCCAACAGAGTAAGTGCCAAAACAACCCTTGACATCAATTCCAAAACCAATGTCAAAGGGATCAACAAACTCTCCCTTTGGATTCGATGAAAAACATGCCAAAGAATTCAATAGAATATAACTTGTATGACCACAAATACACTATTATTTCATCATCATATGATTATCAAATAAACTAGACAAAAAACCAATATACAGTGTGGAGCAAAAATTGATTTACAATGTAAATCTTAACCTAACCTGTATCTATGTATCTCAACTTTTCTCCACCTTTTGATAACAATGCCAAAGGTCAAAGGGATGGGTAAGCATAAAAATTCCACCAAGTATCTGCCCAAGAACACCAATCTTCTTACACATGGACACAAAACAACATCAAATCTAAATGGATAAGACCAAAAATAGCACTACACAATAATATAAAATTCTGCCATAGTATCAAAACTAAACCAAGATGCCACCACACTGAAAATATAACCCAAGGGTGTAGAATATGCATGAAAACTCCCCCTAAAATCATGCGCTCAAAGAGATTAACTATTCCCCCCAAGAATAACATTGTACCAGCACGATTCATCACACAATCTCATGTGTAATCACCAAGAATAACTATTTGGAAATGAAATGAAAATGCATCAAGTAGCATCAAGTATCAATTGTATTGTCAAGCTATCAAAACAATAAACTCAGCAAGAATCATGAAACCAAACTATAGTGTCAAGGTGAAAACCTATAGTATTACCAAAGTAACCAAATTCCAAAGAACCAAAGATTCATGATAGGCATTAAAGTAATCAAAGTTGCATTGTCAAATACCCTACATTTCCAAATACCAAGATGCACTTCTCATGAAGTCCTGACACCTCCAAGTTAATAACAATGATAACCTTCAAAAGACTGATACATTCCACAAAAGTAACAGCTATCTCACAAAGCTAGTAGTGTGTATTATCACTTATCAACTCCACTATCACTTCACAAAGTCGAACATGCATTCAAATAATGTATAAGCTACAAGAAGAGTGACAAGATTTTACCACTGTCTAAACACTTGTTTAGCAAAGAACTTGGGACAAGAAAGAGATTCAAAAACCAGTTGTTAAGAGCCACTGTATATAGCTTCACCACTGTACCACTTTCATCATTGCATAGTTAAAGCATGTGATATACATTTCAAGCTTCATTAACTGTCAACAAACCATTCCCAAACAAAAATATTGTCGACAAAAACATAAACCATTGTCAAAGCATGCATGTACTATGCACTATCCAAGTACAAACTATCCATGTAGCCCAAATATGTGAAATAAACAAGGCATGAGAAAAGTATATATTTTAATCATGACAAACCACTATGGAATCATGATAAACCATAGCCATAAAGTGTGAAAATCATGAGAAAACACACTAGTTGTATTACCAAAATGCATTAACAACTATCAAGTAAACATGGGTAGCATGAGACCATATCACCAATCTAAAACCAATTAACACAAACTATCAAAGCAAACCAATACCATTATCAAGGCAACAATTTCAACCATCAAGACAAAAAGTTAGACAATAATTTTAATCATCAAGGTAGCATGATCAAAACAATAAGATACTTCTCCACTCAAATAAAATATGCATTGTAAATATGTATTTTCTAAGCAACTGTCCAAGTGTATGGGAAAAATAATAAATCAGTCTACTAAAATCGAGATCAAATGTTACTATCCTTTGATCACATAGGAAATCAAAATGATGACCAAACCAAACTAACCATGTCTTCCATATGCACAAGTATCTTTGTGAGAAAGAATCTAAGAATCTTTGACATGTAAGGTTCTTCAACATCAAACCCTCAATATATTGAGATATAGAAATGCCTGTAGTAGCTCTTTGAAGATTACCAAGATTCGATGCAATGCATCAATAACATGAACTTTGTATAAGCATCAACAAGGTACTATTGGCATTAAACACCATATACCACGTCCTACAAAGTGAACCATTTATTCCCCTACAAATGAGCTTCATATAAAGGATTGCAAACACTACAATCATGAGGTGACTCGATATGCATTGTCTCTAGCTTATAACTTAATATGCATTATGATAGTGAAGAATGATGTCAGTAAATATTCAAATCATCACAAATATTGTTCATCATTTGGAAAAGTACCCCACATTACTTCTCAGTTCCAATAATATGTAAATAGAAACTTATGAACTGCTCTTGTAAATATTGTCACCATGATGGCATGTATACCAAGACTATCAGCACAATACTCTTTGTAAACATCTGCATATCTACCCCTCAATACATATAAAAACTTTGCATCAACCAACACAACACACTAGCACATGTATACTATCAAAGACCATTGTCATTCACTACAATGCAAATATGCCAATGCACAAGAAAATATGTCCAAGTAATCACTATCCAATAAAATGAATGATCTTCAATCAAATCCAAGGATGTTGTGCAAACAAATATGTTCTCTCTTTCTCAAAATATTTTATTGCCACATACATCTCCTTGCATTTGATACACATATTCAATACAATATGCCACTGTAAGACAATACTGATGCAGTAAACTTACATTCTGAGATGAACACGTATAATTGTCAGATAATTATGGCACACAATGATGACAAAAATCATAATGATTGTATAGAGAACATTTTGACTATTGAGACTTACTCCTTGTTACTGTGACATGTATCATGGTTATACTAAGCTGCCTATGTTATGCTTCTTCAAATCCTTGGGGAAAAATGATTAGGCAATGATTACCTCCCCCTATTTTCAAGCTCCTTTTTATGCACTTACAGATGTTACTTATGTAGTATGCACAAGATTAGGTTTTCCTTCTTGACTTTGTTTTCTTCTCCAAACCTATATAGGCTTTTTGTTTTCTTTGCTCAAGGTTTCTGCACTATATGTATTCAATTTATTTCTACAAAATTGTGCCTTATGCCCAAAATTATGACACTTGAAACAAGTGATATTATTCCCAACAAGAGGTTTAATAGTAACATGTCTTCTTAAAAAACCGGGATCATTTCTTGTATAAGTTTTACAATCTCTAGCTCTATGACCATAAATATAATAGGAATAGCAATAACCATGAAACTAAGAATAATTGTACCTTATTGAATGGTATTGCCTAATAGGTGGAGGTCTTGAGTTTTTTCTTCTTCTTCCAACATCAATAACTTTATCTTTTTCTTTCTTCTTATTTTCCTCGGGAGTAGTAGAATGATAATTCAAATCTATCTTCTTCCTAGGAACATTTCTAACTTTGGAGCACTGTCCTTCTTCATAACCTAGATTAGTAGCATCCTTATGATTTATTTTTCCTAAAATATCAGCAAGCTTGTCACTACTTTCTACCTTTTTAATTAAGGAAACTATTTTTGCCTCTAAGGTGTAGCATTCTTTTTATTTTATTTTAAGATGCATTTTGGCGACCTCTAAAACTCTTTTATTTTCCTCAAGCTAGAGTTTTAAGGCAGCAACTTATTTTTTAGTATAATTAATCAAGTTTTCTAAATCTTTTTGAGACTAAATTTTTTGTATGACAAACTCCTTTTTAAGTTTCTTTATCTCACCTAAAGAGCTTCTTAGTTCACCTTCAATATCAACCTCACACTCTTGTTCATCATACTCCTGTTCAGAGTCACTCACAAAGGGATCTTCTTCTATGTCAACACTCTTTTCAATATAATCATTTTTTGAACTAGGTTTAGAGGGTATTTTTTGTTCAACATTTTGTTGAGTATATATTTTTCCTCTATTTCTCTTACTTTTTTCCATAACAATTACTCCACTACCTAGAACCTCTTAATTTGGTTAGAATTATGCAAGGTTTTGGCTCTAATACCACTTGTTGGAGTACGAAAGACACTAAGAGGTGGGGGAATCACTGTCTTAATAAACAATTTCAATTTACTAATATTTCAAAACCACTTAATCTCTTTGAAAACAGCAAATGTTTAGTTTCTAGATTATGATCAAATGTGATAACCAAATTCAGATTCTCAAACAACATAGAAACTCAAATGTTGTAATGTAAACATAGAAGACAACAAGATCAAAAGGCATCCACAAAAGAGTCATAACATAGTATTTTTCATGAGTGGAAAACCCTTATTGGGATGAAAAACCACTCGTAAATGCCTCACCGGCTTATCAAAACTACCTAACTAGCAAAGCCTCACTCGCTACAAAATGCCTCATTGGAAAAAAAATGCCTCACTAGAAATAGAATGCCTCACCAGCAACACAAGCCTCACTAGCTACAGAATGCCTCACTAGCTACAGAATTCCTCACTGGCAACATAAGCCTCACTACCTACAAAATGCCTCACTAGCAACACAAGCCCCACTGGCTACAAAATGCCTCACTGGAAAAGGTCAACCTTTGTCTCACTAACATGACCTTACAACAAAATTTTCAATCATGAAGAAATACATTACAGAGGGTTGCTCTGTTTCACTACACAACATTTTCACTTACCAAACTAACACATTCTATATCCTAAAGACTCACTGACATGAAATCTTTGAAATACAAAATATATCAATTTATACATCTCATTGTTTTGCATATTGTTTACAAAATAATATTACAAAATTATGTTTACAAATTCAACATGACATATCTCTCTAAAGCACCCAACCACAAACAGTGATAAATCACTATTTAAATAAACATTCAATGGTGTTCATGATATTTCCATCTGTCATACATTACAATCATCAAAAGAAACCTTTGAAACTGTCCTCATAACTTCCTACCCCTGTTGAGTCACTGTGGTGTCTACACTTTAACAAAACTTTAATCTACCCTTTTAATCTGTCTTTTACACATGGATGGTCAACACAAACTGCATGTTTACATTAGTCCAACACAAACTCACAATGCAACCTAAGTTTCAAGTTGACACACTAAACACAAAACATGGCCTATGTAAAGTTTATTAACTAATTTGTTAATAACTTAGAAACCCCTTGCCCTAGTAGTAGGCAGCTCAAATACAAAAGACCATACACCCATGAATAAATAATATGTAAACCCTTATGCACATTTAAAATGCTTTATCACGGCCTTTCACAAATAGTCGACCTTTTAACTTGATCAAGATAAAAACCATTTCCAATTAAACCAATAACCATAGTGATAAATAAATCGAGTTACCAAAGAAATCACCAATGAAAACTTTAACTATTGCCTAAAGTGGATCCAATGAACTTCCCTTTGAACCTGGAAACCATTATGTACAAAAACCAACTGCAAAACCATTCTTCCTTCAACCTCCATCAAATCCCTAAGTTAGCTTCTTTATGATTCCCAAATGAAAGCTATTAGGGCACAACATATATCAATACAATATGTTTGTATCTCCCTAATTATTGTGTTGGTAATATCTCATATGTTTTTCCCAAAAACATAAAAACCATAATGTCAAATAAGCATTATTAACAACAAATAATGTGAATCAATGTCAAACTTATCACCATGTGAATGTTCAAATATATGATGCCTTGTCGATCTACCTTAACTTCCATAATTCCCAAAGATGTATGTCGGCACTAAAAATCATAACCTTGTAATTGATGTAATATTATAGTCACCAAATGATGTGTATCATGATTTGTATAATAAGTTCACAATTATGCCTTGTATCTATGTAATGATACAAATCAATGTGTTGAATAAAACCAATGCTAATGTGTCAAGACCAATATAAATCATTGATCAATAAATTGATCAATGATAAATATATATAATCCAAGAATGTAAGATGTCAAAACATCAACTGTATGTATACCAAATATGTTGTCCCTATATGTTGTCTTAAACACCAATGTCAGTGTCACTCAAAAACACATAAAATATATGTTTCCTTTGTAACCAAACCAAAAGTCTTCAATGAATACCATACATGTATGCAAAATGTATATCACCTGAATATGTATGTTGCCTGTAGATATGTGTCAAATCAATCATGCAACCAACCCAAACTAAACCATGGTAACCATTAAATGCAGAAGACCTAAGAATGTATGCAACAAAGTAAGTGTTGAAACAACCCTTGACATCAATGCAAAAACCAATGTCAAAGGGATCAACAAAAATTAACAAGAAACCAAACAAATTCAAAAATTAAAACAAACACTCAAGATAAGGGCAAACAAGCTCAAACCTTCTCCAAATCGATTGAAAATGGAGTCGTGAAGAGCTTGATGCCACGATTTCCACATGGATTTGATTAGATATGTGTTCAATGTTGATTTTTGCAGTATAACACCTTATTTTGCTCAATCTTGGTCTCAAGATTGCATGAAAATCTTAAGGTTGTATGAAGGCTTGTAATGGATAATCCTCAAAAATGACTAAGTGTAGTCATTTACCAAGGGGAGATGAAGATGGACGGCTAGGATAGAGGGATGGAAAGATCAAGGGTTGATATTCCTTGATGCATCTCAACCTTTGTCGTGATGACATTTGTCATCATGAGAAAGGAAAGAGGATACTTTCAAAGTACCCTAGGAATATGAGCAAGATCTCCATCATAAATGGATTTCTTATCTAATCTTCCCAAATCATTGGGGGATTTTACAAGGGGAATTAAAAATTCTCTTTTAATGCACATGGGGAAGACAAAAGGAACTAAAAATTCCTTGAGGGACATGGATAAAATAAAATGGAATTAAAAATTCCATAAGGACATGGGGAATGCTTCTCCAAAAGGAGAAAGCATTTATGAAAGGGTTGACTAAGGGGAGTGCCATAAATGGCAAAGGGATTAAGTTTGTTTAATCCTAGGATTGAATTGTCCAAGTAAGAGAGTTAAATGAGGGATTAGATTAATGATAAGAATTAAGAATCCACTTGCAAAATTTGGAGGATGTGACACCTCCTAATCATGGATTAGGAATGTGCACATCCTAATAATAATTTTAAGTGGGTAGATTAGGATTAGGCCAAATTATGGAGGATTTGACTAGGAGAGAGAAAGTGAGGAATAAAATATTAAATTTAGCTCCCATAGGATAAATGACTAAATTAAATAAATTAATCTATTTATTTAATTTAGAGAAAAATGGTTAAAGATAATAAGTTATTCAATTATTTAATTAAATACCTTAGGGATTTAGAGGACTCTAGGAAATTTAGTATTATTAATTAAATAATATCAATATTATTTAATTAATGTGGATGTGAAGGGATAATAGACGAAATAAAGATAAATTTGACCAAATGTGAATGATCAAATTTAGGTGTCTACAGTAACTTCACCCAAAGATAAAATAATAAAAGTTGACTATCTTATTTTTTATATACATCTTGTTTGTCCACCTCAACAATATAACTTTCCCATTCACATTCACTATTTGTTAACCATTGTGTGTTATGAAAGTTAGGAATGCCTATAAAATGAAATAAACTATTATATTCTAGATCGTCTATCTTAAGTTTTCATCTATTCAAAATATTAAAAGCACACTCAACTAATTAATTTTTTCCAATTATGCTTCTCACATTATCTTTCCAAATTGAGCTTCAATTGAACCTCCACACTTAGCAAGATTTTCTTTTCTTTTCATATGCATCATATTCTAGGGCATTGCTTAGCATGAAGACATTCTTCCTTAGTCTTCTATTTTAAATAATGATATTTCCTTTCCATCTTTGATTTTTTCCATAATCTTTACCAACATATTTTTCTATGGTGTCAACTTTTAGTTACAACTTCTTATCCCTCACATTTTTTGAACTACAAATCTTACACTTGCATTATATGGGAGATTCATCTTTGTGTACATTCTCCACTAGTTTAGTGAATGTGTACTTTAACAACCAATCAATATCTTGTCTATCCCACTCATGCCCCATTTTTATTTAACTTTTTTTCCCCTTTCATGCAAGACCTACATTTTTGTTATCCTTTATTAAGTTTGATTTATTAATATTATCATTCTCGCTACCATGAGACTCGTGTGATTGTGGAACATCATTTGGGGCATTATCATCCAAATCATTCCAAACTTCCTCTGAGGTGGGTCAATGCACCAATCTGTGACACAAAAAAGGTGTCACTTTTGCAAAAAAATCCCGAAAATAGTAATTTTGCACACACCAAAGGTTTTTTGCATTTGGCGAGTGCCAAATTGAAAAGCACTTTAAAAAAAAGCAGCCCTTTTGAACGCATTTTTCCTGCAACCCATGATTTCTTCTCCCATTTTCTTCTCTCTCAAGTCGCACTCACCAAAAGGAGAGAGAATTTTGCTTGCAATTCTTCATGAGGATGTCACCAAGACATCAAAGAGGTCGAAGAGATTGAAGAGGTACGTATTTCTATTGTTCTTATTTCAAATTTGAATTAGAATGTAGATTGAAATAGGTTTTTTTTTAATTATTTTAATTTTTAGGGAATGAATCTTCGCCTCAAAACATTGATAATTCATAATCACCCCCTCATGAAAAGCCTCTCAAATAAGAACAACTTCAAACCCCTCTGTCTATTCATAGGAATCCACAAGGAACCCAAGAAAATATCTTAAATCAAATTGAAAACAATAAAAGAGAGATTGAACAATTGATTGGAAGATTAACTGAGCAGTTGAAACCCACCCTTATAGGAGAGGGATTGTCAGACTTTTGAAGTCAATTGTATCACATGTGGGAGAAATGAGTGAGAAAATCAGTTTTTGGTCAAATAAGAGGGATGAATTAAAACAATTTTATGCTAGTGGTCTTTCATATGCAGATGTGAAAAAAGAAAAAAATAGAAAAGTCAACTTGTATGCCCTATTTACAGACCCAAGAACCAACGCACCTTGATCACATGCATGCAGGAGGTTCCCCATCCATTGGTGCCACCATGAGTTAATAAAAAATAATTTTTAGGAGCGGTGGTGGATGGTTTTTGACCAAACTCCATGCAATAAGCATGAGTCACCACAATATTTTTTGAGAAAACTCTATTGTGAGTTTGTCCTCAATAAGGTGCCAAACTATTTTTACATTTTAGACTTTTAGGGTAGAGGTAGAGGTTCCACATAGTGCACGACGTAATCCATAGTCAGCACCAAGACCCTTGGCCAAACCCATGGTGGAGCATTTCATCATTCCTTCCATTGTGAAGGACAGTGTTGAGGTGGACATGCTAGAGTTGATCAGCTCACTCACTTAGAGCATTGTACAGTGTGTGAGGCCTCTAGTAGAGCCTGATGTGGATGAGACATTTAGGCCCAGAGTTCCACCCCACCATTGTCGCTCTTGTAGTTATATTTTCACGTATGATTATCAAAGTCCTTGGGATGTAGCTACACAACCTAAATCAATAGTAGAGTAGATGGTTATGACAAATGCATTGCTAAATGAAACATTCAACATTGATACTCAGGTAAAATTCAGAAAGTTCATTTAATTTTGTTTATTAATTTATATTTTGAAATGTAAGAATAACTAAATTAGTAGAATCAATATGATGAAAATTCAAGGGAAAAGTTTTCATGATGTGTGCGCCATTCTTGTGGACCCTTATTTCTTTTCGACGTTGAATCCACAAGTATGTAAATAGAATTAAAGAAATAATTATTGCATGTGAATAGTTGAATGTTATTTGAATGATTGTCGCATAACACGCTTTGGATTCCAAAATTTTTGTTGGTGGACCTTCAAGCTCCACACCTCGCTATTCACCTCCTCAAAACACTTTCACTCAGGTAACATTTATTCATTAATGGTGTTGTAAAACAATGTTAGCTAGTTTTGGTAATTTTGCATGTACAAATCTAAAAAATTGATAGTTTAGGTTATAATTGATTATTTACTACTTATAGCTAGTCGACAAATAAGTCAAAGAACATGCTTTATTCTAAAATGGCTATTGTTATCACCTTTTCTAGTATTCACTAGTACTATGTGCCCATGATTCCAATAATCCCTTGTGATATCCCTTGGTTTCCCTATGACCACTAGCTCTACCCACTTTCCTTGTACAAGATGTTATGGACACATGCTAATTTTATGATGGTAGATCATAGTGGGAAATTTTCTCTCACATAGTTTCTTTCATGCTCATTTTTAGGCTACCTTATCCCTTCAACCAAGTTAACTCTTACCTTCCACAGTCCCATAACTTATCACTTGTATCATCCTCCTCACCACACATTTTAACCAAACATGAAGAGTATATGACATGCGATGTGAATGAATTATGTTGTAAGGAATCTACCATGATGTATTATTTTCCATATATCTAAATTAGAGGATTTCATGCTTGGTCCCAGTCCTATGAGATCCTAAATATATTTACCATTCAACGTCCATCTCATTCTTCCATTCCTATCATCACACATATTTTAACCATTATATATCACATTTCTAAATCTTTAACACCTTATATATTATACCACCTTCCTCCATATTTCATCTCATACACTTATCCTTACAAGAAACCTTTCCTTATGCTCATTATTGACCAAATATACTATACATTATTACTACACACCCAAATTTCCCACTCCATGTCCTATATTGAAACCTTAGACACCACCTAACTCACCTTATGTTCTATTATTTCCTCTTAATCACATCCCATTAACCTCTAATAGTTCACCTTATGTTTTATTATCCCATCCTAGGTCATCCAATCAGTCTCTATTAGTCCATTCTATGTTTCATTATCGCCTCTTGATCATGTCCCATTATCTTCTCCTAATTCACTCTATGTTCCTTTAATCCTTCCTAATCCCATCCCATTAACATTTAATGGTTCACCCTATTTATCATGATCACCTCCTAGCCCATCCCACTAATATCTACTATTCCATCCTATGTTTCATTATCCCCTTTTACTCCCATATTTTTGTACCCTCTATTATTTCACCATATGTTCCATCATCCCCTCTTGGTCTTGTCCCTTTATTCATTCTATGTTATAACACCATCTTTGTCCATGTTTCATCCTAGATACAAATAATATTACAAGAAACCTTTCCTTCCACTCATTATTGACCAAAACTCTTCTCCATTATTACTACACATCTCAAGTTCCCACTTCATGTACTATAGTCAAACCCTAGACACCTCCTAATTCACCCTATGTTTCATTATTCCCTCCTAATACCATCTCATTAACCTCTAATAGTTCACACTATATTTTGTTATCCCATCCTAGCCCATCCCATTAATCTCTACTAGTCCATCCTATGTTCCATTATCCCCTTCTATTCGCATCTGATTACCCTCTCTTATTTCACCCTATCTTCCATTATCCCCTCTTGGTCTTGTCCCATTATCTTCCCCTAATTCACCCTATGTTCCTTTATTCCCTTCTAATCCCAACTCATTAACATCTAATAGTTTACCCTATGTTCTATGATCCCATCTTGGACCATCCCACTAATCTCTACTAGTCCATTTTATGTTCCATTATCCCCTTTGACTCCCATCCCATTATACCCTATTATTTCACCATATGTTCCATTATCCCCTCTTTGTCTTGTCTCTTTATCCTTTCTATGATATACCACCTCCATCCAAATTTTATCTTATGCACATACCATTACAAGAAATATTTCCTTTCACTCATTATTGACCAACTCTCTTCTCCATTACTCTTGCACACCTCAACAACCAACTCCATGTGCTATATTCAAACCCTGGACACATCCTAATTCATCCTATGTTCCATTATCCCCTCTTGGTCTTGTCCCATTTTCCCCTCCTACTCTCATCCCATTATCCCCTCCTCATTCACCCTATGCCCATATTCACCCTATGCACTCATCTATATCTTCACAATTATTGACATCATCTCCCTTAAAATCTAGGAGGACACAAGTACATCCATTATTTTGTATATACCTTCAAAAAGACCCTGATAACTACCTTATAAGCAATCCAAAAATACACATCAAGATAATCCATAGAAATTTTCTTGGCATGGCATTCGTCATTTCTTACCATCACCATGAGACCACATTACTTTGAGGAATTTTTTCAAACGGTTCGCTACCTTGTCTGTGCTTTTAATTAAACAAAGAAACTAATGAAAGTGATAAAAAAAATCATATTTGTTGTTTCATTTTTAGATGTTGACATCAGACAGCCCTAGCGATGTTGTTGGCATGATGGACCATGGATTTGCTGCAGCAATAGCTAGTTCTGATCCTTTGAGAGAGGTATGTGACAGATTAGTCAATTTGACATTATATTTTCTCTTATATGGTCTATTATTGAAAATTTTCATGATACTTGTATGTAGTTTAATTACTATCTTGATGGGTGCTATAGGTGGTTATCATTCTAGATCATTGATGTGCTAATGTTGTAAATGAGCATGATTATTATTTGTATGCGGTTAGTGATTATTTTGCTATATTCCATTCCATAATTCAATTTTTTAATATTAACATATATACTTCTTATTGTATCAGTTGTAGCTCCAGAAGAGTGAAGAGAGGAAGACTAGTCAGCACATTCGAAAGACAAAAGAACCAACAGAAAGTCCATCCAGCCAACCATCAAAGACATCACATGATTTATTTCCTTCTCGTAGAGGGAAATGAATATGTATTAGGTTCATTTGTTGTATTCCTACATGTAATTTTTCAACATATGTTTTGTACTATCGATATATGTGACATTTTATGTCCATATGGCTCTTTTGTAGTAAGCCTATATGACTTTATTTAATATATTGTATAATTTTATCGGCATATATCATTGTATAGCCTTACGACTTTTTGATTAATGCAAATCTTATTTTACCAAGTTGCTATTCTTGAATGATGTTATCATGGGTATTGTGTATGAGGACCAACAAGGTCAATGTTTCACACTCATAAAAACTTTAATGATTGTATTTTATTTTCTCATGGTCTTGACATTTAGCATTTGGTTAGCCATAGAATTTCTCATTGTTGTCCTTCATGGTTTGTCTTGAGAATTTTGTCAACACATACCAAAGGCTACCTTTGCATCCTCTTTTTGCTTTAGTTTTTGTCTTATAACTTCTAATTTTTCAGCCCTATAACTTCTGATTTTTCTGCCCATTAGTTGATATTGTTGCTTATATTCATTATATTTTTTCTCATGACTTTCATAATGGAAATGATATTGCTACTCATTATTCATATTGCTGCTCATATTCATTATGACTGTGCATTTATATTTTCTACATGGTTGCCTCGAATGAGGAAAACATGATGATCGTCCTAATAATACAAGGATGGTTGTCTTCTCAAGTGATCTTTGCATCCTCTAAGTCTCAAGGGTCTTCATATGAATTTCATGCTTGAAACAGGTATGTTCTTCTCATTGCAATGGCATATGAGTGCTCTTATATTTGCATCTTTGACCTTTATAGGATTGCTTTCTTTGCTTCTCAAGGATTCATAATCATTTCCATAGTTTTTTTATATTCCTTATCATGATTTATCATTCGTTCATGATTTCCCCTTGGTTTGATTCATTGACTACCTTTACCTTCATGGATTTTCATGCTTCTTTAAAATCTTCCCTCGTACCATGCTACTATCATATGGTTTGTTGGCTCTTTGTCAAATGACTTGTCATATCACCTCGTTCTCATCAGCACTTCCATCTCTTGTCATAATCTTTTCTTTTTAGATAAGATGTGCTCTAAAGCTCAAATGTCAATGGAATGAAATATTGAGAACATAGCAATTCAATGGTGGGTCCTCTAATCCATAGGTAGCTGGACAGGAAATAGGTCCTCTACCAAAATAAGCTCCATTCTTGGTGGTCTATATCTTTTGCAATTTTATCATAATAAACTTTTATAATTTTACTTGGAATCCACTCAAATTTCTCACTGCATGTAATAAAGTCCTTGAAGCACTTTATACAACCTTGTTGGCCTTTCCCAAACCTTTGCTCTTCTATGACTATCTAAAAGCTCGAAGTAACTATCATTATTGATTCATTGAAACCCTACCAAACATTACGACAAGATCACATATGTATGAAATATTTATCTCAGGCACTTCTTCTCAAGAAGTGTTGCAACTAGATATCTTCATTTCATTGTCCTCTATTTTTTACTGCCCATATTCCTTGAACTATGAATGATGATTGTCTTTCATTTCCTTCTGTACATGCATAAGAATGATGAATATCATCTTGTTATGCTCTCTACTCTCAAGGTTGTTTCCATCTATCTATGTGATTAGACCTTTGCCATACCTCCTCACATTAGGTGATCACCTTCTTCATAGAATCTCATGCATGTCAATCTCCAATGGTATTCAACTTTAAAATGCCTCCATAGAATCCATCTAACTCGATGCCAACTATAGGAGCCCTATACATTCTAAATTGTATGTTATTTCATCTTTCAAAAGCTTATATTCTATAGGGGTATGGAAATTCATTATGGCTAATGATTCAAGACTTATAACTTATTATTGAATACTCATCCCCATTATGCATCTGAAAATAACTCTTTCAAAAACCATAAATATTTTCAAAATCTTTTGATATTCCTTTTTAAAAGAACCTCACAGAACTTCAAATAGCAGATAGATAGGAGATGAAAGATTATACCATTTATTTGCATCTTGTAGATTGAATGTGTGGATATTTGATCATGAGCTATAAATACCTTCATCTCCCTCTTGATGCATTTAAAATACCTTGAGATCCCTTTTGCAACTAGTGTTTTATCTGAAGCTTTCCCTCCTCGCCATCATGCAGCACCTTTGGGCTCATAACTGGTAGATGAAACCCTAGAATTTCTCCTCAACATGGTGTTTTTGTATATTTTCCCTTTTCCTCAACAATTTTGGTGCCCAAATTTTTTACCTCTTTCATGCAATCATATGCTTTTGGTGTGGCAAACTTAGACTTGTTTACTTTCATGTGAATCTTTCTCTTTTCCTTTGGTGTGCATGCCATCTTAAGGGATAACATCAGTCCAATGTAGCTTAAACCATTTTGGCATGTTTGGGTGTAAAAGAGGACCATTCCTAGCCTAAACGTACCCATATAGACATGTTGGAACTTTTGGTTTGGTTCTACAAGTTGTAGAATGAAAGTTACACCCCTTTGCAACTTTACACTACTTGCATTTGACACTTTTTTCATCAACTAAAAAATGGACACCACAGGAAAACACCTCATAGATATCAAAAACTGAGAGAGGTTATTGTAGAGGGGACCAACATGATCTCATAGCCTCAGACGAAATGTTTCTAAGTGACGGTGTTCGAGTAATTGCTTGTCAAATATTTTTGTCTTTTTGCACTTTGGACTCTTGAGGGATATCGCTGGTCCAATGTAGCTCGAACCATTTCAAAAAATTTGAGTGTGAAGGAGGACCATGGATAGCCTAAAAATACCCATCTAGATGTGTTGGAACTAAAATTTTGGTCCTATGATTTACAGAACGAAAGTTACACCCCTTTGCAACTTTACATTGCTTGCATTTGACACTATTTCCATCAACTGAAAAGTGGACACCACGGGAAAACGACTTAGAGATATCAAAAATCGAGAGATTTTATTGTAGAGGGTCCCAACTTGATCTTGTAGCCTCAGACAGAATATTTCTAAGTGACACAGTATTTGAATAACTGCTCGTCAGAGATTGCTACCTTTTTGCACTTTTGACTCTTAAGGGATATCACTGATCCAATGTAGCTCAGACCATTTTGGCATGTTTGGGTGTGAAAGAGGACTACGCCTAGCCTAAAAATACACATATGGATGTGTTGGAACCAACGGTTTGGTCATACGAGTTGCTAAACAAAAGTTACACCCCTTTGCAACTTTACACTGCTTGCATTTGACACTATTTCCATCAACTGAAAAGTGGACACCATGGGAAAACGCCTCATAGATATCAAAAATTGAGAGAGGTTATTATAGAGGGACCCAACGTTATTTTTTAGCCTCAAAAAAAATGTTTCTAAGTGACACGATGTTCAAGTAACTGCTCGTCAAAGATTGTTTCCTTTTTGCACTTTGAACTCTTAAGGGATATCGTCGGTCCAATGTAGTTTGGACCATTTCAGCATGTTTGGGTACAAAAGAGGATTTTTCCTAGCCTAAACATACCCATTCGGACATGTTGGAACTAACGGTTTGGTTCTACGAGTTGAAAAATGAAAGTTACACCCTTTTGCAACTTTACACTACTTGTATTTGACACTTTTTCCATCAACTGAAAAGTGGAAACCATAGGAAAACGCCTCAAAGATATCAAAAACTGAGAGAGTTTGTTATAGAGGGGCCCAACATGATCACATAGCCTCATACAGAATGTTTCTAAGTGGCATGGTGTCTGAGGGACTTCTCGTCAAAGATTGCTACCTTTTTGCACTTTGGACTCTTAAGGGATATCGCTGGTCCAATGTAGCTTGGACTATTTCAGAATGTTTGGATGAAAAAGAAGACCATGGATAGCCTAATGTACCCATACGAATGTGTTACAATTGAAATTTTGGTCCTATGAGCTGTAGAATGAAAGTTACACTCCTTTGCAACCTTACATTGCTTGCATTTGACACTTTTTCCATCAACTAAAAAGTGGACACCACGAGAAAATGCCTCAGAGATATTAAAAACTAATAATTTTATTATAGAGGGGCCCAACATGATCTTGTAGCCTTAGACAAAACATTTCTAAGTGACACCGTGTCTGAGTAACTACTCGTCAAAGATTGTTGGTTTTTTGCACTTTGGACTTTTAAGGGATATCATCTGTCCAATGTAGCTCGAACCATTTCAACATGTTTGGGTGAAAAAGAGGACCATTCCTAGCCTAAAAATACCCATCCAAACATTTTGGAACTAAAATTTTGGTCCTACGAGTTGTAAAATGAAAGTTACGCCCCTTTGCAACTTTACATTGCTTGCATTTGACACTTTTTTCATCAAATGAAAACTGGACACCACGGAAAAACGCCTCAGAGATATCAAAAATAGAGAGAGGTTATTATAGAGGGGCTCAACATGATCCCATAGCCTCATACATAATTTTTCTAAGTCACATAGTGTCTAAGTAACTGCTCATCAAAGATTGCTACCTTTTTGCACTTTAGATTCTTTAGGGATATCATTGGTCCAATATATCTCAGACAATTTTGGCATGTTTGAGTGTGAAAGAGGACTATTCCTAGCCTAAACATACCCATCCAGATGTTTTAGAACTGGCGGTTTGGTCCTACGAGCTGCAAAATGAAAGTTACACCCCTTTGCAACTTTACACTACTTAACTTTAGGCCTCAAACTAGGGCATAGGCTTAAATTTTATTTCCACCATCCAAATATTCCCAAATTTTGGATTTTTGATACTTATTTTTGTATTCTTGATGCTTATTTTTGTATGGGAATATGTGCCAAGTTTCATGATTTTCTCACACGTGAAAGTTCCTTTTTCACAAAGCCCTTGATTTCCTAGATTTTACATGGCAGATTGACTATTTTTAGTGCAAATTCTAGTATTTCAGGAATGTTCAAGACTATGGAATGTTAAATTATATTATAAATGCATAAATAAACCTTCCCTATGGATTTCAAGACCTGACTAACCCATTTAGTATATGTTGTTCCATAACAATCCTAAAAAATGAGACCTAATTTGACTGTAACAATCCATTATTTACCTATTATGTACAAAACACCTTATCTAATTTTCACATATGTTTATTAAGGGCCAAAAGGGTATCCAAATCAGGTCTCGGATCTCCATTATTAGGTGTATGGAGGGAGTTATGGCATAAAAGGTCTCTGAGAACTAGACAAATGCAGAGAATTATGGGTTTGAATCATGGGGTCAACTATTTTTTTACCATTTAAGGAAAAGGAACATTTCCCACTCACCACAATTGGACAGTGCAAAATGTGATGCAAAATTTTTTGCTCAAATATTGACCCCAATCTGTCAACCCCATACCTTAAACCCTCAACCCTAATCCCTCGACACTATCCCTTAAACCCTAAACTTGAAACCCTTGACCCTAATCTGTCCACCCTATACCTTAAACCCTAAACCCTGGACCCTCTACCCTACACATTAAACCCTCAACCCTAATCCCTCAACATTATCCTTTAAACCCTAAACCCTAAACTTGAAACCCTTGACCCTAATCCATCAACCCTATACCTCAAACTATAAACCCTCTACCCTCTACCCTTTACCCTTTACCCTACACATTAAACCCTCAACCCTAATCCTTGAACACTATCCCTTAAACCTTATCCGTCAACCTTCAACCCTCAAATCATAATACCTCAAACCTCAACCCTCAACCCTCAAACCTCTACCCTCTACACTATACATTAAACCCTCAACCAAAAATATCTTAGATATATGAGAGCGAGAGAGAAAGATAAATACCTGAGAGAGGGAGTTAGAGTGAGATTGAGAGAGAGAGAAAGACCTAAGAGGGAGAGAGAGAGGGGGGAGTGTGAGAGAGTGGGTTGGAGTGAGAGAGAGTAGTCTAGGTAGGGTGGGAGGTTGTGAGTCTTGAGAGAGAGAGTATTTATCTAGTTAGTGTGGGGGAGATACTTGAGTTAGGGAGAAGGGGTGAGAGGGGTATTTTGAGGGAGAGACATGAGAGAGAGGGGTTTGGAGTGAGAGATTATTCTAGGTAGGGTGGGAGGCAGTGAGACTTGAGAGGGAGAGAGAGATTTATCTAATTAGTGCGGGGGGGAGAGTTGAGAGGGAGAGAATGGGTGGTAGGGATATTTTGAGGGAGAGACCTGAGAGGGCGTGTGAGATAGGGGTTGGAGTGAGAGAGTAGTCTAGGTAGGGTGGGAGGGAGATAGGCCTAAGAGAGATAGAGAGACTTGAGAGGGAGAGATAGATTTATCTAGTTAGCACATGAGGGGTAGAGACTTGAGAGAGGGACAAGGGGTGGGAGTAATATTTTGAGGGAGAGACCTAAGAGAGATGGAGTATGAGAGAGGGGGTTGGAGTGATAGAGATTTGTCTAGGTAGAGTGGGAGGGAGTGAGACCTGAGAGAGACAGAGAGAGTTATCTAGTTAGCATGAGGGGGAGAGACCTGAGAGAGGGAGAAGGGGTGGGAGGGGTATTTTGAGGGAGATACCTGAGAGAGAGGGTGTGAGAGAGGGGTTTGGAGTGAGAGAGAGAGAGAGAGAGAGAGAGTTATCTAGTTAACATGGTGGGGAGAGACCTGAGAGAGGGAGAAGGGGTGGGAGGGTTATTTTGAGGGAGAGACTTGAGAGAGAGGGAGTTGGAGTGATAGAGAGTAGTCTAGGAAGGATGGGAGCGAGTGAGACTTAAGAGAGAGAGAGAGAGAGACTTGAGAGGGAGAGATACTTATCTAGTTAGGGTGGGGGGGAAAGACCTAAGAGATGGAGAGGGGTTAGGAGGGATATTTTGAGGGAGATACTTGAGAGAGAGATGAGAGGGAGAGAGAAAGATAAAGACCTAAGAGAGGGATATGGAGTGAGAGAAAGAGAAAGACCTGAGAGAGAGAGAGAGGGGGGAGTATGAGAGAGGGGGTTGGAGTGAGACAAATTTGTCTAGGTAGGGTGGGAGGGAGGGAGACCTGAGAGAGAAAGAGACTACTACATCGAGAAAGAGATTTATCTTGTTAAGATGGGAGGGAGAGACCTGAGAGAGAAAGAGACTACTACATCGAGAAAGAGATTTATCTTGTTAGGATGGGAGGGAGAGACCTGAGAGAGGGAGAAGGGGTGGGAGGGATATTTTGAGGGAGAGACTTGAGAGAGAGGGAGTGTGAGAAAGGGGGTTGGAGTGAGAGAGAGAGAGATTAGTCTAGGTAGGGTGTGAGGGATATGTAGTGAGAGAGAGAAGGAGTTGGAGTGAGAGAGATTTGTCTAGGTAGGCTGGGAGGGAGTGAGACCTGGTAGAGAGAAACTACTACATCGAAGAAAGAGAGTTATCTAGTTAGGATGGGAGGGATAAATTTAAGAGAGGGAGAAGGGGTGGGAGGAATATTTTGAGGAGAGACCAGAGAGAGGAGAGAGAGAGAGGGGGGGTGTAGTGAGAGAGATTAGTCTAGGTAGGGTGGGAGAGGAGACCCTGAGAGAGGGAGGAGTGTGAGAGAGGAGGTTGGAGGAGAAAGAGTAGTCCAGGTAGGGTGGGAGGAGTGATACCTAGAGAGAGAGAGAGAGAGAGAGAGAGAGAGAGAGAGAGAGAGAGAGAGAGAGAGAGAGAGAGAGAGAGAGAGACCTGAGAGGGAGAGAGAGAGAGAGAGGGAGGGAGTGTGAGAGAGGAGGTTAGAGTGAGAGAGATTTGTCTAGGTAGGGTGGGAGGGAGTAAGACCTAAGAGAGATAGACTACTACATAGGAGAAAGAGAGTTATCTAGTTAGAATAGGAGGGAGAAACATAAGAGAGGTAGAAGGGGTGGGAGGGATATTTTGAGGGAGAGACCTAAGAGAGAGGGAGTATGGGAGAGGGGTTTGGAGTGAGAGAGAGTAGAATGTGTAGGGTGGGAGGAAGATGGAGTGAGAGAGAGGGAGGGAGTGTGAGAGAGGGGGTTGGAGTGAGATAGATTTATCTAGGTAGGATGGGAGGGAGTGAGACCTGAGAGAGACAGAATACTACATCGGAGAAAGAGAGTTATCTATTTAGGATGGGAGGGAGAGACTTGAGAGAGGGAGAAGGGGTGGGAGGAATATTTTTAGGGAGAGACATGAGAGAGAGGGAGTGTGGGAGATGGGGTTGGAGTTAGAGAGAGTATTATAGGTAGGGTGGGAGGGAGTGAGACCTGAGAGAGAGAGAGAGAGAGAGAGAGAGAGAGAGAGAGAGAGAGACTTGAGAGGTAGAGAGAAAGTTATCTAGTTATAAGTGTGGGAAGGGAGAGACCTGAGAGAGGGAGAGGGGTTGGGAGGGATATTTTGAGGGAGAGACCTAAGAGAGAGAGAAAGATAAATACCTGAGAGAGGGAGTTGGAGTGTGTGAGAGAGAGAGAAAGACCTAAGAGGGAGAGAGAGAAAGTGTGAGAGAGGGAGTTGGAATGAGAGAGAGTTGTCTAGGTAGGGTGGGATGAAACCTGAGAGAGAGTTGTCTAAGTAAGGTGGGAGAGATTGAAACCTAAGAGAGAGAGAGAGAGAGATTTATCTAGTTAGGGTGGGGGGAGAGACCTAAGAGATGAAGAGGGGTTGGGAGGGATATTTTGAGTGAGATACTTGAGAGAGGGAGTGGGAGACACCTGAGAGAGAGAGAGAGAGAGAGAGAGAGAGAGATGTGTGTGAGAGAGAGAAAGATAAAGACCTGGGAGAGGGAGTGGGAGTGAGAGCGATAGAGAGAAAGACCTAGAGAGAGAGAGGAGTGTGAGAGAGAGAGATTTATCTAGGAGAGGGAGGTAGTGAGAGAGAGAGAGAGAGAGAGAGAGAGAGAGAGAGAGAGAGAGACTATTGTCAAAGATAGAGAGCTATCTAGTTAGTATGGGAGGGAGCGACCTGAGAGAGAGGGAGTGTGAGAGATGGGGTTGGATTGAGAGAGGGATTAGTCTATTTATTATGGGAGAGAGTGAGACTTGAGAGAAACTTGAGAGGGAGAGAGAGAGAGAGAGAGCTATCTAGCTAGGGTGGGGGGAGAGACTAGAGAGAGGGATATGGGTTGGGAGGGATATTTTGAGGAATAGACCTAAGAGAGAGGGAGTGTGAGAGAGGGGGTTGGAGTGAGAGAGAGTTGTCTAAGTAGTGTAGGAGGGATAAAATACCTAAGAGATATAGACTTGAGAGGGGGAGAGAGAGAGTTATCTAGTTAGGGTGGGGGGAGAGACTTGAGAGAGGGAGAGGGGGTGGGAGGGATATTTTGAGGGAGAGACTTGAGAGAGAGGGAGAGAGAGAGGGAGTGGGAGACACCTGAGAGAGAGAAATACTTGAGTCAGAGAGAGAGAGACCCAAGAGAGAGATACTTGAGATGGAGAGAGAGAGAGGGAGTTGGAGATACTTGAGAGAGAGAGAGAGAAAGAGAGAGAAACTTGTGAGGGAGAGAGAGTCATCTAGTTAGGGTGGGAGGGAGAGACTTGACAGAGGGAGAGGGGGTGCAAGAGATCCAAGAGACTAATGGTGGGAGATATAGAGTGAGGGAGAGAGTTGTATAGTTAGGGTGGGAGGGAGAGAGCAAGGGAGAGAGAGTTGTCTAGTTAGGGTGGGAGGGATAGACTTCAGAGAGGGAGAGGGGGTGCAAGAGATCCAAGAGACAAAGGATGGAAGGGATAGAGTGGGGGAGAGACTTGAGAGAGAGGGGGTGGGAGGGATAGAGGGAGGAAGAGACTTGAGAGAGAGGGGGTGGGAGGGATAGAGTAAGGAAGAGACTTAAGAGGGGGAGTTATCCTATACATTAAACCCTCAACCCTATACCTTAAACCCTAAGGATGGAAGACAAGGTAGAGAGTGTAGGAGAGACCTAAAGAGGGTTGAGAGATCTAATGGGTACATATTGGTTAAGAGGGAAGGAGGAAGAGAGGGAGTGAAAGGTAAAACCTCAACTATCCATCAACGATCACAAACCATGAACTCTAATCATTATCAAAGTGGTGGAGAGAGACACAAAGAGAAAGAAAACTTAGTTTTTTGTCAATGCGACCCATTTGGCAAGCACCAAATTTTATGCTCTCTAAATGAAACATCCAATTTGGCAAGCACCAAATGGAATGTGCCATTTGGAGAGCGCTAGATTTGGTGCTCGCCAAATGAGTTGCTTATGGGCGTGATTTTCTTAGGAGGATACCAAATTTACACATATTTTGGCCATGCTAACTATCTTGTTTGCACATCTTTCAATGAAAGTTTATAAAAAAAATGTGATGATGTTAGGCTCTCTCTTAGCTATCTAAATATATTAAGTATTTTACATTCTGATTATGTTAAGGTTTTTATCCATAACTTCTCTTGTTATTGCCTTTGTTTTTTGTCAAAAACCAACATGTGCTAGTTTTAGGATGGATTTTTACTCATTCATCGAATCTTGAAACAAATTACATTTTTTAAACCTAGACTCCATTCTACACATGATAAAAATAAAAATAATCAATTTTTGATAGTTTTCAAAAAAAAATAGGGAGGAGCATGCTCAAATTTCAACTTTTCAGGATGTGTCCACTTTGAAAATTCTTAAAATATTTTATATTCATTAAAAAAAATAGCCAAAATAATAGGGATAAATTATAGGGTGTTAGCTAATTTCTCACTATTCATATTTTTGAAATTCTAGAAAAAGGTTAATGAAAAAGGGGGGCTTAGATGCTATGCTATTCTTTTTTGATAAAAATAGGACCTATTTTGGTCCCCACTTTTTAAAACCCTTAATCTTTTTTAATTTCAAAAAAAATAGTAGCTTAGAAACTAGACTCGAAGCACTACAACTCTTGTTCTCGCTGCATCTTCAAATTTTGAGTGTAACTATCTTCATTTTCTCATGCACATCAGATTTTGTTGATTTTAGAAGAAAAAAATGGCATCTTAAGAGCCATTTTTGTGTCATAGCTTGGTGTACTTACCCAGGTATTACCTTTCATTAATAGATTGGACAAATCTTAATGTTATGTAATATCTCTAAATAGGGATAATAGAAAAACAACAATATCTCCAAAAACATGCAATAAAAATTGTAAAATTTTATTTGCAAATAGAAAACCCCTCAACAAACTCAGATCATGCTCAAAACATTTTTCTAATTTTTTAATGATTTTATAGGAATTTTTAATATGAAAAAATTATACAAAAATCCACTAAAACTACCCAAAAATTTCATAAACGGGTTTTATTATTTTTCTTAGTTTTTCTAAAATGAATGTAACCAGTAATATACATGTTAATGCCCAAACAACTCAAAAAATTCCTTCAAAACCATAGTCGCCTTTGCCAAAACCCTCAGAAAATCAGCGCTAGGTTTGTTCCACTTGTCATTTTTATTACTATCTTCAATGATGCTCGGTAACATGAAGACGCCTTGTTGTAGATTATCCAAATCTGAACTTGATGCTTTGAATATCACCTCCAAAAATGGCCTCCAAACCTGATAAAGAATTGTAGCTTTAAAAATTGATGTGTCGAGGTTTCACAAACCAAATCTCTTCCATTGAAACACACCCTTCTAACTAAGGGGAGCCTGTATGTCTCTTTAAAACCAAGGATACTCAAGGGTTTTAGACCTTAAGCCAAGTTGCAACAACAATAAACAAAAAACTCACAACATAATAAGCTTTAAAAGACCCCTAAGATAGTTATATAATAATTCCCAAAGAGATGAATTAATCTCAACCCTTGATTCACCACCTCTTAATCCAATGCTCCACATTGAAACCTAAAAATTGATCCAATAAGCTCCTTGAAAACCCATGCTCCCTTTGCCTTTTTATCATATGCTTTTTAAATTCATTTAAAGTAAATAAAAGGGGGACAACTTAAGTCTTTTGGCTAGGATTTACTTAAGTTTCCTAAAAATACATGCCCACAACTTAAAATGACTTAAGTTCACTTAAGTTGCATAAAATACATGCACATAACTTAAGAATATAATATAATACAAGCCAAAGACTCCATACTTACCCAATAATGCTTTGTGTCATCTTTCTCTTGGGTAATCCAAGGAAAGGATAGCTAATGTGTTGCTAATCTTCATGATTTGAGTTGGGGACATTACAGTCCTCCCCACAAAAAGAATGCTTTTCCTCACGAATTTATAGATTAGGATGCTTAAGAATCTCCTCTCCTTTCCATGTTGCATCCTCCAAAGGCAAGGTTTTCCATTTGATGAAATATTCAAAAATTATCTTATTCTTCAACCTTTTCTCTCTCACTTGCAAAATTATTTCTAGAATGAGTATCAATTTACCTTCATCCATAGAAGGAGTCACATGTTGTCCAAGATCCCTCTTAAGGCATGACACATGGAATACATTGTGTGTTTTTCTTGTAGTTGGTAACTCTAACTAATATTCTACTTTACCAATTCGTTTGATCACCTTGAAAGGCCCATAAAACCTTGGTTTAAGCTTTTATTCTCCACTTACCTTCAATGAAGATCATCTATAAGGTTGAAGATGCACAAATACCATGTCTTCCACCTCAAAAGACCTCTCAACCCAATGGTGATCAACATATTTTTTTTGTTGTTCTTGTGCAATCTGAATATTATCCTTAAGTTCCTTAAGGATCTCTTGATTCTCTTTTTCACACTCAAGAGCTTTTGGAGCTCTAGAATCAGAAAAAAAAAAAAAAAACAAATCCACAAATGTAGAAGCTTCATAACCATACTTGAAGCTTTGAAAGGATTTCATACCTATGCTCATTCAACATAGTGTTGTAACAGAATTTTTCCAAATGTAACCACTTTTCCCATGCTTTTTGTTGCCTCGAAACATAGCTCCTCAAGTAACCTTCAAGCCATTTATTTATGATTTTAGTTTAAACCATCCATTTGTGGATGATGACTAGTGCTATGATTGATTTATGTCCCAGCCAGCTTCATCAACTCTTGCCAAAAAGTGTAGATGAATATGTGATCTCTATCACTTATAATTCTTTTTGGCACACCATGAAGTCTAAATACTTGCTCAAAAAATAGACCAGCAACTTATGGTGCTTAAAATCAAAAGGTACTGGCATGAAATGAGCATATTTAGTGATTCTATCCACCACAACAAAAATATAATCTTTACCATTGACCTTAGGTAGACTAGTAATGAAATCCATCGATATGTGTTCCCACTTTTGATTGGGAATGGGAAGTGGTTGTAACAAATCTGTTGGGAAAGAAACATCGGCCTTATTCCTTTGGCACTCTATGCATTCCCTCACATGTTTGAGGATATCATCTTTCATAACTTTCTATGAGAATCTTTCACAAATGTATTTGTATATCTTCAAATAACCCAAATGACCAACAGTTGATTGTTATGGACAACAATAAGAATCTTGTGCTTGAGCTTACTTTTCAATACTAAATAGAATGTTGATTTTTTGAATATTCTACCAATATGTGATCCTTCCAAGAAGCTAAAAAATTTAAAGTAAACAAAATGAATGGTTTCTAGATAATGCATCCATAAGCCTAGGGATCACCATGGCTCCAACCAAACCTCAAAACCAATGTCATGTGAAACCAAACATCCAAAAAGATAACCAAGACCAAAAACAAAGAACCTACAAATCATAAGCATGTAGCATGTCCTTCTACATACACCTCTAAATGAGAACTGTGTCAAGTATGATCTCCTCCCTAATAGCCCAAGAAAATAGCCATAAAAACACCAAACCTACTCGATATCATAGATCAAACACAACATATATATCATCTAATCAACATGGATGTAAGCCTCTCAAACCAAGGAAAATAAACTCACTGTATCCATTCCCAAAACAAGAAATCAAACTTCTCCATGGTGATGTGGTCTTAATGGTGGAGGACAGACCTTGGATGCAGTTGTTGGACTATGAGGGCCTCCCCTTTCGGTGTAGGAGGTGTTTCTCCACATGCCATTTGGCCTCTAGTTTCCCTCTTGCCCGTCGCAAGGGTGTTGCTACTTGGTGAAAGGATGCTCTCTTGGACCATCTCACGGTTGGTTCTCCCTCTTCGGATGATTCCTCCGAGGAGGGCGACCCTCCCTTGGTTGTTTCTCCCAAGGTGACTAAGTCGAGCTCCTCTTTCGGCTTTCCCTTGCATGGAACCTTTGTTGCCTCAATCTGTTGTTGTTGTTTAGGCAGAACCTACCCCTCCCTTCTTGAACGACTCTGCTAGTCCTTTGTTAGCTCATGTCTCCTCTTCTTCACTGTCGGCTCTCGTGATGTGTGATGGCTCCTTGCCCAGGGTGGTTGTTGTGGATCCGCTCCTCTTGCCTCGCTCGGTGGATTTCGATTCCAAGTCTCCTTGGTCTATTGTGTAGAGGAAGAAGGGACTCCCCAAATTTGTCGCTTCTTTGCAGCCTAAGGTTAAGGGAGTCAAATAAGTCCCCTCAGATTTTGGGGTTGTCTAGTCCTTGTTTGTTGTTCTACAGTTGTCTGTCAGTTGTTTCTGTAAGTGGCCTGTTTGGCCTGTTTTGTCAGGCCCTAGTGGCTCCTATTTGTTCTTCTCCTAGTTCATATTCTGGTTTGAACTAGCTTCTTTTTGGCCTTGTGGGATTTATGCGTGAAGGGTACAACACCTTATAAATGTTGCTTATTTAATCAAAAACAAGAAATCAAACCAATAACCATCTCCTAAACTCCTCATCAATAAATGATAACATTAACTCAAATGCACAAGGAGATAACCATGCCAAACATCTCTCAAAATGAATCCTCCAGAACTAACTATCCATATCTCAAGATCCATATCTATGAAATATAAAGCAATATAAGCTAATGTTAAACAATCCTCAAATGAGTCTCCCAAAATCAATCACCATGACTCAACTCATCCCCATGAGAAATCAAAGCACAAAACATAAACACATCAAAAATAGGATGGGCAATACCTATTAGATGATAAATTGTCGATTAGACCAAGAGTGGGGAATGAGAATGCTCCTCCAAGATAACCAAGTCATCATGACTCACTCCAAGAACAATCTTCTCTATAGGTCCATCATGAACTCACGTCCATATCTAGGTGAAGGCTTCTTGGTCTCTATGTTGAAACCTCCAAAGAGTAACTGTCTCAAGCAAGTCTCTCTAATCACAAGAGAACTCTAACCTCACCCACATCTCCAAGTATCCATGAGCACCTCCAACCAATCAATCCATGCTATTGGGTTGCAGTGGGATGACTATTTCCAAGTAAAATTGCTATATACAAAGAAATTTGGTACACATAACTTTGTAGCTTAGATGTGATAAAGACTCATAAGGTTTGGATCAAGGTAAAAGCAAACGAAGTGGTTGTCTTAATGGGAAAATGATAAAATGGTATGAGTGAAAAGTAACAATAAATGTTTCTAGGTAGTTAAGTTGTTGCCTAGATGGGAAGAGAGGTTCTAAGGTTGGGATGGACCATGTTTGTTAATTGATTCTCTATAATGTCAAGTTCATTAGGAAAAGAGCGAGACAAAGAGGAATAACCTCCTCTTCTAGCTCTTTCATGATATTTGCTTATAGCCTGAAACATGTCAAGTGGCAAGCAAAGGAAACACTTATAAAGCTTTAGATGATAAGAAAATACAACCTTACCGTCATGATATTTGCTAAATATTCCTACAAAATATTTTAACAACTTATTTTGTAATTTACCATATTGAATCAAACAAAATTATAACTAATGACATGACTTCTTATTCAATGACTGTATAAAATATAGAGAAGTATCTATTTCATTTGTTTTAAGTCTATTTTGATCTAGTTGTTCCTAATGCAATTATCACTTTATGACAAAAAGACAATTCTATTATCAAAAATCAATCAAGACATTCATTGTTGGAGAGACGATTATTGTACATAGGAAAAGGATAGCATAAGGTAGAAAGGATTGTACAACACACAAAACCTTGTCTTTTCTCTAAAGAATGAAGAATTGCAATGCATGTCTCATAAGTGAGTCAATTATTTACTTATTTATCTAAACATAGATGGATTAACAATATTTATATAAAAATATAATCAGTGATTTTTTTAATGGCTAATATTTGTCAATTGGCTAATAGTTGAAATTTGGGAATCTAAAATTTTAACATTTATCACCACATTTTTATGAAATTTTATTATTGCTTTATTTAAATCGTCAAAGAATTTATTTTATTAAAAAATTTAGCTCAAAAATTTGTTACAATATTCGATACATGATTAGATCAGATTTGCCTAAATTCTATAAGTTATAGTAGAAATCTATATTAATTCACCAAATAGTATATCATAATTATTAGTTACTTTAAGGTCATATTTCCAATCTTTAGTTCCACCATTGATTTACAATATAATCTAATGGCCCTCATACTCCATGAGGTAAAATGTACCTACGATTTGCAATGCTCATGGGGCCTGAAATGTCTTTTGATTTGTCGATCTTCTAAGATCAAAGATCCAAAAGCAATTTCAAGCCTCGTGAGCATCACAAATCATGGGTATATTTTACCTCGCAAAATGCAATGAGGGTCATTAAATCAACAATCTAAAAACAATTTCAAGCCCCATGAGCATTATAGATTGTGTGTACATTTTATCTTGCAAAATACAATGAGGGTCAAATTATGTTTTAAATCAATGGTTGCAAGTAAATGTTATAATCTACCCCCCTCAAACCCATTGATAATTTCCACCCATTCCACCCACCGTGAGCCCCTATTTTTCTATAAGAATTATTTTTTTATTGGAAGGATTCACCATCATAATTAATGCATTTTTCTTTTTCTTTTTTAAAATTGTCAATATTTTCTACAAAATTTTAATGATATAAAAAAAAATTGTCAATAAAATTAATATTTTGTTTGAAAAAAATAAAAAGATAATATAAATTAATATTTCTTCTCAAAAAAATGAAAAATTCATCAAAATTTTATATCTTTTTTAAAGAGGTTTCTTAAATTTATCACTAAATAAAATAATTATATTATATTATATTATTGTTATTATAATTGACATTATTACATTTTTAATTAATTTTTTTATTTAAAATGATTCATTAATTAGATTTTACATTTGAAAATTTGTAATTCAATTAACTAGAATTCTTGACAACGCCACAACTCCACTTAACACTAAGAAATGCTGATATCTGAACTTTCTAAGATCAGTTGTGTGTTCTTTGCTTCTCTCTTTTATCATTGAGTACGTATGTCCTTCCACCAAGAGCTAACACATTTTCTTCTCTAGGGTTTTCGAAATGTCCAGGACTACAAAGTAAAAGTTGAGTTTTGTTGGAACCTGTCACGGGTGTCAAGGACTACGACCTCTGGGAATTTGCCCATCTCGAACTTAATAGCCCAAATATCAATATCATCACCCAACAGAATTTTGTTCATAGAAATAATATATCCAGCTGCTACATACCAATATGCACTTCAAAAAATATATCGTCATAATGCTGGTACTACGGTTTTGGTTAAAATCGTGATCGTAATACAGTCGACATAAGTGTATATAAATGGCTGCCATTAAAGGGGATTTGAACCCTGTTTTTATATAAGCCAGGCAGGCGTTTTGGCCTCCACGGCAAAAGTAATCAATCGGGACAGTAGCTCACCCGCAGAAGCTCGGTCTAAGGTTACTTCTCATGTACCGCTTATGCAAAATCTAATTAATGCCTCTGAAAGTATTGGAAAAGTTTCATGAGTAGCAGAATGATGATTGGGTATATAAAAAAAAAAGGCTATTGTAATTACAGGATCTTGAGCAAAGTTTGGATCAGAACCTGCTGTTAGAGACAATGCAAACTTTAATAGTATATTCATCTGCGTTTTACCTTAGTTTCTTCGCGCGCAAACAACAGAAAAAAATTACATTTGGATTTTGACTAATTTTTTTTCATCAAATCTAAACATCTATATCAATATCAAGGAAAATTCATGGTGTTAACAGAAACCTCAACCAAATGATTGTGGAGACAAGACTTACAAACTATCTTGGACACACTGGTGGAGACCATTCTCTGATTCACTGACTGTGGTACGAATACCCTCTCTTCATTGACAGAAATATTGGCATAAATGTTATTTGAATCCATCTAAATTGTTATTTAGGTTTAGTTGTTATTTTTCCTGGTTTTCAAACTCAATTTGCCGGAAAAATCTAATTAAAGCCTCTGCAGGTATTGTAAAGATTTCATGGAATTCTGTAATCTGGTGCTTTAATCCAATATAATATTAAAGAAGAGTGGGGTATTTAATTTTCAATCCATAGCTATGATTTTTCTTTTCTGATTATTTCATTTGATGATGGATTATAAAGTATGATCTAAGATATTGATAAAAAATTAATCAAATCCACAAATAAAAAATTAATCAATCCACAAATATTACCAAATTCCACTGTAAAAATTTCAGATTTTTAAACAAAGAGCTCATTCTACTTAAACCCAAAGTCATGACATGTAAATGATTATTTCTCATTATTTAAAACCACAGGCAGACAATACACAAGCCATATTATATAATATTTGAACTTTAATTTCATACCCTCATAATAACCCAGAACATCTGTGTCCTGCCATAGAGCTAAAGCAGGCCACTGTAGAGTTGTAAATGTACCAAATGATTTCACTTAGTGACTACTGATACATTATTTTCCTGAGACTTTTCTTCATGGGTTCTCTTGAAATAGAAATGCAGACACCTTTAACTCTATCTTATGTCTTTAATGTACAAGCCCAACAATTAGTATTGCCCTAGAGCATGTCATCTACTCGTACATTTATTTACTTACAAAATTTAGTACCAACAAATCCAACCCGCAGTCTAAACTGAAGTTGCATTCCATGCAGGGCTCCAGCCTATTCATACTGATACATCTGGAAGGAAGAACGCTTCATGCGCTTCGAGGGAAGCGCTTCGAGGCATCCTGTATCTAGCATTCCAATGTCTGGAACTACGAAACAAGCTTCATCATAATCAGGAACTTGGGAGATTTGAGTAGTCTTAGATTTTCCTTTATTTGAAGAAGTATTGGCCTTTCCTCCTGCTCTTCCACCCATTACATTAATGGCACTGGGATGGGATCCACTCGACAGCTGTGGAACCTGTGCAAGGGTATCCTGTTCTTCCCCGAAGAATGTCATGTCAGTAAGGTTCCAATCAAAATCTCCCAAGTTGCCCTGGTCTCCCTGTACAAGCAAAAAATAAGTAGAATTCGGAAAGAACATTCGGTAAAAACGATTTGGGTGTTTAAAAAAACTAAAAGAAACAAAATTAAAAAACTTAAGTATACCCAGAATATCAACTTTTTTTCAATTTTTTTTGGGTAATACGTCAGAAAATTAATAAAATACAACTGATAGCAAATATCTACCTCGAAATATTTTTAATGAAAACTTCAAAGCCTGTGGAAATAAACGATGATAAAATACAGAAGGATTCTTTGATTCTATTTTAGCAAATATGTACGTCTCCTTCGAAGGAATGGGGGGAATAATAGCATAAAGATAAAGAGTAGGGGAGTTCAGAATAAAACTTATAAATATTACCTTGGAATCGAAATCCGAGAGCGGCAAAAGATCATCCACATTCCAGCAAGGTTCCACGTAACTTTGATGAGCTATACCTCCCGACTTCTTGAGCGCCGACATGGTTGACATGGTAGCAGAAACAGCAGAATTTGATGCATTCGGAGCCGTAGATCCTTCATTCTCGCAATGGGAGGAAATATCAGCGCTCAAAGCAACCCTAATTCCGGTGGCGAGAAACCGCTGGTGTTTCGCCGCTAAAGTGTCCGGCGAGTGAACGGACTCGTCACAGTCCCGGCATAGCAGCGCTCGATCTTCCAAACAAAATACAAAAGCTGTCTTATCCTGCACAATATTTCAGACGGAAAGAAAAACCACTTACTAAAAAAAGAAAAAATAAGGTGAACAAAAAAATATAAAACAGAAAAAAAAAAAAAGAATCCTCTGGAAAGCAAAATCTTAAAATCTCTTAGATGATGAAACACCTGAAATTTATGGATGGATGATTTAAATAGCAATACACACTGTATAGATATAATCTAATTATTTTGCATTTCAAAGCCACAGCAACATGGTCATGTTTGTATTCAACAAAGTATGTCCCAGTAAATGGATAGGCCCTGTGGAAGCTGGTAGGCCCCGCTGCTTGCAACCAAGGGCTTGAATCCATTAACTTGAAGGGCAAAAGCTAAATGCAAAGCATTGATGCTTATAACCTTTAGGTACTTTAAAATGTGAAACCTGCAGGTACAGAAGATTCAGATAGCACATTTTAGATATATCTGTTATGGACTTCAAGGGTAAGACAGATCGAGAGGAGACGTTATATAGGTTGTGAACTTTTATGGGCGGTCCGGATGGAACGTCATTTTTTATATGGAGGTAAGACTTTACCGTTTAAGAAAGAGAGGCATGAACAACAGTAAACATCCCAAAAACAGGAATGCAGGAGTTGAATAGAATGAAAAGTATTAAAATACCCAAAGTAGGACAAAAAATATATATATAAAGTCTTAAAATACCCAATTTGCAAACGTTGATTAGAAAAGTAGTGAAAGCCTGTAAGAACTAGAAAGAAACAACCACACTCCTTCAATGGTCACCCCAGAAAATGTTGGGTAAAGAGTAAAACCTACATGGAACGCAAAGATGCCTGTTACCCTGTTGAAAACTAGTTCAATGATTAAGACCAGATCATTTTAAAAGAAACTAGGAGAAGAAAGAATATGAAAGATCCAAGTCCGCATCTTAACCCTTAACTCTGTGTTATATTTAAAAATCAAAATCAAAAATCAAAATCTAGCATGAAATGTTTGAGGATTTGACTGAGTTTTTTCAGTCTATGTTTGGGATCAAATTTGATAATCTATCAGAAACGTCATTGAAAAATCGTCAAATCGAGAAACATCTCATATTAATATGTCTACTATCCTAAATCAATTTAATAACAGGGTTGCCCTCCAAAAACAAACTACACCCCCTACAAGTTGTATCTCCCTTTTCTTGACCCACTTTATCAATCTAATAGATTCCTTGTAACACAGCTTTTTCTGAACTTGATCTCACAGCCTTGAGTATACCCACTACACAGTAATTTTCCATCATCATTATGGTAAGAAACTTCAACTGCAGCCAATCCAAGACCTGTTGAGAAACCCCAATTCAATTCATTTAATTTCCTCTGAGGTCTAGAGTTGGAACCTTACCTGGCATATATCACAGCGAGAAAGCTTAGAATTGGAGGCCATGAGCGGCAGGCGCTTGTGCTTGCTTGCAAGCTTGTTAGCCTGGTGCACCTTAACATCGCATTCTGCACACAAAGCCGCTTCATCTGCGCAGCATATGACCGCAGCCGGCTTGTGCTCGCACACATCGCACTGAATCCTCATTATCAGGAAACTCAGGAAACCAGACGGAGAAAGCGAGAAATCAAAATTTGAAGATAATGGGTACAAATCCTAACACCTGAGACACCTTTAAACCTTAATTTATAGGCACCACCATCTATATACATTGCTCCGCTGCGAAATCAGAAATAGCCATTGAACTGAGAAAAACCTCCCGCTTCTGAAAGATGGGTATCCTAGAAAGTGTGGAATAAGTAGCAAAAAAAGGTCTAATTTGTCAGAATGAATGAGAACCACAAATGTTTGTTAGCAGTAAATGCTGTAGTTAATGACTGAACATGTGATTAGCATGCAATGTAACCTTATCTCCATGGATTTGCCTTTCATTTTGGTCTTTGCTTTGTAGTTGGGAAGGCAGGTAGCATTGGTAATTTTTTTATTTATTTTTTTTACAAATGTGGAACGGTTATTTTTAAAAATCAGAGAGTTTAAAGCCAATGGTAAGAGGACAATTATTTATTATATTTTGACGGCCACAAATGTTGTCAATTGGCTGTGCATGTTACTGATTAAATATGTGGGGAATCTTATCTTAATGAGAATGAAGATTGGCCTGTGTATTTGGTCTTTGATTTGTACTTATCCCATAATGTTTTCTATGGAAGGACAGCTTTTAAATATCAAAAGTTTAGAAGTTGAAGTCATTTAATTGAAAAAAGGAAAATTATTTTTTTATTTTTAGTGTCCTTGCTTTTTGATATTTAAGTAGAGGTGTGTAATAGTTTTAAATTTATTTTAAAGTTTCTTTAATATTTTTTAAATATTATAAGGATCGGTTTTAATTATCAAAAATATATGAGGTGAGGGTTCTGGTTCTTTTTGGTATTTAAGTCGAGACGTGCAGAAGTTAAATTTATTGTGAAGTTTCTTTAATATTTTTTAAATATGATAAGGACTGATTTTAATTATAAAAAATATATGTGGAGGGGGTTTGGTGCTTTCTTTTTGATATTTAAGCAAAGGTGTATAGAAGTAAGTAGAGGTGTGTAGAAGTTTTAAATTTATTGTAAAGTTTCTTTAATATTTTTTAAGTATTATAAGAACTGATTTTAATTATCAAAAATGTTTTGGTTGATTGGCTAAAACATCTTGTTGCAAGCAAGAGATCACGAGGTTCATCTCCATCCTCTACTGGCCCGAGCTAGGCTAAAAGTCTTGCTTTCATCAATAAAAAATATATATTTATATATATTTATATTTTATCAAAAAAATAATAATATTAGAAACAATTTTGAATTTTATAATTTTATAAAAAATATATTATTGTTTTTATTTGTAAATTTGGTTTAAAAGGTCATGTACTCATAATTTTGATATAAAAAAAATTTATACATTATCTATTGGTTGTTTCAATAGAGGATCATATCCAAAAACTCCAAAGGATGATAGTTTTTCAATAGATATTGCTATTTACAATTTTAACTATATACTTATAGACTATTGTGGGTTTATATACTTACTTATTACATATTATATTATCAACTTACATATATATTTCATTTATTCTATTCTTTTTCAATATCCTCTCCCATGATGTTATCAAACTCCCCACCTTAAAATCAAAGGACTAGTCCATCCTTTGTGGAAGCATAGCCCCTTGTGATAGATTTGAGGAACCAGATTCCCCACTCCACTTGATGTTTGCACATAATTTTATTATGTATCGATAATACCACAAATGGAACCCGTAGATTGATTACAAATGGGTTGAGAATCGACCAAACAACCACTCTTGGATGGAAATTGAACCCTATTTAATGATATCATCCAAGATGGCCCTTAATCCTCTCCTCTATCTCAACTTAATTAGAGATTCAAAGACAATCTAAATAGCCTCCCTTATTTCACCTGCTTCAAAGAAAATCGTGACAAACATAAATGAGATATCCATATTTACTCTATAACAATATGTAGTTGAAAGGAGTGTCTCTTCCAACATAACCCTAATGGCATGGAGCGTGATTACAATGTTCACTAACCTTAAATATCTTCTTAAGTCTAAATATTTCTCCAAGAAAAGCAATGTGCCTCTTCTTGGATATCAAATGGATTGTGGTATCCATTGCCAAAATTATCCAACCTCACCAAAACAAGAGAAATCTCCCTACATTTAAGGACCTAATGAGTGGCATCTTCACATACTTACCATAATGTTTCAAATGTTTGCCATAAATTATTTTAATACCCTTTCTTAGCTTTGTTTTTGTCAAGCACATCCTTTCTATATATCATGGCGTTTTCTTGCTTATTGTGCATGGGAAGTAGGAGGAAAACTTTGATGTCACTTATTCCGTTGTGTGAGGTGAGTGGCCTACAATGCATTCCACCTCTAAATCGATGGCCAAATTGGTCATTCCCTTGTGTGAGGTGAGTGATCTACAATGCAATCCACCTCTAATTCGATGGCCAAATTGGCTAATATGTTTGAATCTCTATTTGTGTTGCAATATACATAATTAAAGTGTAAGCAATTAAGTCTTCAATTAGAAGCCAAAATTTATTTAAAATATTATTAATCTTTCAATTTGCGAATGATATTTTTTTTACGAAATTTATAATAATTAATAATTATTGAGTCCCTTCTTATATACACTTGTTCTTAGAAGAAGGGTCTGAGCTTCAATTTCATTATTAGTGCTTGGATTAAAAATAAATAAAAATACACTACCCCAATGAACTTTCATTTGTGATTATTGATTATACATCCAACACTTGATAATCCTAGATTCCCCCTTGACACCCTATCAAAGTTAATCTTGTATCATATTTCAATAGGAAAGAATTACTTATTTTTAATATTGATAAAATATAAAACAAATTTTATAATTAAATTATTAATAATATTTCTAAAGAGTACTATTTAAACATAAGTTTCAATACTATTTTAATTAGAGATCAAGCTAACAATTCCAATCTTACAAGTATTTAATTATTTTATAATTATATAAATTTAATTTATATTCAATTATTAAATTTTAAAATTGAAATAGTAAAAAAATTATTGGTTCATTTGAAAACATAGTTAAAAAGCTATAAAAAATATATTCAAAAAAAACTAAAGGCTGAAAATTATTCTTAAAATAATATAATTTTAAAACAATTGAAATTCCTTTCTCTATTTAGTTAATTGTGATATGCAAGATTATGTTTTCATTCTCTTTTTTTACTTTAAATAATAAAATATGATTGAAACTTAATGATAGAAATTATTGTGCAATTAAATTCAACATACTCTACCTAAATCCATTTTTTTCACAAATATAAAATCTGATATGCTAACTAAAATCTAAAATACCAACAAATTCTTTGACAATCCATTCAACTTGAAATATTTTTGAATTTATCTCCAATTTCCAGAAACATTTCAAACTATTATCAGATCTTTAATCCATTCATCTTCAAAAGTAAGTAGATATAAAACTACTCATTATAACTTTTTAACTAACCTTTATATAACTTTGTAACCAGCTGGAGAGTTATGGGAGTCTTTGATAAGCTGACAGTGGTAAGCTTTTTTCAAATTTTTCAAAACTTAGGAATTGGTGCCCTTTTCTCTAAGTTGTGGACAATATCGATATGGTGGCAGGTCCTTTTTCTTTGCTTTATTTTATGTTAAAACTGGTGGAAATAGCGTCACTTTTGTACTGAGCCCACAGAGTTTTACAGCAGTGAGCATTCAATTCTTGACTACCTACTGGACCACTTTACTCATACATCTGCCTTCACTCTTGTTTTGTCTGTGTGTGACACATTTAAGTATGAATAAAGCAGATTGCAATAAGTATACAGTATTTATTTGTGGCATTGGTATTACACACAAATGGTTGTCATGGACAGTGTTGAGGTGTATGAATGTGGACATTATATCCCATAAAAGGTAGAAGCGTGCTGATAATGTAGAACATGTCATATTAGATCTAGATCTAGATCTTGATCTTGATCTGTGTGGACCTGTCCTTTCTGGTTTATAATAATATATACTTGTACAACATTGTGCAGTGTGAAGGGGGATTAGATGATTCAATGGAGGTTTGTTGAGATGTACAGTTGTGTATTCACTGTTCTTTTCATGTATTGAATGTAGGTGCGTTGGTGTGGGCTGCAAGTTTCTAAATTTGACATTATCTACAATATTGGGATGGGTGACCTCCCGGACGGATCAATGCTTCACCTTGTGAGTATCACCTAGATGCAATGAATGTTAAGTGGACCATTCATTATTATGAGAGATGGGTTTTTGTGAACCACTACTTATGAATCATGGGTCAATGAGTTTGACTCGAAAACTACAGGGTTGAATTCTTATAGCAATATCATAATTTGACATGTTGTGGAAGAAACCTCCTACTTATCAATTATTTACAATAATTTATACAAATTCAAACTTATTATCCAGTTTTATTAAAAAAAAAATAGTTTCAAATTACTTGTTTTGGTCATAGTTTTTTATAATTTGTGTAAATTATTTAATTATTAGTATTTTAAATGTCTAGAAATATTTTAAAATTTGTATTTAAATTTGACAATTATTTACACTTCAAAATAGTAATATTCAATAAAAAAGATAATACAAGGTAAAAAAAGAAGGGGAAAATGAGTTAGAAATGTGTGGTCGAAAGATTTATATGTACAATGAAAAGATCATTAAAGTTATGTGAAACTTTGACAAAGAAGTCAATAGAGGTTACGGTCTCTAGTCAAGATTGTGCATCCATCATCATTGACTCATGCATCTTTGTCATTCTCAATGTTCAAAGGAGGAATCAATATGAAAAGAAAATGTTTGTTATTTTAAAATAGTAAAACCATAAATTTCCTTATCCTGTAATGCAAGAACACCAATAATATAAACCAAAAAATCCAGAACCCTACACTCACATCTTAATTAACAATGTATATACATATTTTAATTATTAATAAAAAATTGTTTACTTATTGTAATTTATACACTTATTTAAATAACTATTTTTTAAAGTAAATTAATTATTTAAATTAAAAAATGAAACAAAAGATTAAACCAATTATTACTAGCAACCACACCTTGGTGTGCAATGGGTACACCGAAGAAGTGTGGATGGTCAATTAGGTAATTTTTTGGTTTATTGTTTACATACATTTGTGTAGTATACATGAGGCCAATTGGTAGGCTATTTTTAAAATGATTTTGTTTTTGAAACAAAGCTCTCAATGGAGAAGTGATAGCTTCAAATCAAATATGCATCTACTTATAAGGATTCGAACACAACTAAAACAAAACCTCTGAATCAGGAAGATAATAAGGCTCCATTACCAATAGGCTCATGATATGTTTGAAATAGGGAGAGAGGGAGAGAGAGGGAGATATGTGGATAGAAAGAGGGAGAGATAAAGGGGGGGGAGAGAGAGAGAGAGAGATGGATATTGAGAGGAGAGGGAGAGGTAAAGAGAGGACAAAGATATAGATATAAATGGAAGAGATAAATGTATAGAGAGGGAGAGGGAGAGATTGAAATATAAAGATAGAGATAGGAAGTGATATATAAAGAGGGGTAGAGAGAGGGAAAGATATAGGGGTAAAGATATTGGAGTTGAGAAGATACAACACCACAAAAGCCCAAACGATCTTTGCAAACAAATAACCTGTTACAAGGAGAAGCAAAGAGAAACAAGAATGGAAATGCTCAAGAATGTGGAGCAAAGTATTCACCTGAAAATGTAAAATGAATAATGATACAAAAGATAGTTTTCAACTACATATAGATGAAAACCCTAAAAAAGGAAAACCCTAGGCTTGCACAATAATAATTAATAAAGTAATTAATTATTATGTACCTAATGTTAGATTAAGTGAAAAAGAGTTAAAAGGAAACTTTACATAATTAAACAAATATTGTTTAATTAATAAAGTAAATGTCCAATTACTCTAACACCCCCCCTTAAGATAGACATAGGGAGAAGCTAAAACCTAGAAGAAGCTACTGAAAGAAAAAGCAATGGGTCCCGACAACAAGGCCAGATCAGGTACCCAAGTACAATGAAATCTCTATGAAACGGAGAAAAGGAGAAAACCCAGTGGGAAAAACTCCTCTCCAAAAAGAGATAGAACAACATGCTGAAAGAAACATGAAGGAAGGAAGGCCTCATAAAGACCCCCCAAGGACAACTTCCTTCACCCCAAGCATAGAGCGCAACTGAAGATAGCGCGGAGATGCAAAAGGTTTCGTGAAGATGTCTGCAACCTGCTCGGCAGTGGGAACATACTCCAAGATGAGAGAACCATCCTGAATCAACTGTCTGATGAAATGCATATGAAGCTCAATGTGCTTCGTCCGCTGATGCTCCACCGGGTTGCGCGAAATGTGTATAGCACTCTGATTGTCACACCAAAGAATAGTGGGACTATCAGGAGGAAAACCAAACTCAGTCATCAACTGATGAAGCCATAAAATCTCCTGACTAGCGAGCACTGCAGCTTGGTACTCAGCCTCTGTAGATGATAATGCATGAGCAGTCTGCTTCTTGCATGACCATGTGATAGGACTAGAGCCAAGACAAAAAACAAAGCCAGAAGTAGACTTTCGATCATTGACATCACCAGCCCAATCTGAGTCAGTGTAGCCAACAATGTGAGGATCCCCTAATGTGTAGTGAATGCCATATGAAGTGGTGCCTTGAATGTACCTCAAAATACGCTTGGCAGCTTGCCAATGACTCTCATGAGGATCATGTGAAAATCGAGAGACAAGACCAACCGCAAAGGAAAGATCAGGACGAGTGTGAGTCAGGTACAACAAACTACCAACCAACTACCTATAAAGTGTAGCATCTACTGAAGGGGTGGGGCAAGTAGTAGTCAAAACAACCCCTGACTGAAAAGGTGTGGGGGCAGGCTTGCAATCAAGCATGCCAAAGCGCTGAAGCATATCAAAAGAATACTTTTGTTGGTAAATGGAGATCCCCTCTGAAGACTGAATCACCTGAAGACCAAGGAAATAGTGCAGAAGGCCAAGATCTGTCATCTCAAACTGCTCCATCAAGGCTAGCTGAGAATTCTGAATCATAGAGGATGAGCTACCTATGATGAGAAGATCATCAACATATAGCATAAGAATCAGGATCTCACCCTCAAGATGCTGAATATAGACCGTGTGATCAGAATGACAACGAGTGAAACTAGTGGAGAGCAAAAAAGAGTCCATCTTCTCATACCAAGCCCGAGGGGCTTGTTTGAGACCATATAATGAACGCTGAAGTTTGCAAACCAAAGAAGAATCATGAATAAATCCCTAAGGCTACTCCATATAGATCTCCTCATGTAGGTCACCATGTAAGAAGGAACACTTCACATCCATATGAAAAATGAGCCATCCTCTAGAAGCTGCAAGTGATAATACAAAGCGAATAGAATTCATCTTGGCGACAGGGGCAAATGCCTTGGAGTAATCAATACCCTCAACCTATGAGAAACCCTTTGCAACAAGATGTGCTTTGTACTTATCAATAGAACCATCAGTAGCATACTTGGTGCGATACAACCATCGGCACCGAACCATCTTTCTGCCCTTAGGAAGAGGACAAAGATCCCATGTATTATTCCTCATCAAAGAAGAATACTCCTCCATGGCACTATCCCACTCAGGGTGACCTGTCACCTTTGAAAATCTCTGAGGATCCTCTGAAAGAGCTTGAGTCAAAAGACTAGAACCCATAGTATGAGAACGAGTGCAACGAGTGTCTGAAGGATCACCGACCATAGATCCTGCTGCCTCAATAGTAAAGCGAGCCCATTTGGGCCTCTGAGGTGGAGCAAGTGGAGGTGGGGATGGGGGATCATCAATATCCTCATCAGAATCCTCAAAATAATCTTGAAGAGCTGTAGTGGGTGGAGTAGGTAGTGAAGTGGACACTGGAGACAGGGTATCAACTGGAGGAAGGCGCTCATCAAACTGAACATCCTGTCAAAACAGGACCTCTCTGGAATCAGGATCAAACAACCGGTATGCCTTAACATCATCATAGTAGCCGACAAATATGAGGGGTCGACTCTTCTACTCCATAGCTCTCCTCTGAGCATCAGGAATAAAAGCCCATGCCTCACTACCAAATACTCGAAATGATGAAATATCAGGCTTGTCATGAGACCAAGCCTCCTTAGGAGTCATATGTCGAATCGCCTTGTGAGGCATCCGATTCTGAATATAGTTGGCACAATTGACTGCCTCTGCCCAAAAAGATGAATCCATGGACCTGGACTGAATCATACAATTAGACCATATAATGAACGCTGAAGTCTGCAAATCAAAGAAGAATCATGAACAAATCCCTGAGGCTGCTCCATATAGATCTCCTCCTGTAGGTCACCATGTAAGAAGGCACACTTCACATCCATCTGAAAAATGAGCCATCCTCTAGAAGCTGCAAGTGATAATACAAAGCGAATGGAATTCATCTTGGCAACAGGGGCAAATGTCTCAGAGTAATCAATACCCTCAACCTGTGAGAAACCCTTCACAACAAGACGTGCTTTGTACTTATCAATAGAACCATCAGCAGCATACTTGGTGCGATACAACCATCGGCACCGAACCATCTTTCTGCCCTTAGGAAGAGGACATAGATCCCATGTATTATTCCTCATCAAAGAAGAATACTCTTCCTCCATGGCACTATCCCACTCAGGGTGACCTGTCGCCTCTAAAAATCTCTGAGGATCCTCTGAAAGAGCATGAGTCAAAAGACTAGAACCCGTAGTATGAGAATGAGTGCGATGAGTGTCTGAAGGATCACCGGCCATAGATCCTGCTGCCTCAATAGTAAATTGAGCCCATTTGGGCCTCTGAGGTGGAGCAAGTGGAGGTGGAGATGGGGGATCATCAATATCCTCATCAGAATCCTCAAAATAATCCTGAAGAGCTGTAGAGGGTGGAGTAGGTAGTGAAGTGGACACTGGAGATAGGGTATCAACTGGAGGAAGGCGCTCATCAAACTGAACATCCCGTTGAAACAAGACCTCTCTGGAATCAGGATCAAATAACTTGTACGCCTTAACATCCTCACAGTAGCCGGAAAATATGAGGGGTCGACTCTTCCGCTCCATAGCTCTCCTCTGAGCATCAGGAATAAAAGCCCATGCCTCACTACCAAATACTCGAAATGATGAAATATCAGGCTTGTCATGAGACCAAGCCTCCTTAGGAGTCATATGTCGAATCGCCTTGTGAGGCATCCGATTCTGAATATAGTTGGCACAATTGACTGCCTCTGCTCAAAAAGATGAATCCATGGACCTGGACTGAATCATACAATTAGCCATCTCCCGTAAAGTTCTGTTCTTGCACTCAGCGATACCATTCTGCTGAGGGGTGTAGGGAACAGAAAACTGATGCTGTAAACCATGCTTAGTGCAAAAATCTCTGAAAGCCTAATTCACATACTCCCCCCCATTATCTGTACGTATCCGCCGGATAGAGAGACCAGACTGCTTCTCTACAAATGTCTTGAAGACACGAAAGGAATCAAAGACATCAGACTTGTACTTAAGAAAGTACAACCATGTGCGTCTGGAGAAGTCATCAATGAATGTGAGTACATACTTGGCCCCTGAAAAAGGAGTGGGAAATGACATGAGGTCACTATGAATCAACTCCAAGGGTGCCAAAGCACGAGTGGTACTTCCCTTCGGAAAGGGATCCCTATGATGCTTGCCAAGCACACAACCATGACAAACACCGTCAGTGCAGGAAATCCGTGGAAGACCAAGAACAAGTGACTGTGTACTCATCTGCTAAAGATATCTATAATTGACATGGCCTAAATGCTCATGCCAAAGCTGACTCACTGAATCTGCATGTGCTATAAGAGATGAACCTGTACCCTCAAAAGGCGCAAAGCCATCAAATCTGTAAAGACGAGATGCAGTATCAACACTACCAGTAGCCACAACCAAATCAGAATCATGGAGGTCCCGAATAACCACATCATGTGGTGAGAACTCAACTGTCTTACCAGAGCCAGTGTGGCAAATCTGATAAATGGACAAGAGGTTCGTCGAAATGTCAGGAACAACCAAAACATCCTGTAGAGTGCCTCCATCCAAAGAGACAGAACCTGAACCCAAGATGGAAAAGTGTGAAGAGTCACCCACGGCAATCTGTGAAGTACCACAAGAGGCAAGAGAAGTGACCAACTGCTGAGTGTGAGTCATATGGTGAGAAGCACTAGAGTCTAAAATCCAAGTGGACCCATTGGTCGATGCGCGTGCAGTGAGAGCATGACCCTTCCCTATGGTGGAAGAAGAAGAAGATGGCGGTGAGGAGATGTGATGCTGCTGCATGGCCTCCTCTAAAGCCTCTAATCGTTTCCAACACTGAGAAACTGGATGACCTTGCTTGCCATAGAAACTACAAGTGTCTCCTGATTTCTCCTTAGTCTTGGAGGAAGACTCACCAGACTTCGAAGATTTCCCATGTTTGGGATTAAATGGTGGTTTGGAATCAGACTTAGGAGGCAGTTTGGAGGAATGCTCACTACCTACAAAATCTTTCTTGGGCCTCGGTTTCTGCTTCTGTTTCCCCTTCGGTGATTGAGCAACCAATGCTTTGCTCTTTGAACCTGAGAGCATATCCATCTGAGAAAGGTGGGATTGTTCCCGAGACAAACACTCACAAAATAAATCAAAGGTAGGCATGGTAAAATTGGCACCCAAACCATCCATGGTGGAGTAGAAGGAAGAAGCAAATATCTGAAATGGACCACGAAGCTTCGAAAGAATCAAATAAATGCACTATGTGTCTGTCTTGTTCTTCCCACAACCCTGTAAAATAGAGTGGATAGTTTTGAACTTGTTCAAAAAGTCCTCAATAGTGGGGAAGGTATCAGGTAACAATGAAGTCAGCTCTACCTCAATTTGTAATGCGCGGAACTCATTAATGGCCCCAAAAAGTGTCTCAAACTTCAGCCACATGGCTCGAGGAGTGAGCAAAGCATCAAGGTGAAACAAAAGACTGCCTGAAACATGCAGGCATATCAAACCCATAGCCTCATCCATCTTGTTCCTGTGCTGCATAATCTCAAAAGCACACTGCAACTGAGGCTGAACCTCATCTAAACAAGACCATAACCCTTGTGACCTGAGTAGCCTCATCATACGAGACTTCCAAGTGTGATAGTTATGTGATGTGAGTAGCTCAACTGAAGAGTCTGCCATGAAACCCTGCACCTGTACCTGCTTGTATTTTTTTTATTATTATGTGATCTTTCAGAATAGACAGAAGATGCAGAAGGGTTTGTATTTTTGAGAGTTTTGGTGTTCTGGTGTTCTGAGATAAATGACAGAAAATAAGAGAAAAAACACCCCCCACAAAAGATAAACCCAAACCCTAGTACAAACTGAGAAGAAGGAAGCAATGCATAAGCAAAAAGTACTTCAATACAAATTCTCGTGTACCTAGTGAAAATTTTGATAAAATAGATCACATCACTGATTAGAGCATGTTGAGAGATTTCCAACGCCTATTCAAGTTTGAAAAACGGAGTCCGGATGCAAAAGATACGCCCCTTGGAGTGAAAAAAACCAAGTTCTGACTTTGACTGGAAAAAAAATATTATAATTGCAAAATCAGGAAAAATTACTAGTACCACTAGAACGGCGCCGGAACCAGCTTTCCGACGATATCTCGTTTGCAAAAAACGGAGAAAAAATGCCCATTCTACGCCCGATTTATCGCAAGCTGCTCCAATGTGCAAAAAAAATGTGTTTGGAGCCCTCAAGGGTTAAAGTCTTCGGCCCCTGGTCACGTGGTTGACCAGGGCGCTGGCGGCTGGGGGCTGGGCCGAAACCCTCGGTCACCCATAAGACCGGTGGCTGGGGTTTAAACACCGCAGGGGCTGTCACGGGTGTTGGCGAAGTCGGCATGCTCAGAGGAGCCGAGCTGGGAGCTCGGCCAGAGTCGGCTGGGCGAGTCGGGAGCTCGGCGGTGTCGGCTGGGCTGGGCGCAGGGAGCCGGGGAGCTCGGTGGAGCTCGGTAGGGAACTCGGCAGCCGGTGGATGGAGGAGCCAGGCGGAGCGGCCGGTGGCAGAGGCTGAGCGGTGGTCGCCGGGCGGCGCACGGGTGGCGCCCGCAATTTACACTGGCCGCACAAAAAAACCGTCGAAAAAATGATTTTTTTGCGTTTTTTGTCTCATTTTTGCTCCGTACGGCCCTAGGGCAAAAAAATTTTGCCTTCCAAATTGACTGTAACCAAAATCGACGATTTGACAATCGTTTTAGGGGTTTTTGGGCGCTGTGAATCCAATGGAACAGTCCATTTGAGCCCAAAGTGAACCCAAAAAATGGAGAATGTTGAATCCACCCAAAAAAAACTTTAGAACCCTAGATTTGCTTCCAATGCAAAATCTCAAAACAAGAACAAGCAGCTGCAAATCTGAAGCTCTGATACCATGTTGGAGTTGAGAAGATACAACACCACAGAAGCCCAAACGATCTTTGCAAGCAAATAACCTGTTACAAGGAGAAGCAAAGAGAAACAAGAATGGAAATGCTCAAGAATGTGGAGCAAAGTATTCACCTGAAAATGTAAAATGAATAATGATACAAAAGATAGTTTTCAACTACATATAGATGAAAACCCTAAAAAAGGAAAACCCTAGGCTTGCACAATAATAATTAATAAAGTAATTAATTATTATGCACCTAATGTTAGCTTAAGTGAAAAAGAGTTAAAAGGAAACTTTACATAATTAAACAAATATTGTTTAATTAATAAAGTAAATGTCCAATTACTCTAACAAAAGAGAGATGGACAGATAATGAGATAGAGATAGAGGTGTATATGTAAAAATTTAAATATAGAAAGATAGAGATAGAGATAGAGATAGAGAGAAACAAGGAGCGTATGCGTATGAGTAAGAGAGATATGGAGAGAGATAGAGAGGGAGATAGATATGTATAAATAGATAGAGAGGAAGGTAGATGGAGGGAGAGAAATAGAGATAGGAGAGAGATATAGAAAGAGGAAGTGATGGAGAGAGGGAGAGGGAAAATAGGGATATAAAGGATAGATAAAGAGATAGACATAACTTGGGAAAGATAGAGAGGGTGAGAAAGAGACAAAGATAAAGATAGAGAAGGATAAATATAAAGGGGGAGATGAAAGGGGAGAGGAAGAGGGAGGGGGAGAGGAAGAGGGAGGGGGAGAGATAGATATAGAAAGAGGGAGACAATGAAGGAGGAGTTGGAGAGAGAAATATAAAGATATAGGAAGTGATATATAGAGAGAGGTAGAGAGAGGGATATATATATAAAGAGAGAGTAGGAGAGATGGAGTAAATGAGAGAGAGAGAGATAATGAGATATAAATAAAGAGGAAGAGGGAGAGATGGGAAGATAGAAATGGAGAGGGCAAGAGTGAGAGATGAAGGAGGTGATATAGAAAGTTAATAGAGAGATAGAGAGAGGGGGAGAGATAGAGATATATATAAATAGATAGAGAGAGAGGGAATGAGGATAGAGAAGTTGAGAGATATAGAAAGAGAGAGTGATAGGGAGAGAGGGAGAGATATGGATAGAAAGAGGGAGAGATAAAGAGAGATATATAGTGGGAAAGATAGAGGGGAAATATAAAGAGATGTAAGGAGAGGTAAGGAGATATAGATAGGAAGAGAGATAGAGAGGAAGATAGATATGGAGATGGAAATGGAGAGAGGAAGAGAGAGAAATAGAGATAGAAAGAGGGGGATACAAAGAGAGAGGGAGAGATGGAGGGATAGAAAGAGATAGGAAGTTATATAGAGAGAGGTAGAGAGAGGGAGATATATATAGAGAGAGGTAGGGAGAAGTACACATGGGGAGATATTATAGAGATATGGGAAGAGAACGAGAGAGATCTTTTTATATCTTTGTCTCCCTCTCTATCTTTATATTTTTTAAATTATCTCTCAATCTCTCTATTCCTCTCTCTCCCCTATTTATCTCCATATTTGTCTTCCCTTCTCTCTTCCTTTATCTATCTTTCTATCATCTCTCTCTGTCTATTTCCCTCTCCCTATCTTTCTCCCCTTACTATTTTTTCTATCCCTATTTATCTCCCTCCTCTCTCCCCTTTCCCTCTTTATCTCTAGAACTCTATATATATCTTTGTCTCCTATTTCTCTCTATCTCTCTTTATGCGAGTATATCTATGTCTCTCCTCTTCTCTCTTTTCCTCTCTCTTTATTTATCTCTCTTCCTCCCCTTCCTCTCTCCATATTTATTCCTTTATCTCTATACCTCTATTTTTGTATCTCTATATCTCTCTTTTTATCTCTATGTATCTCTTTGTCTCCCTCTCTATTTCTCTATTTCTCTCTTTATTTTCTCTCTTTCTCTCTCTATCTATTTTCCCCATGGTGTGCAATGGGTACACTGAAGAGGTTTTAAAGGTGAATTATCTTATCCTTAACCAAATGACATGCAACCCTAAACATAAATCCCTAAGACATGTTATCCTTGGATTGTTGGCATGAAACGACTAATCAAAAATTACCTTCTCTCTCCCACTCTATAAATTTTAATTTATATTTTAAGTTTCAAATTTATTTTATTATATAAATTACAAAAAAATATGAAATAAAATTATTCTACAATAATTAAAGTTTTAGTAACATAAATAATTATAAATTAAATTAATTCTAATATTTTTTAATTATTATTTGTAATTTTGTAAAAAGACATAAATAATAAAAATAAATTTCAAACTTAAATCTAAATTAAAAACTAAAATAAAATAAACTAAATGAAAAGTCAAAATACATCAAAATCTAAATATTAATAAACATAATAATTTTAAAAAATTAGTAACAAATAATAAACTTATTAAGTTAATAAATGATTAAATAAAAAAGTAAAACTATTTTTTTAATTTATTAGAATTGAAATATTAACAAAATATTATTAAATATTATTAAATAAATTAAATTTTAAAAACTAAAACTATATTTCAAATAAAATATTAAAAAATATATTAATTATATTAAAATTGTTAAAAGTAAAATTCTAATTTTTATATCAAAAATTACAAGTAACACCAAACTTAAGTGAAAATAAAACTAGACTTTATTTAAAAGATAAAAAGTCAATTTGTAATTTATTGATTTATTATTATTAGTTTTATTACTTGAAAAAAAATCCATTTATTAAAAACTTATTATTATTTATCTAAAAAACTAAGTTTAAAAAGTTTAAAAGAGAAACAATTCTTATCCTATCTTTTCTTAATTTAAAGTTAAGAGTAGATAAGAATGCAGTTGTTTTTTCTTTAATTATATATTATATTTTTAATATTTTACAAAATTCGATGGTTGAGATCATTTCATCAATCTTGCGTCCTTTTCTACAATTTTCAACCATTGATTTTCAAAAGAAGATCGTTCACTTCATATAAAAAACACTTCGGTGTAAAAATAAAACTATAATACATATTAAATAAAATAATTAAGAATATTAAAATTAAATTAAATTTTACAAAAACAATCATATTTATTATTAATTATAAAATACTAAAAACTTAATAATCTTATTTTATTATAAGATTTAATTTCATTTAATTATTAAAACTAAAACAACTTGTTTTATTAACTTCACTCTATCATATAAAAAAGTTGGTGTTTAAATATGTTTTTTATTTTGTTTATATGCATGTTATTTAAGATATACAAGAATATGTTATAGGAGTGTCAAGAACATATATGAAAAAATAAAGAGTTTTGGTTGACTTTATTATGCCATATAAAAAAGCTAGTGTCTAATATGTTTTTTATTTTGTTATATGCATGTTTTTTTAGGTATAAAAGAACATAGTGTCAAGAATATACATGAAAAAATAAAAAGAGTTTTGGTTGTTGGAATAGAGAAAAATGGAGAAAAATGAAGAAATTGGTTAAAAAGCTAAAGGGATCTAAATGTAAAGGGTGAAAAATGATCCCTTGTCCCAAGTGAATAAGAAAGATAATTTAGACTTGATTACTTTGTTTGTTGAATGTTTGAAGTAAATAAATTTTTGGATCCCCACACGTAAATTATACGAAACATATAAATTTAGCTATGGATACCCACTTGTATATATAAATAGATAGAAATTTTAATAGCATCCATAAGACCTGCCCTAAAATTAATTTTAAAATCAAAACATTTTAATATAGTGTGTTGCATTTGGATACTTTTGATGTCCACCAAATGTGAATACCTAGTGCTAATTGCCTTATGAAATAAATGGCTCAAATTTCATCCGTAACATGACAATAAAGCTAGTCAACAAGCATGCCATCTAAATCCCATATTAGTCCTTAAGTAAAAAATAAAAAATATATATTTTCAAAATGTTAGGGTAAACAAAAATGATCTTGAGTCATATACACATGTTGAAATGGCTTCTTTGAGCACAATAGATTTCACCACTCAATTTTTTTGTTGCAATAAAACCATATTTATAATACTAAATTAGTGTGCCTAATTTATCATAAGAAAATGAAAGAAATTAGATCTTTACAATGGGAATATTATGAAATTTTATGATATGAAAGAGCATAATCAAAGAAAATATGCAAACAACCCCCAAGGATGGTTGTTTCTAAATGAAGTAAAATAAAAGTGATCCACTAGTGAGAAGGGGAACAAAGAATTGGGTAAAGGAGGAGGTAGTCATCCAAATTGATAGTGGTATGAAAGACCTTAATGAGAATGAAACCTATGACCTCACCAACAAATGAGAATGATACAATTGCAAGTCAAGCAAGGATGAACATATAGAAATTATTTATTATCATGTTTCATGCAAGAGTCACACAACATAAGAAAACATGAAATATGGAGGAAAATACAGATGCAAACACTCTTATTATCAGAAATCTTGATTACAAATAGTTTGCCACATCTGGGCTTACAGAATTGGCGCATAGGCCTGATTACAACATGCTCAAAATATAGTGCTCATATATGCGAGCGAAAATCTTACAAATCGAAATCTATATACATATTATTATATCTTTATTCTCCCTCAGTCTGATAACTCAATGCTAGCTTTATACCACATCTGTGGGTCAAGAAACATCCGCGTCGGCCAAAGATCGCTACAATCTCCAAGAAGAAAAATGTAACATGTGTAAGAACAGGTCGGCCTCAAATATGAAATTCATCCATCGTTGAAGTGTGGACCTAAGTGTAAGGTTGGGGACACACCGTGAGGATCCACAAGTCACTAGAAAGATTCACGATCGATCCAACTAGCCGTTAGGTTTTGAAGTTATTCTGAGGCCAATCCCAAAACTATCACATACTCCAGAAGTGATAACTTGCCGAAAATAAATGCAAATGAGCTAGAAACTTGGAATACGATAATTGAACATGTCCACAATGAAATCCGAGGTATGCAAGATATGGCGAGCAAATGTGAAGAAGCATCAGATCTACCAACTCAAACTAGAATAAGAAAAAAAACAAGAACAAAACTGAATGATAATATTTTTGGTTGATGCAAGATTGCCAAGAACCAAGGATGCTCCTGCATCAAACATCTGAGGTTAATGAAAAGTGAGCCTCTCAATTTGCAAGTGCCAAAGGAAAACCAATATGGTCTATCTCAACTCAAGAAATCCAAGAAGAATCCTCCACTGGTCTACCCTTCCATTTCACCAAATATTCCTTGTATTGTCTTCCACGAGTCCTCCTTCCATCTCTGGCATCCAAAATCTCTTCTATCTCATCTGATTACTATTTAGGAAGCTATTTTTCCAACTTCACCTTGTCGTCTTTATTGAATTCTGCTTCATGGTACTGATGTAAATCTACAATGTTGAATATAGGTGATATACCCATGGCATCTGGTAACTCCACTTCGTAAGCATTCCCTAAATCAAACTTCTTCAAAATCCTACAGGGTCCAAACTTCCTCATCTTCAATTTACCGTATGTTCCAACTGGAAATATTTTTTTCCTCAAGTACACCATCACTTCATCTCCAACTTTGAGCTCCTTATGTCTCCTCTTTTCATCTCCTTTCTCCTTATACTTATGGTTCATGTTTTCCAAATGTTGTTTCACTTGAGTATACATTTTCTTCATATGTTCTACAAATTCTATTGCCTCTACACTCCTTTTATCCTCCCTACTGATGTCTCTTAACTCTGATATTCCTCTAGGATGAAATCCTATAACAATATCAAAAGGTGTCTTTCCAATACTCTTGTTCACTAAATTATTGTAGGCAAACTCTGCTTGTGCTAGGGCTAGATCCCAACTTTTGGTCTTCTCTCCAACCAAACATCTCAGCAAATTTCCCAAACTTCTATTTACTACCTTTGTCTATCCATCTGTCTGTGGGTGAAAAGTAGAATTGAACTTCAAATCTGTCTTCAACGTCTTCCAAAGTGTCCTCCAAAAGTAACCAGCAAAGTTTGTACCCCTATCTGAAACAATGCTCCTAGGTAATCCATGCAATTTGACCACTTCTCTGAAAAACAAATCTACTATATGTACTAGATCTATTGTCTTCTTACAAGGTATGAAATGTGTCATCTTAGAAAATTTTTCCACCACCACAAATACTGAATCATTACCTCTCTTTGTCTTAGGCAAACCAAGTATGATATCCATGCTGATATCCTCCCAAGGTATTTCTCGTACTGTCAAAGGTTTATACAATCCAACATTCTGACTACTCCCTTTTGCAAATTGACAAACTCTGCAACTCTGCACAAATTTCCTGACATCCTTATGAATCTGTGGCCAAAAGTAATTCTCACTCACCAACGCTACTATCTTGTCAATTCCAAAATGTCCTACCAAAACTCCACTATGTTTCTCTTTCACCAAGTTATCCCTCATTGAACTTTGGGGTACACACAACTGGTTTCCTCTAAACAACATGTCCTCTTAAATGAAATAATCCAACCATTGAATTTTATCCTTCAAAATTGGTTCTTTACATGCTCTCCAAGGTTCTACAAAGTCTAGGTCTTCCTTATACAAGTTTTTCAATTCATCAAGGCCTAATACCTCCACTCTCATTTGTGCCAGTAAATTCCTTCTTCTACTCAAAGCATCAACAACTCTATTTGACTTTCCACTCCTATGCTTCAAAAAAAAAGTGTAACTCTATAAGAACTCTACCCATCTCATGTGTTTTTGATTCAACTTACCTTGACTGTTTAAATACTATAACGCTTGATGATTCGTATACAACACAAACTCCTTAGATAACAATTAATGTCTCCACTTCTTCAAGGCTTGAACTATGGCATAGAACTCCTGATCATACACTGAATATCTTCTCCTTGCATCATTCAACTTCTCATTGAAATAGGCTACAAGTCTTCCTTCTTGACTTAACACTGCTCCAATTGCATTTCCACTTGCATCACAATCTACTTGAAATACCTTATCAAAATTTGGTAAAGCCAACATAGGCTACTTTGTCACCTTTTGTTTCAATAGCTCAAAACTTTTTTCTGCTCCAAATGTCCACCTAAAATCCTTCTTATCTTCCCTCATTATTTATGTCATAGGGTTACAAATGGAACTGAAACTCCTAATGAACTTTCGATAGAAACTATCCAATCCATGAAAAGATCTTACCACCCTAATGATTTATGTTTATCAACAACTGTTCTTCTTTCAACCTCTACAAAACTTGTCTTATGTGCAACAAATGTTCCTCTCTAGTCTTACTCAAAATAAAATGTCATCCAAATATACAATCACAAATTTACCCAAGAATTTCTTCAATACCTCATTCATCAACCTCATGAAAGTACTTGGTGCATTTGTCACTCCAAAAGGCATCACCAACCATTCATACAATCCTTCATTTGTCTTGAATGTTGTTTTCCACTCATCTCCTTCTCTGATTTTGATCTGATGATATCCACTCTTCAATTCTATCTTTGTAAAGTACTTAGCTCCACTCAAAAAATCCATAATGTCATCCATCTGGGGCAAAGGAAATCTATACTTCACTATGATCTTGTTTATGGATTTGGAGTCTGTACACATTCTCCATTAGAAACTCCATCTTTCTTAGGTGCAAGCACAAAAGGTATTGCACAAGGACTTAAGCTTTCTCGGATCAATCCTTTCCTCAACAATTATTGTACTTGTCTGTTCAACTCTTCATTTTTTTCTGGTGTCATCCAGTGTGTTGCTTTATTCGAAAAACTAGCTCTAAGAATAAGATCCATGCAATGACTAATACTCCTTATAGGTGGTAATCCATCAGGTACATTATCTAAAATGATAGCTTCATATTTTGTCACCAATTATCTTATCTCCTTAGGTTGTCCTTCTACATGCTTCAAGTCTTCAACTTTCTTAGGCACCAATGCATAGCACATGTTCTCATGTCTTAGTCCATCTAGAAATCTTCTTCCATCAACCAAATAGATTCTAGCAGTCGTGCAAATCGCAGCCTTAGGAACATCTTCCAAGGGTAACAAAGTTTGCTTCATCCCATTCGCAACAATGGTGTATATGTTCTTCTTTCCATCATGAACAACTTGTCGATCATACTGCCAATGCCTTCCCAACAAGATATGGCATATATCCATAGGAATAATATCACACAAAACTTCATCATGGTAATTTCCTATCTTCAATTTCACCAAACATTGTTCACTTACCAGTATCTTATGTTCATCTTGAATCCATGCTATCTGGTAGGGTTTAGGGTGTTTCAACCTTTCCAACTTCAATTTGGTCACCATTTCTTCAAAATCCAGGTTCTCTAAACTTCCACTATCAATGATCACTTTGCAACATTTACCAGCTACCTTGGATATGGTCCTGAACAAATTCTTTCTCTGCAATGGTTCTTTCTCCAATTCATTTTGACACAACACTCTCCTATTCACCAATACCTCTCCTTCTTCCGATTGATTAGATGATCCAACATGATCCTCCTCCACAAAGGTTGTTCTCCTATTTTTCTTAGTCTTTTTGCTTGTCTCTCCTTGTTTGCATTCAAAGGCTCCATGTCCCTCTCCACCACATTTAAATTAAGTTCCCCTGAATAATCTTTTCTTTGGTCCTCTGTCATCTTTTCTATACCCTTCATTTATGTAACCACCATATCCACCTCTTCTGTAAGAGTTTCCATGATCTCTTCGGTATGATTTTTTATTCTTATTGACCTCCTTATCTTTATTCTAGTTTGCAAAAGTTCCTCTTCCTCCTCCAATAAATATTCTTCCTCTCTGAAATCTTCCACCTCTTCCTCTCTATCTTTGTTCATGTCTTTTATTCAACTTTTATTATGCTTTTAGGGCACACTGATATGCCTCTTCCACACTCAACAACTTAATCAAATTAATCTCATCTTGAATAGATGACCTCAAACCATTCACATATTTGGCTACTTATTCAATCTCATCTTTTGAATGTCTAGATCTGATATTCAACTTATAGAATTCCTCAGTATACTATGTCACACTTGATTCTTTCTGCTTCAGGTTTTGCAATTTCTTGAACAAACTAATCTGATAGTCTGCAAGCATAAACTTTGTCTTCAATTTATTCACCATCTGATCCCATGATCTTATCTTCTCCTTTCCTTTTCTTTGTCTATTTGTCTGCAAATGTTCCCACCAAAGGGATGCATGTCCTCTCAACTTTGTACAGGTGAATTTCACCTTCTTATCATCTAGGGTACCTTCAAAATTAAAGTATTTCTCCATTTCTGTTATCCAATCTAGCAATTCATTTGAATCTAACTTACCATAATAATTTGGTGGGTTGAAATGTGGCTTAGTGTTCACTCTAGTTAGGGCTCTTATGAACCTCACTTTTCCTTGATCAAGGCCAGGTTGCTCTTCTCTTGCAACTTCTTCCTATTCTTCTACTTCTTCATCACTTACATCATCAACTGGTCGACCTCTTCTCTAGGCCATTTCAACTGCTTCCAATCTTGCAACAATTCCTCTCAACATCTCCATTACAGCTAGGTTTGTATTTCCACACACTCCATTTCCTCTACCATTTCTTCTTCCCACCATCTCCACACAATTCCTCTACAATTGTAGGTCGGATCCTCAATCTGCCACCCTACGACAAATCTTTAACAGGACTGCACAACTTTTGACGATCTCACAAGGAATGAATCTCGCTCTGATACCAGTTTGGTGTAGCCATGGTAGGAGGGTTCTCAAAAAGAACAGTCCAAACTATGTAGCAAGAGTCACACAATAGAAGAAAACATGAAATATGGAGGCGAAATCATATGCAAACACTCTTATTATCAGAAATCTTGATTATAAATAGTCTGCCACATCTGGGCTTACAGAATCGGCGCACATGCCTGATTACAACATGCTCAAAATATAGTGCTCATACATGCGAGCAATTTTTTTACAAATCAAAATCTATATACATCTTATTCTATCTTACTTTATTCTCCCTTAGTCTCATAATTCAATGCTAGCTTTATACCACATCCGCGTCGACCAAAGATCGCTACAATCTCCAAGAAGAAAAGTGTAACGTGTGTAAGAACAAGTCGGCCTCAAATCTGAAATTCATCCACGGTAGGTGTGCATGGTGAAGTGTGGACCTAAGTGTAAGGTTGAGGACACTCCATAGAACAAATCTAAACACACCATGAGGATCTGCAAATCACGAGAAAGATCCGTGATCGATTTAACTATTCGTTAGGTTTTGAAGTTATTTCGGGTCCAATCCCAAAACTATCACATACACCGGAAGCGATAACTTTTCGAAAAGAAATCCAAATGAGCTAAAAACTTGGAATACAATAATTGAACATGTACACAATGAAATCCTAGGTACACAAGATATGGTGAGTAAACGTGAAGAAGCACCAGATCCACCAACTCAAACCAAAATAAGAACAAAACTGAAAAAAATAAAAATTTGGTTGATGCAAGATTGCCAAGAACCAAGGATGCTCCTACATCAGAAGGGCTTGCCACATCACCCAAACTTGAGTTTAAATGTCTAGAGATGTTTAAATTTGACAATTATTTACACGTCAAAATAGTAATATTCAATAAAAAGATAATACAAGATAAAAAAGAAGGGGAAAATGAGTTAGAAATGTGGTCAACGATTTATATGTATAATGAAAAGAACATTAAAGTCATGTAAAAATTTGACAAAGAAGTCAATAGAATTTGCCATCACTAGTCAAGATTGTGTGTCCATCATCATGAACTCAAGCTTCTTTTTCATCCTTAATATTCAAAGGAGAAATCAATGAGAAAAGAAGATGTTTGTTATTTTAAAATAGTAAAACCATAAATTTCCTTATCCTACAATCCAAGAACACCAACAATATAAACCAAATAGATCAAAAGAGAAGAAAAATCCTAACAAAAAATCCAAAGCCCTGCACGCATCTTAATTAATAATGTATATACATATTTTAATTATTAATAAAAAATTGTTTACTTATTGTAATTTATACACTTATTTAAATAAATTATTTTTTAAATTAATTCATATTTTATTAAGAAAATAAAAACATACATATAAATTAATTATTTAAATTAAAAAACAAAACAAAAGATTAAACTAATTATTAAAATAAATTTATAATGTATATTAAATAAAATAGTAATAAATATTAAAATTAAATTAAATTTCAAAAATAGGGTGGGGGGCCTAGCTCGATTGGCTAAAGCATCATGTTGCAAGCAAGAAGTCATGAGGTCTTAAAAAAACAAACAAACAAACATATTTATTATGAATTATAAAATACTAAATACTTAATAATATTATATTATTATAAGATATAAATTTCATTTAATATTAGAACTAAAACAACTTATTTTATTAACTTCACTCTGTCTTTTCTTTGGTGTTGGTGTTGGTTGTGGTGCTTGGAGTTCTTGCTAAGTGGTTGGTTGAGGAGACTGATGGCCCTATCTCAGATCTTAACTGGCATGTTGGATTGGGAGAAGTTTTTTCTTGCGGTGTCTTCTCTCTTCTATCACTGTCAATAGGCTTTTTGGGCTCTTTCTAGTTTTTTGGGGCTTCTTTGCCTCTGTGTGGGTGTTGTCATTGCTTGGGGCTTTGGTTGTTGGTCTGCCTCTGGTGGAGTTAGTTTTGGATTGTCTTTGGCATGTTTCAGACCCTTACTGGCAAGTAGGGTTAGAGGTTGGTCTTCATTGTCTCGTCGGCTCTCTGCTCCCTCTATTTGGAGGCTTTCCCTACCTCACCCTTCTTTCATGGCCCATGGCCCATTGTCTATTTTTTGGTTCTAGCTATTCTTTTGGGCAAGGAGTCTACTGCTCTTTGGCTTCTATTTCATTGGAGTGTTGGTTTTCCTTCCGCTCTCAGCGAGGAGTGTTCATGTTGGTGTGAGGTTTTTTACTTGGTTGTTTTCCTGTTAGTTTTGTTGAGCTTTATGCTCTCCCCCTTTTGGTTCTTTAAGTTTGGTTGCAAGGTTGGGGGTGTGTTTTTGGTTAAGCATTTCTCTATTTCCTCTTCTTTTCTCCAGTTTACTTATTTGCCAAAGGATTCTATGGTGGTCTTTACTATGGATGTAGCCGCTTCCCTTCTGTTTTTTAGCTTTGGTCTTCTTTAGAGGTGGAGAATACTCCTTTGGAGGTGGATCCCTCTTCTATTGAGGTGGAGAGGTGTGTTGTGGATCATGTGGGAATTTCCATTTTCTATGGTTGTGGGTCTCATTTCATCCTCTCCTATAGATGGGATCCCCTTCCTATTGAGATGGAGATTGGGTTGGTGCTATGAGTGGACTGGTTTTGTGTTCTTGCTAAGACTCTTCAATGTTTTTCTCTGATTCCTGACTCTCTCATTGAGGTGGGGATTTTTGTTTCATTGGATAGTGATGACAAGCATTGTGTTGTTGTCTGGCTGGTTCAAGCTGGTTTTTTGGCCGTTTCTGGTTGTTCACTGATGGTTGGAGTTGTTAAGCGTTATGTTGTAGTCTAGCTGATTTAGGTTGATGGTTGCTTGGATGATACAGGCTACTCTTGGGTCTATTCCCATTTTATTTTGTGGTTGGTGTGTTTAAGGTCCCCGATAAAACCTGGTATGACTGAATGTAAGTGGGTTCCAGGTTCCCTTCTAAACTTGGTTTGGGTTCAAGATCCCATAAATCTTGGTTTGGTTTTTGTTTCTTGCAGATTTGGGTAGTCTTGCTAATTTGTTGGTAATCTGTTGTTGGTTCTATTTGTAGTATTCTTGTGTAGATTTTTATTCTTCATGTGGGTTTTGGGTACCCATCAAAACCTTCTTGTTAATGGTTTCGGGTCCATTCAAAACCTGTTTTTCCCTATAATCAAAACTTCACTATGTCATATAAAAAAAGCTAGTGTTCAAATATGTTTTTTTATTTTGTATATGCATGTTTTTTGAGGTATAAAAGAATATGTTGTAGGAGTGTCAAGAATATATATGAAAAAATAAAAGGAGTCTTGGTTGTTGGAATAGGGAAAAATGGAGAAATTAGTTAAAAAGCTAAAGAGATCTAAATGTAACAAAATTATCTCCAACAAAAAATGATACCTTGCCCCAAATGAATTAGAAAGATAATTTACACTTGATTACTTTTCTTGTCATGTTTGAAGTAAACAATTTTTTGGATTTCCACATATAATTATATGAAACATATAAATTTATCCATGGATACCCAGATGTAGTCCTTAAATTAATTTTAAAATAAAAACAAATTAATATAGTGTATTGCATTTGGATACTTTTGATGTCCACCAATTATGAAAACTTAGTGGTAATTGCCTTATGAAATAAATGACTCAAATTCCATCCATAAACAATGACAACAAAGCTAGTCAACAAGCATGCCATCTAAATCCCCATATTAGTCTTATGCACATGTTGAAAATGGCTTCTTTGTGCACAATAAATTCCACCACTCAATTTTTTTAGTTGCAATAAAACCATATTTATACTAATAAATTAGTGTGCCTAATTTATCATAAGAAAATGGAAGAAATTAGATCTTTACAATGGGAATATTATGAAATTTTATGATATGAAAGAGCATAGTCAAAGAAAAGATGTAAAAAACCTTCAAGGATGGTTGCTTCAAAATGAAGTAAAATAAAAGTGATCCAATAGTGACAAGGGGAACAAATAACTGGGCAAGGGAGGAGATAGTCATCCCAATTAATAGTGGCATGAAAGACCTGAACGAGAATGAAACCTATGACCCCACTAACAAATGAGAATGATAAATTTCAAGTCAAGCAAGGATGAACATATAGGAATTATTTATTATCATGCTTTGTGAAAATAAAAGATAATCTTAGAGAAGCTATGATTATCATAAGAGGGTTCTGATAAGGGAAGGGCTTGCCACATCACCCAAACTCAATTTTCTTATTATATATTTTCCACATAAATTGAGTCATTTATAACATTTCTTGAAGTTTAATAATGAATTTCAAATCAACAAAAGAGAATAAAATCAAGCATTGTAAAGCATACCTATGGTTGAAGAGTGATAGAGAACTAGATATTAGGCAACCAAGGAATAAATGCATGCACAAGGTCATGATTATGGATAAAATAACTAATGAGAAGCCACAAATTCTATTTTTTGTAAGACTATAGAAAAATCCAAAAGGAAGCTCTAAGATACATAGTAGCAGAGAAATTTATTGATTGTCTTTATTTCCTATCTATATTTGTCGAAGAAATGAGAAATATGTAGACTGTCACGACCCATGCAAGAGCTTGAAGTTGTAAATATTTATAATGGAGCTTGGATACCTTTGATAAATCAGATGATCACTATCAAGCAATAGATTTTTTTTGTATTACTTATAGTTTATCAGAAATATATTGAAAAGTCTATACAATCTATATTATCAAAATATAACTTCAGCTATGCTTTAGTATGTCTAATAGATATTGTCATGTGAGGCCATAATTTCTTGTGTCACCAAACTACTATTTACATTTTAGGTTATTTATGATGAAGCATTGCACATATTCATGCTTTCATTGTAGCTATTTATGTCAAAGTATCCCAGGGGATGGTCAATATCATATGTTTGAGTTTGATCTCACCATCTTCATTGTCATGTCTTCGTCCTAATTTTGGTGAAATCTTTGTCCTCCTGATAATCGAAGGTGTTTCTTTAGGTTTTTTAGGTCATACTTTTTATTGTACTTTCTTTGGAACTTCAAATAATTCTCTCTAAAAGAGACGTTGTCCTCAGTTTTGAAGGGCCAATGTCTCACATACTTTATCTCTTTCTTGCAGACTTCCACCTTCTCATATTTGATTAGATTTATAAATTTGGATTTGGAGATCTCCATAGTGAGAGTTACCTGCATAGAAATGGTAAAAAAATGAGTCTTCTAGAAGACTCGATAAGAACTCTCATCTTGCCTTGATATTTTTCCTCATTTCTTGCTTTTCATATAAACCATAAAATTTCTATAGATAGTAGTAGCCAAAATAAATTAACAAATGAATCAGCCTCTTCTATTTGTCCTAATAGAATTTATTTAATCTTTATTTTCCCTAATTACCCCCATCCAATCAAATTAGAACAAAACATAAACCAAATTTATTTTGCAAAGAAGTAGCCAAAAAAGATATGATTAACATTTTTAGGTTTCCTACATAATGCACACAATTCCATACTAGATGCAAAATTAGAGTAAGGCATTTTTTTAATAACAACAACCACTTAAATCCAACTTTTTGTGGTTCAATAACATTGTTCCAGTTCCAAATAAAGATTTTATTCCATTTTTCTCTTCTAACATCAGATTCCAACACTTATTCATATGGTTAAAAATATCCTTTGATTCATTTAGAGATTCATGAATGACTTTGGAGGTTAACATGTGTAGTTATATATCATCTTTCCACTTAAAATCAAATAGGTTATCACAGTTTGCATTATCACATCATGGTTTATTTTTTATAGGAAATTGAAGAGATTTGTTGGTTTCTCTCAACACCGAGTATGTTCTCTAGTGTGAGGCAGGCATATCATACTCTGTGCTTAGAGAGTCCTGATGGTTATTTTTTAAGAACCAAGCTGATATTCAGAATTACCTATGGACTTTTCCATTTCCAATGATTAGTAATCTAAAGGGATTGGCCAAGGAACGGGTAAAATTTGCAAAACTTTCACTCCTACACTTCGGGCTCTATGAAACCCGGGAGGGTGATCCCATAATGTATACTCAAGAATTCATATGAATAATATTTAAATACATTGTCGACAATTGATACTTCTCATATAACCACTCAACAACATAATATATTGAAAAGGTTGGTAACTCTTTTAGCAATGTACTACACTTGGAATGTGAGAATAACGAAACTCGACATAACTACAATGGTAACTCATTTGAAAGATTTGTAAATAGAGAGTGATTTGCTAATGAATTAACCCAAAAATTGTATTATGAATATTTTACTTGAATCGGTGTCTTATCCTAAACACGGATTCAATAGTAACCTATGCAACCTAATAAAAATTCTTCATATAGCAACATATAAGCTTCAAGAAACAATGCATTACAGTATTCCCATATAACTTTCTTGACCACCACTTCTTACAAATATCCTAGCATATAATTCTTATGGATCAACAACTTCATTCAAGCGTTTATACTAGTTTCTTGATCTAATTAGCAAGAATGAAATCAAACAACCACTGGAAACAATGGAGATGAACAAAACAATCCTTGATTATATTATTTATAATTCATAAAACACATACAAAGGAGAGAAAATGGTCATGAAATTAGCACCACTTTACTTCATAATTTCTATCTTGTTATCAAAATCACATACACAACTACAGACTCAGAACCTAAGACAAAACAAAGCTTAAAATATGCTTTGTATTCCTTGTACAATTCACTATGTCAATTGCAATGCAACGAACCTCGCTTTCTGGTCTTGAATTCCTTCTTATAGAAACGAAGGAGCAAAACAAGCTTCAGACCAGAAAGCACACATGTCACCATACTATTGGACCACTATAACATATATTCCTTTTTTAGTTACACTTGAGCTCTCAGACGGTGGGAAAAAAACATGAGACAAAAGTAATCATCATTTGTCATTAAAGATCTAGTCCCACCTTCAAAAGGCATCTTTTGTTTGTTACAACAACCTCAAAATATCCTCCACGCGCTCAAAAAGTGTTTCCACGAGGAAACCCAGTCAACGGAATTTAAAAGTATGAAAAGCACATAAAGATACAAAACTGACTTATCCACATCAACATTTATGCCACTATCTTTCAAGTTGAGGAGAAAACAATATTTTTTGCAATAATTTATCAGAAGCCTAATTTGTACTATTTTCAAGCTATGCATTGTTATTCTCCTGTCCATTATTCATAATATCCATTATCATCCCCTTGCAAGCTTACTCAGTATATTTTTCCAACCAAGTGATGTACTCATCTTCAGTTGGCCACTTTGCATCCAAAAGCTTTTGCACCTTCACACTGTGTTGAGTGTATCTAGCATCAATTAAGGCCCTGGCCTCCTTGACAAAAGTATCTATTATTGTTTCAATCTCCACCATTATATCAACATGTGGATTCAACATGGTGTAATCACTTACAGTCAATGTCATCTTATCCAATGTGAGCATCTCTCCCAAATCATCCCTCCATTTATTAAACTATTTTAACTCACCTTTGTAATTCAATATCTCAGGCATATGATGCTCCTCCATTTCTTTGAATGCTTTTAGCTTGCTATGTAGCTACATCCATAGCTTCCCATGAAAAGTTGTTATCTCATTCACCAAGTCAATAACTTGCAATATTTTAGGGATATTTGTAGGTGCCTCAAGATCTTCTTCCATTTTAGGTATCATTTCTTTTAAAGCACCTACTCTAGTGCTCCATTTGGTCCATTCATTCTTGAAGGCTCCTTGAACCTGTGAATACTTTATGTTTGCTTCATGGATGCTCTTATAACTAGCCCATACATCATCAGCCTTATTAACCAATTTGGTCACTCTATGTATTAATACATCTTCAAAAATGTTATTCGCCACCTTAACAGTTTCAATTCTCGCTTTCTGGACATTTTCCTTTTTTGTCTCTAACAACTTATTTAAATCATTGATTCTCAAGGCCAAGGTCTCCCTGTCTTGTGTAGACAAATCAAAAGAAGAAGAGGATGACACAAAGATTGTTTTTACTGATTGGTTAGCCTAAAGAGTGGCTCTCATCTTTTTTATTTCATCCAAGGCCTTATTATATTCCTTCACCAAGGAATCATACTTCTTTTGATTTATTTGTGATTTATCTACACTAAGCATTACAGCATGAGCAGTTAATTTAGCAGCCTGGAGAGTTGTTATATATGTGGCCCTTTTCACCACCAAGGAACCCATGACCTCTTCAATAGGCCTAGTGATATAATTCTTTCCAATATTGTTTGCCATGGAACAAATTGCAAGAGTATGCAACTTTAGACTATATCTAGATCCAAACACCTTGTCTTTAATTTGTTCCTCAAATATTGAAGCCTAAGGATCTCTTTTTATAGCATCAAGTGCAATAGCTGAGGTGATAGTGCACCTTGGTAATAACATTAGTCCACTATCTACAACAATTTTCCTAGCCTTAGCAAGAGTGATAGTTGCAATCTCATTCATGATCTTCTCTTCCTCTCCCTTCTCAGCCTCTTCCTGTTGAGAAGGTTCAACACTAGCCCTAGCTTGTTCAAGCCTCTCCTTTATCTCTCTACTCCTCAGGTGAACCATGAATTCATAGAATTCCTTAGATTGTACAAACTTATCATCTGCAAGGAATTCATTACAATCCTTAATCCTAGGATCATCATCATTCTTTTCATCATATTGACACTGGATCATCCTATATTGGGGAACCTCAGAATCAAGAGTATCTTTGGTATTAGGGGGAGGGAATTTATTCTCCACCTCCCCATCATCAAGCACATGTTCGGCCATTTTCTCTACCTCAATCACTTGAACACCCTCCTCTTGCACATCTGCAGGCTACTCTGAAATATCCATAGCTTGAGGTTGTTGTTCTAAGAGAGCATGTGCTTTCTCAGTAGCCTCCTTTACCTTTTCCTTGAAATCATCATTTGGTAATCCCTTAGCTTTGCAAAAGCTCTTTCAAAAGGATCTTCAATTTCATCATAAGGACTTACATAGAAGTAATTCCTCTTCATAATACTCTCTTCAATGTCCATTCCCTCTTTCTAGATATAACAACCTCATTACTTGTCAAGTTCCTCAATACATCATCTATGTACAAGAACTAATGACGAATCCTAGATAAATTTTTCTCCCTTCTCTTTGCAGAAAAAAAACCCTCTGGGTCAAAAACCCTAACCTCATCAATAGGTGGTCTGAGGTTATTAACCATGATTCCAAATTTTTCATACCCTTCCTAGGCGGTAACTACAAAGTAAGCAAAAGAGCATTGAGGGTTTACCACATTACCCTTCCTAGGCTTTCTGAACATTTCAAAATCCATAAAATCAATTTGCCACATCAAATCCATAAAATCCAATCAGTCAGAGACATATAGGGGCAAGTGGTGTGGTGCCACCTTGGATCCATAAGCTCTGATCAGAGTATACTCTGAGGGCAGAAACCAATCTGCCCAATTATGATGCTTATGTAACCCTGTCACCTCCTTTGGATGCATAACCTGTCTGATTGCTGGAGAAAGCCTATGAATAGGTGCCACACCTAAAATTTCCAAAATACCAAACCTGATAACATTAGCAAACATCAAATAAATTGGAATCAGGACAATCCTAGTCCCAAATATGTGTCCACATTTGGATAGGAAAAACATTATTTTGACTATCCCTCAATCTCAATTTCAACTTCCTTTTCCAATTATAATCACCCTTAAATAGAAGCATGCATTAACAAAGAATAATGCGGAAAATTTAGAGGAAGAACCTCCCTTTGTAACTTGATGAAATCCTGATGCATTTGTTCAGCAACAAAAGCACCATAATCAAAACCAGTGTTCCAATTCTGGCCCTATATAACCACAACCATTACCAATAGGTTAGGAGCTATCATTTCCTCAAAAATTTGAGCTAGAACCCGAATCAAGCAGTAATATGTGTTCTTAACATAATCCACAAACTCTTCACATTCAAAGGGCTCAATATCTTTATGGAGAAATCTCTCCTTGCTTTTTCTATGTCAAACTATCAATCTATTTTGTATGCAAATATTTTATACTCATATTCACCATATAGATTCGTACGCTTGATTTCTATAGTACAATTTGGATTCAACCCAAATATCTCCACAATATTATCCCTTGTTACTTCAAGGATTACTTCTCCATTTTTATTCTTTAATTTTCTATTCGTAGGATCATAATGCTTGGCCAATTCCATCATTACATCTACCTCTACAAACACATTAGGTACCACCATCATCCCAAGGTTGATCCCCCATAAGTAACATGTTGGCTTCCTAGAATACCTCCTATTAAAGGCATATGTGAACAACTGCCACCCACTTTGAGGCTGAGCCAACTCTCCAATTTCACCAGCATTGTCAATTAGTCTACTTGTCACAACAACATGGCCCGTGGATCTCTTACCAATTCGTGACCCACCCTCTTTTACTTCTCTAGAGGCACTTTCCATGAATCTCTCTTGAGTTTTCTTTGCACCTCTTGACATTGTGGACACAACAAGGGTACTTGGCATAGGGTTTGTTGCTGTAGGTGGATTCGACTTAGCCGTGGGTGAAACATCTTGGGTTTTGAGCCTTTTAACTCTCTTCTACTTTAGTTTTCTTTTCAACCTAATGCTGGATTCACTAGGCTATGGTTTACTCATATTTGCAACATGGTGGGACTAGGGCTTACAATTATCTTAATTGAAAAGACCCACCCAGTTTCCTTAAAACCCAAGGCATAAATTACTGAGCAAAATACTCCCAAACCTTATACAATATATATCACCCCAATTGAATATGCTTAAATAAATAAACTATAAGAAAATTATCTCCAAATTCCCCACGATAATTTAGAATAGCACAATTTAGCACTCTGGACATGAAGAGATACACAATTTTCTTACCCAGGTGAGTAACTGACACCAATGTTGTTGTAATTACCTTGCTGGAGTTCTTCGCACCATTTATTTAGCTTCTAGTTTTCTTCTCTACTCCTAAGCAGTTTTGAATGTGTAGGAAACAAGCCAACCACCTTCTTTATGGCCGAGAAATGGAATGTATCACCATAAATGTTTGATAGAAATCTTGCGCGAGTGAACTGACATTTAACCGTTCATATTTAAAACGTGGTTGTTGATCACTTTGTTTTAAAACCACATCAACAGTTTTCCTTCACCTTGCTACTTTCTTTTCTACCTTAAACCATGTCCTCAAGATGCTTCCATGTTGTATTTCATGTAGAAGCCATCGCTCATCACTAATACATTTCATCTTTCACAAGTCCCATCAGCGATGTGAGAATCTACGTGATGAGATCTCAGTTGTCGGATCTAAGACTCATCCTTGATCATGTTCCCTTTCCATCGCACATCGCTAATTCATGCTTCATTTAGTAGATACGACGATGGAGCAAGATTAAGACATGTGTACCTCATGTGTGAAAATCAAAGGCACAAGACATATTGCTCACAATAGCAATTCAGATCAGAAAAAGAGAGCTTGAACAAATGACCTCATTGCTCATCGCTAATTTGAAACTCAAATCTTAAAATGGATCCATGATGAGCGATAGGAGAAAATACAAAGAGTACAAAGGGCCATCGTGTATCGCTAATCCACATTACAAAACATATGAGAAATTAGCAATAAAAGAGATGCCAATGATAGCATACAGAACAAGTCCATCGCACATCGCTAATTCAACATTGATCATTCAAAACCTATCCACGATGCGTGAAATAAAGGAGACACCTCTCATCGCTCATTGTGCATTTGAATTCTCATTTCTAAAGCTATTCATGATGAGTGATAAAAGAGACAGTAAACGAGACTTAAGTGAAGAGATTTTAGCACGTGCCCGTAAGTTGTTTTGAAAAGGGGAACTTCCTAGTATGATGAATAAAAGGCTTCAATGGAAATTAAGACACATTTTTCAAAGGATGTAAAGGCCAAATAAGGTCAATTTCTTAACCTTATAAAATACAAGAATTTCAGACCTAGGCACGAAGGGTTGGTTACTCCATGAGCTCAAATGACATAAGATGTTTTAACATGACTGGGGATGGGCAATAGAGGGTCAATGATGAATTAGAGCTATGGCAAGGATGCAAGATTAAGAGTTATTTAAGAAGGGTTTTAGGCAACATAAAACCCTATAACAGTGATAATAAACAAAACCCTATAACAATGATAATAAACAAAACCCTAAGCTCCTAGGATAGATTTAGCCAAAAATTTACAGGATGATAAATGGAACCAAAACAAAATTCAAGGGTTCCATCAAGTCCCACTCCTTTAGTTATCCATTGCAGAGAACATTGTTGAAGGAAACAATACCCTTTGCCCAAGTCTTAGCTAAGCACCCCTGAAGTAATTCCAGTGGTTTCCCTTTGTGACTCAAGTTCCACCAAATAGAGGAATTTAGGAAGATTGTATTTTGATCTCTTTCATTTTTTATCAACATTCTCGCTCTCTCCCAATCTTTCCAAATAATTTTAAAAACAATTGACCTGTTGGGATCAGCTTGGAAGTTTCCAATTAGGAGGTCACCTACAGGGATGTCTTTCCAACTTTTAGCATTTTTTGGAACCACCTTTTGAATATTATTCCTAACTAACACTTTCCAAGGTTCATTACCCTGTATAGATTTAAGGATTCATTTGAAAGCAAGGGCTACACCTTGATTTTTTTTAAATCTTTTAGACCCAACCCACCATTTTCTTTGCTTAAACAACACCAGTCCCCAAAAACTACATGTTTCTTTTTGTTTCCTCGGCCATCAAACCATAAAAACTACCTTAATTTTTTTGAACTTCTTTAGTTTGATAGCTACAAAAATTGCAAGCTGAAGAGTAGTATATGGTATAGAATGTCATATTTTTTTAACAAACTTGAAACCTCCTTGCTAGAGAGAGATAATGTTTGTTCCAATTATCAAGTTTCCTTTCTATTTTACTTTTAACCCAATTCCACATATTTTTTAGGTTTGGACTAACCACAAATGGGAGGCCTAGATACCTAACTTTTTGTTTGGTCCACCCCATTGAATACCATATTTGGTGAACCATTAAGGAGCATTGTGGTTCCAACTCAACATTATAGATTTTTATTTCAATATTTTTTCCCCAAGGCATTGTAAAATATGTCCAATTTTTTCATTAAAAAGCTAAGTTTTTCTTCCTCTGAGTTAACGAAGAGAGTCGTGTCATTAGAAAAATGAATTTTCAACAATTCACTATATTAGGAAGGATCAAAACCTTTTACTTTGGGGTTGACTATGTTATCCCTTAAAAGGTAATAAATGGCTTCATATACAATTACAAAGAGTGCAGGGGCTAGAGGGAAGTCTTGTCTTATGGATCTTTGAAGAGAGATTGGCTTTGTTATACTACCATTTATCTCTAATTGGGTATTTTCATCTTGAAGGAGTGCGTTAACCATTTTGAAAACTCTTTAGGGAAGACAAAGTCTTCAAGAGCCATTAATAAGAAGGGTCATTCTACTCTATCATAAGCCTTTTCAAAGTCAAGAAGAAGCATTCCAACATTTTGGTTGGAGCTTTTTGACCATTCCATCGCTTCCCAACTTGTTATTAATGTCTCACAAATATATCTTCCTTTAATGAAACCAGTCTAGGTGTAACTAATCATAGAGGGGAGAATCTCTCTCAATCTCAAAGTCAATATCTTTGCGAAAATTTTATATAAAAAAATTAATAATGTAATTGGTCTCTAGTTTTTCAATAGGGTCTTGTCTCCATCTTTTGGAATAATTCTAATTATTCCTTATTTATTTCATTACCTAGAGACCCCTTGTCAATAGCTTCCTTATAAACATTATATGTATGCAACAATCCTATCTATATTTTTCTTATAAAATTCAGCAGGTAGCCAATCAGGACCAGGTGATTTATCATCACTAAAGGTTGGGATGGTCCGATCAATCTCCTCCTATGAAATAAGTTTTTATGACTTTATTCATTATTTTTTGTAATTTTTTATAAATTTCTTGTGCTTTAAGAGAACTAGAATTATCCACTTCCAAGGAAAAAAGGTTTCTAAAGAAGGTAAGGAATTGGTTTTGAATTACATCAGAAGAATTTACCAAGGTGTCCTCTACCCAGAGATAATCATTTACTTCATTTCTATTTTTTTTCTCTTAACATGTTAAAGAAATACTTTGAGCCTTTATCACCATTGTTTATCCAGTTCAATTTTGATCTTTTCTTTAATCCTTGTATTTTTCTTGTATCTAGTTTCCTCAATTCATTTTTACATCTAATAGGTTTAGTATTTAGGTCTTCCTTAAAAGGTTCCTCTTGCATGTTTCATTCTAACCTATGAAATTTTTCTTGGATAGTAGATTCAACTTTCTTACAGTCCATAGCCTTTTTTTCTAATGGATTGGAGCAGTAAAGTCTAACTTTTGATGTTTTTGTTCCACTTTTCAATTGGGCTTAGATCTTTTAGGATTCATTTATTGATTTCTCTTAGAGTGAAGACAACATTATTGCAATCTACATCCTTTAATAAATTAGAGTTTAATGAAAATTCCTTTCTTTTTTAAAATTTTTTTTGACTTTGATTTGCCACAAGAATTTTAGCCAAAATTGGATGATGATCAAAAAGGGTTGAAGGGTAGAATTTCACTCTATTCTTATTTTCTAAATTTTTAAAGAAAAAAAGTCTCTATTTGCATATAATTTGTCTAAATGACGATAAATTATTTTGGTGCCCATTTGAGCATTACACCAAGTGTACCAAAGCATTTTGGGAGGCTTTTTTCACTACAACAAAACAAACAATTAGCACCTAAAATAGCACTAAATTTTAGTGCAATTGAGTTCATGAATTAGACACTTTTGTTGACATAAAACTCAGCGCAAAATGGCATGTTCACTTTAGCAACATATATTGCACCGACTTTGACACTGACTGTAGCGTCGGATTTAGCGTCAGAAAAGTGGCGCAAACAATAGCACCTCCTTTAGCGCCTAGAATAGCGTCAAGAAAAAGTGTTGAAAATAGCGCCTAATTTAGCGCCCAATTTGGTTTCTAGTTTTGCTTCCATGTATGCTCCCATTTTTGCTTCCAATTTTGCTTCCTTGTTTGCTTCCAGGATTACTTCCATTTTTGCTTCCAGTTTTGCTTCAAAGTTTGCTTCTAGTTTTGCTTCCAGTTTCGCTTCTAGTTTTTCTTCTAGGTTTGCTTCCAGTTTTGCTTCCAGGTTTTCTTCTAATTGTGCTTCCAATTTTGCTTCTAGTTTTGCTTCCGATTTTTCTTCCAAGTTTGCTTCTAATTTTTCTTCCAATTTTTCTTTTAGTTTTGCTTCCAGTTTTGCTTCCAGGTTTGCTTCCAGGTTTGCTTCTAGTTTTTCTTCTAGGTTTGCTTCCAGGTTTACTTCTGGTTTTGCTTCCAAGTTTGCTTCTGGTTTTGCTTCCAATTTTGCTTCCAGTTTTGCTTCCAGTTTTGCTTCCAAGTTTGCTTCCAATTTTGCTTCTGATTTTGCTTCCAGTTTTGCTTCCGGTTTTGCTTCCAGGTTTGCTTCCGGTTTTCCTTCCAATTTTTCTTCCAGGTTTGCTTCCATTTTTGCTTCCAAGTTTGCTTCCAGTTTTGATTCCAAGTTTGCTTCCAGTTTTTTTTCCAAGCTTCCAGTTTTTCTTCCAATTTTGCTTCCAAGTTTGCTTCTAGTTTTGCTTTCAATTTTGCTTCCAAGATTGCTTCTAGTTTGGCTTCCACTATTGCTTCCTTTTTCGCTTCTAAAAATGCTTTTTTTTTTGCTTCCATTTATTAATTTAATATATTTTATTTCAATTTAATTAGTTAAATATATCATGCCTCTTAAATAACTCATATGATTATAGAGTAAGTAATTTAATTATTTAACTCATATGATTAAATAATAAGATAATTATTATAACATGATCATCATCTATAATTAAAACAAGTGATACGTGTACAAATGATATAAGTAAAAATGATAAATTATGTAACTCAAATTGATACAAGTCAAGATGATACATGTCCAAATGATATAAGTGAAAATGATACATGTCAATATGATACAACTTAATAATATGGCACTGTAGGCCGTGAAAATGATACATATGATAGTAACCATGAAATAGGAATGATGAATGTCATTGGTTACTACCAGTTGTGACTATCTCATCATCATCACCATCATGATCATGATCATGATCATCATCGTCATCATCATTGTCATCGGCCTCAGTGTCTTTCTTATCTGCACTATCATCATCCTCTACCATGTGATTTGTACCGACATAACCAATATTTTTTGGATCTATATCATGATGAGGATCATCTTGATCTTTTGGAAGACCCGTGTTCTACAAAAAAAAAAACATTTAAAATGAATTTTTTTAATTTATTTCATGCAATAATTTATTTTTCAGTTATATATCTAATATTACAACATATGAGACAAAACAACCATAATCATATTACATCATATCAAAGTGTACATACCATAATAAAATTTCAAAAAAGTTATAGCTAATATGTCATTCCAATGATGTAAAACGTGCAACAATTCTAATAAACATTAGTAAAGATCATAAAAAATATTGTTATACAATTTAACTATCAATTGTAAATTCTATTACATAACCTTAAGTACCAACCCTTTGCATTTTGTGCTATATATGATTATGTTTGCCTCAATGATCCTTTGAGAGTTAACTGGTCGATATATCTTCTCCTATATTTTAGAAATGGATATTTTTCTAGGACATTTTGGCACTATAATATGCTTCAAAGGTTCTTTGAGAATTAACTAGTCTATATGTCCCCATATTTGAGAGTTAACATTTATGGTTTACTTTTCTATTTGTAAGAAATCTATGACATGCAATAATACTTAAGAATATAGAGAATAGTTCTTTAGGACATTTTGTACTTTGATTATACTATTTTTAAGTGACGTTTTCATGTATATAATCATATCATATTCATGTATGTTAATATAAGGCAGTTGTGGAGGTAGTTCAAAGAGATGGCCTTGAAATTTTGCCTCATCTTACAAAGTCTGCAGGAACAGGAATAGGGATCAAATTTTGAGAGTCTAGTTTAAGTTTGAATTCAAGAAATGGAAAAATTGTGAAGGCTGAAATGGCTTTTAATGTATCACTTGTTTCACAATTTGCAGTTGCAGACTAGTAACCCCAAAAACAGAATTATTCATTGCTCCTTGTTGACACTGTGGTTGTTAAGGATTAACCCTGAAACCATGTATCAAAACATTAAGCATGCATTCTTCCATCCAACGAAGAAGGAGATGATTACTTTGCTTCATTTTCATTTGCTTAATATCATGGTGGGAACCAAGAAGACCAAGGATGTCAAATTTTATGTGGAGGTAATGGATGTGGTCCAAAATTTAGGAGGGGCAAGAAGGTCAATGTATGATCTTGATGAAATTGAGGAAGAACAGCAAGAGAGGGACAGGAAAAATAAAATCAATGTAGAGTTTCAAGGATTTGTCAAGAGAGTAAGAGAGCTATGGGAGTAGCCTCATCTAAAATATTTTGAACTAGAGTTTGATATACCATTTAGAGAGCTTGGTTTTCATGGAGTTCCTTTCAAAGCCTCTACTTTTATTGTTCCTATGGTAAACTATTTGGTAGAGTTGGTGGAATTACCTTTCTTAGTAATCACTATTAGTGAGATCGAGATTGTTAACCATGAGAGAGTAGGACTTGGGAAAAAGGCATTTGATATGGCTATTGTTTTCAAAGACTTCAAGTGGGATGTACTCCACATTGACGCCATTCCTCAATCTTCACTTGATGGCATCAAGGAAAGGATGAACTCCATGGATATAAAGTATTATGAAAGTAGAATGAACTTGAATTGGTGGCCAATTTTGAAGACTGTTACTGATGATCCAGATAAATTTATTGAAGATGGTGGTTGGGAATTTTTGAATTTGGAAGCTAGTGATTCTGATTTTGATAATTCAGAAGAGTCAAATCAAGGATATGAAACCTTTGATGTAGAAGAGGAATCAAAATCAGATTTCATGTAGCCACCATCAAGAGTGTTAAAATCCAACAAGATGGAGGGAATTCTTATATAAGGATAATTTTCAATGTTCTAGGTACCAACTTTAATGCCAACTACATGCCAACATTGAAATTCCCTAGCAGTATTTGTGTTAAGGAAATTTCCTTTAGGTCCAAGGATTCAAAGCACATCAACCATGTGGTACAAATGATTAAATCCCACAGATGATTTGTAGCAATGAAAGAGTCTGAAAAGGCAAAGAGAGCTACACTGGTGACTCAAGAGAAACTTTCTCTTTCAAAAACATGATATCAATATGTCAAATATATGATTGTGGTCGATATCCATATTTCCCATCGAAGCAAACGTATGTCATTATTTTTCCTTTGGTGCATCAATGGGATATCAAATGATGTCTCCCAGATACCCCTTAGTCTCTTTGATATTGTACCTTAGGCATGTAATTAATCACTTACGACATTCTTTGTGTTATCGACTCATCAGGGCAACTTTGTTTATATTCTGCCGATAGCAATCGTTCCTCCCGATACCCTTTTCTTCTATCAGTTCATCGTTGTATCGAGGAAATCATTCTTTTTGTCAGCCCGATAGTTTTGTGTCTCACCAATACCACTGTGTACTTTATTAATAACTATCTTCATCATGTCATTGTATTGGTCCATCAGTGAGACAACATGTCATCTTTCCCCAATATATTTTGGTGTCTTCGATATGCTTTGCTTAGGCTATCAGGGAGATAACAAGATGTGTTCTGGCGATATTTGTTTCTTACTCTGATGAATCAAACCTTGTTAGCTCTGTATTCCTCATTGACTTGATCATTCATTCATCAGTCACTTAAGTCATGACTTAAGTCATTAGCAACATATCTTTACTGACCCCCTTGTATAGGTTTGTTGATCGCTCGATGTTATATCACCCCATTTAATTTTTCCTAAGTTAGGTTCTTTATTTAATTTTTAGTTGATTGTGGCATCCGCCTCATGGGTTATAATCCCGTTAACCTAGTCATGGCCCCACTTTTAAAACTAACATTAATTGGATGTGCATAAATCTTGCCCGTCCGATTTGAAGGTCACATCTCAGTCGTTGCTCGCAAACCTCGCGGGATTTGAATATTGATCTCTGAAATGATACGAGGTTGGCGAATGTTTGACACATGTGCACCTATAGTGTTGAAGGTAAATCTTGGTCGTATATCACACACCTCGTAGGACTTAGACAAGTACTCTCCAAAAGCTTGCGAGGTCTGCGAATGATGGAAACGTTGACTATTTCATTTGCTTGGGAAAGGAGGTGGAGCCCATGAGAGAGGATGATATGGTCTCCAGTCAACAAGTTTTCATTGGCCGATGAGGTAATGAATGAAGACAGATAAAAATCAAACCATGTTGACTTGACCTCAATCGTTCTCTATGCCATCTTGGAAAGAGATCGATGACTACTATTCAAAATTGGATGTACAGCTAATTGAACCATTTTCTTTGCGAGCGAGCAATAATGGTGGATAGGACACTTGTAGCTGCTATTTTTTTGACATTAAAGCACTTAACAAATTATTTTCCTCACACAATTTAGGATTGCAAGTAAATTCAAAGCCTTCAGGAGATCGTGTGAAGTATTTCAAGCTGCAACTCGAACAAATTAGGGTATCCTGTGAACGAAAAGGCCGTAAGTCAAATTACAAGCTTTATCTTTTAAACAATCTTGATTTAAGGCAGGTTTTTGCTTCTTTCTTTCAAATTGGATTAGCTTGCATGTTTTAATTACTTTGTTTTGCTTTAAAATTGCACATAAGTGTGGTCTTTTGTTGTGCTTCAAAATTTGTATATCCAATTTGCACTAGTTGTTAATTAAGCACTAGGTATTGAGTTATCCTGCGTCGAAACCCTAGCCTAATTTGAACCTACCTAATTGTCCTTGGATCCCAAAGCCCAAGGGTCTAGTTCTGAAACCCCAACTAGGTTACTCTATCAAGATATTTTTGACCAACTCAAACCCTCGACAAGTGAGAAAGCTCAGGGGAAAGTAATATTTTATGGTCCTAAGATTTATGAGGGGTTGCTGGATAAGCACCATTGTATCAAGGATGCTGAAACACCTTTCACTAGATGGCACATGTTCAAGAATTGGTTCGAAAATAGAAATTGTGGAGTTCCCACTTGCAATACCTAGAGATTAGATATGGGAAAACTTATGGTCCCAAATGTCTATATGGATGTGGACTTGCTGAAAGACATTATAGCAAGGTATGACCCCGTTTCTAGGGTAATTAGGGCATTTGATGGCCTGAGATGGTCAGTATTACTAGAGAAGAAATTGTTGAAGTCTTTGAATTATCTGAGTGGAATGAAGATATGATCCCTATTGACCTGGATTTTTTTAAGAAAGAGTATGAAAATACCAAGGTCTTGTTCATAACCATAATGTTGTCAATACACAGTGCTACCACATAATATGGAAAAAATAAGAGACAAATAAAGATTGGAAAAGATGAGAGGGAACCTTTCCCTGTGAAATACTTTGCTAACTACTTTAAGAAGACCTTCTATTCCTTATGCCAAAATATTGGTTTTGATCCACCATAAACTATGTGAAAAGAATATATGTACATGGTAGGACATATCCAACATGGATCTTTCAACGTGGTCTATGATTATGCTACTTACTTGGCAGAGCGTATGCACAAGGGTTTGGTTTCTCTTAAGGAAGGAAAGAATTGGGTTAAATTCTGGTGGTAATCCCTATTAATGCATATGTTTCTATACAAGGGAAGAAAATACTTTGGCAGAGATATGTCATTGAAGACGAAAGAGGATGGTCTTGAGCTGTCGATTTAGTGCTGGACTAGGATTCTGGACATACATGATAAAAATTCTAATTATGTGGTCTTTCACAATGTGTTTTCCTCCAAGCTGAGGAGATCCTTGATTCAAGATCCACCAAGGATCCCAAAGGAGATTCGTGATTTCTTGAGACCTATGGAAAGGAGGCCTGAATTGCAGATAACTCATAATTGGGGAGATATCATTCCCTGTCTAGATACAACTATATTCAAGGTATATAAGACACCTATCAATCCTTATGTGCTACTAAGGGATGTATCTTTGTGGATTGGATTTATTGAAATAATGAGACAACTAGGAGTTGCACAAATGGTACATCTGCCAAAAAGTCAGAAGAAGGGGTCTTTCTTCCTTGAATGGACAACCTTTATAGACTTTATGATGGTTAAGGGAGGGTGGAAAGCTTTTGTTAAGATCTTGGAACCCTATGACTTGAGGATAGTGCACCCTAGAAACCATGACCCTGAGGGTTTCATTGCTGTAGTAAAGGCAAGGATAAGGACCGATGTATTTGTGCATAACTTCTACTACCCTGAAGATGTTATCAGGGATATTTTAGATTTCAAGGTGCAAGAGGAAAAGAAGGCCATGTATCTTGCCTTCAAAAAGATGGTTGAGAATTCCATGAAGTCTGATCCTAGATTTGTAAGATTTGTGAAGAATGAAAACCAATGAGTATAGGGTACCTAACCAAATTCAATTCATTTTAACAAAACATATGGGCAAAATAAATATTAAATCTGCTATTTTTTTTAATAAAAGTGTCATATATATACCTACCTACACTAGATGATGCCAACTACTGATGCAAATCACACATGATACAAGGGAAAAAAACAAGTCACACTAGCTAAAAGTAAAAAGAAAATGCTTGCCACGTGCGGCTCCAACAATCTCTTTACTTAGAAAACTCCATGAAAACTCTAGATGCAACTTCTAGGTGAAACCCTATGGAAGCTAAGAAGAGAGCTTCCATAAAGCTCGATGGAAAAAATGAAATGTAGAAGAGAAAGCTCGATAGAAAAAATGACATGTTTTTCCAAACTTTTGGCATGTTTTTCCAAACGTTTGACATGTTTTTCCAAACTTTTCAAATGTTTTCGCTGGAAATTTTTATTTTTCATTTTTGATTCACTAGTCAGCACTATAGTCGACGAATTCCAAATTTGAACCCTAAATGTAATCTCTTTGGGGCATTAAAGGCAGCACAAAGTGTGCCTAATTTAGCACCTACCTGTGCAAAATGATGTATTTTGAATGGAAGTCGATAAATAAATACCATTATTTTTATTATTTAATTTTGAGCATTTATTTTAGTGGTGTTATTACTCTCAACTATTTATCTTGGGTAGGTTATATTATTTATTAATTTTAATTTAATTAATTTACTTGGGATATTTATGTGAGGCATGTTATTCTTCCTTACATAAATTCATGAACCAAACATTCTTAAACACAATCAGGTTTCATCCTTAGAGTTTATCCTTCTACATTAAGGTTATAAATCTAACATTTTTAAGTAGATGGATTCATTTTATACTTTATTAGGGCTTGGATGCACCCCTTATCTATGTTTCATTGCTACTATCTTGATTAGGGTTTGGGATTTTTGTGTAATCTCTTTGATCCCAGTAACCCACCCTTATTTAATGTATTATTGATAGATCATTCATCATGTATTATCATATATATTTGTCTATTGCCTTTATCCATGCATATATTACACATTTTGACATGTTTTTACACTTTGTTAGATCTCATCATTCCATCCTTGATTAGATCTCATTATTCCATCCTAAATTAGGTTTCAATCAAGAATACGGAATCCAATCTCTAGTTTTCAAGCAGAATATATCTACAGTTTTAATGAATTTGTGGAAGAAGTGTAAGGTAGAGAACCAACTAAAATTATTAGTAATAGTTTTTCTTTCATCTAGGATAACAAGGGACCATGGAAGGGATGTTCAACTAAAATTATTAGTAACAGGTTTTCTTTCATCTAGGATAACAAGGGACCATGAAAGGGATGTTCAGCTAAAATTATTAGTAATAGATATATTTGTAGTCAACTTGTAAATAAATGTCTTTTTGATGTGAAAATTTGTAGTCATCTTGTAATCATAAGATTTGACCTCTAGTTGTCAAGATTCCGCGTGTAAACTTTTTATGAAGAGAAAAATGTTGCAATGTCCTATTTTATTTTTCATAGTGCATCTTAATGAAAAGTGAGCATATTAACAAGATAATTTCAATAATATTCTCTTGGTGCACAATTATTATGTGACTATTATCATTTTTGTGTATTATAGGATCTAGAGGAGGCCATGGATAGAGGACGTGGACGATGAAGAACTACTAAATCGCAGAGATGAAAGTGGGTGGAAATAGATATGGTCCAATAGAATCTGCAGATACAATAGAGGTGAGAAGAGAAAGCAACCTCAACCAAACAAGGAAGGTGTTTATGAATTCACAAATGCTACAATATAGAGGAGATAAAGTCATTTTTTTTGTCCATGAGGCCTCTGAGGTCAAACTTATTGGTTGAAAATGCACAAGAATGGTGATTAAATGTGATTCTATGATCAAGGGAAAAGTTTGAAAATTGGGATGGCCAAAACATGATATCAATATGTCAAATATATGACTAAAGTGAGGTTTTGTGTTGGATAGCATATTCATTGAAATGATATAATTGGTGTACTAAATATTATTTACTATGTTGTGTATTATAGGGGCGAGACGAGGCCATGGCAACAAATCACGTCATATCAAATGAGGACATAACGGATGAAGTGGAACATTAGGTACTCAAATTTTGACTTAACTTAGGAAAAAAATGATTTGATGGCATTTTGTGATACGTCCATCTTTTATCACAGTATTATTGAGATTTATAATGTATTATCCAATATTGACATAAATTAATGCATGTTGTTGATTATTTTAGATGGAGATTGGAGAAAATGTAGAGCCTAAGCGTTCAACTAGCAAAAGAACTAGATATGTACGTGGACGTGGACCTAAAACTGTTAAATCACATTGATGACAATGGGTGGAAGAGGATATGATAATGGATCCTACAAACACAACAAATGATTGCATTGAATAAGAGGTTGGTCAGGACTATAGTACATGAGATGAATACTTTGAGAAAATTATTGTTTGTGGATGTTTTGTATGTCATGGAAAGAAACAATTCAAACGAGCGATTGTAAAAACACATTACATATATGATGAGCTTCCAGTCGGTAGTATGCCTCCTATAATCGATTCAAATCCTATAAGAATTGTGGTACAAGGAATTTTCTAATTTGATATAAATCACATGTATACTTTGTTTAAACATTGTTTTATATTATTTAAATAACTAATATTTTTCTTAATGGATACTTGCAAGATAAAGTTCTTGGTTTAAAGTTTCCTAGATCACCAAATTCCAGCCTAGAGGGAAATGATCATTTATCAGATGATACATCTAACAAAAATATGTGCCAATATACCAGCTTGAAAGATGAGGAATTGACGAAAACAAGTAACAGAACAAGAACCGGTGTAAAAATGCATAATTTGCTTAAAGACAAGGGGACGGTGAACTACATACCCTATGAGAATGAATGTGATGGAGATGATGACTTTCCCCTGAGTTTGAGATCAATTTACAAAGATATATTTGATCATCGACTATATTGTGCTTGGCCTAGTGATCAACAACTACCTAGATTATACGAGGTGTTTCAATTTTGGGGATACAACTACATGATACATCCCTCCAATATTCATGGAGAAAATCTAGGCCTCTTTATTGTCCAAAATGTACATGTGGGATCTAAACATAGAAATAATTCAAAACAAACCACTAGGAGATTAATGCCATATTATGGTCCATCATATTATAGTGGTGAATGGAGAAGGCTAGCAGAATATAAGCCTAGCATGTCAGCATATGGTCTAAATTCGAATATGTATACACATTGTCTCCAATTGGCAAGTGGAAAAGAAATGAATAGAGGTCATCTTATGTATATAGATGGACGTGCATAAACACACAAAAATATGGTAGGATTTATAAATAGTAGTAAAGGAAGGGACCCTACTGTAAGACCAAATTATCAATTTGTTGAGGTTATAAATGATAAAGATGGAGATATGGAAAGAGAGGTTGATAGATTGATAATGGTTGAGGCTATTATGGACCTTACCATTGGGGATGATTTATTGATTGATCACCTAGTCTTCTTAAAACGCACTCCTGTGCAAAAGAAAAGGGAAGAACAAGGTATCCCTAAGGATGTTCTTAATGGTAGAAAACCAAAGAATAATAAATGAGTGTGGACTGATGTTTTATAATCTATGTTGTCAAAATTTTGTTTTATTTAAATTATTGTATAAAAAAGATAGTCTATTAAATAATGTTCCATTATTCAATTGATGTATATATGTTCATACAATTTTTAGTTTTACTTTTTAAGCCATATTTGATTATACTTCTTTGAAATTGATACATTTATGATTTATGCAATTGTTGCCAAACATTAAATAATGCTTGTGTTTGTTGATAGGTAGAAGATGTTGATAAAACACATACTAATACCCAAGATCCAACTGGGTAATTAAGATTTGGATGGGATGATCCAAACCATCCTTTAAACAATACTAGGGTGTAAAGAGCAAGATTGGAGAAAATACTACCACCTGAGAAATTTGAAGAGTTGATGAGATCCGTATACACTGATGACATGCTACCTAGCCTTAATGAAGAAGGATTGAATGAAAATACAGTGCATGAAGAAGGATTGAATGAAATGCTTACAAATTTCTTTGGGGATGGAAACAATGATGACAATAATGATCATATGGTTGATAGTAACGATGATAGCAGGGGTAATTACCACCAACTTAATGTTGATGATAACAACCTGAAACACTCCATCAAGCAATCATCAAAGACACCCTTGTTCAAATCGGGTGCAAGGAGAACCTCAAAACTGGCATGCACATTAATATTATTAGAAATCAAGTCATTATTTGGTTGGTCAAACAAAGGATTCACTACCCTACTAAAGTGAGTTTAAATCTATTTCTTACTTTGCATTGTCAATTGGTGTACATAATTCGTAAACATTCATCAACTTCATTTATATTTCTTTAAGGGGATTTTAAAACCATATATTGTATATAAACAGACCTAGTATAGATCGACATATCAAACATGTTCATAATAAGTCAAACATTCAATTGATTTAATCCCTAGCAATCTTATAGGGCACTAAAAACTAAAATATTCCTTGAAGAGAATGTGTTTCCATCAACTTGCAGAGAGGCGTGTCTATTGTTGGTTGAGTTGGGGATTGAATATAAGCACATTCATTCATGTAAAAATGATTGCATTTTATACAGAGATGAATATCAGAACAAGGTAGAATTCCCTGTATACAAAGAGAAGAGATATCGTACAAATGTACAAGGTCCTACAGTTCCAAAGAAGGTTTTATGTCACATGCCAATTATACCTAGACTTCAACAAATGTTTTGTTGCAAGTCACTTGCACAATTGATGGATTGGCATGCAAAGAACAAGAGTAAAGATGGATTCATGCGAATTTTGACTGACTCCAAAGCAATGAAACACATAGAGGAAAAATGGCCAAGAAAATTCAAAGATGAACCCTGTAGTATCAGGTTTGGTCTTGGAATTGCTAGAGTGTGCCCTTTCTCTTTCTTGAGCTCAAATTATAGTTTTTGGCTAGTCGGATTGATAGTATACAATATTCCCCCATGGATGAGTGTTAGAAAGGAGCACCTTATGATGACTCTCATTGTTCCAGGAAAATATCAAGTTAAAAACATGGATGTTTATCTTGCGAATTTTATTGATGAGATGCAACTGCTATGGAAAGGAATAAGAATGTATGACATATCACGTTCTCCATCAAATAGGTCCTTCATGTTGTATGGTGTGCTATGTTGGACTATTCATGATTTCCCAGGACTTGGTGTTTGTTCTGGTAAGATAAAATATTTATGTATTTATACTCATAATTTATTTTCATCCCAACTTTCATACTTAGTTTTATACTATTTTTTTGATGTTATTAAAATTACTTGTTGAATTGCAGGGCTTCAAACAAAGGGGATATTTGCATGTCCAAGATGTGTAGAACAATTTCAAGGGTGGTATTTTAGAGATCTACATAAATTTATTTACGCAAACAAAAAAAAAAATTCTACCACTAGATCATAGGTTTAGAAATTGCCTAGAAAATCAATTTGATGGAAATTTTGAAAATAGAGGCCCTCCCATGATTATGTGTCTAGGTGATTGACGTAAGAAGTATGAAGATGCTGGATTGAAAGCTTGGGAGGATTTTTTTGATTGGGGTGATTCAATTGAAGAACCAGAACAAGTTGTAGTTAATATGCCAGAAGGAATGAAAAGGAAATCCATATTTTATGAGCTCCCTTACTGGAAAGATCTATTCATAGCTCACTTATTATATCCTATGCACATCTTCAAAAATGTCCCAGATTCTATATTTCAACATATATCAGGCAAAGAGAAGGAAACCTTGTATTCGAGGAGAGATATTTCTCTTTCGTGTACCAAAATTGATAAAAATCATTTGTGGCCAAATAGGGAAAATGAAACATATGCAAAAGCTCATGAATTTTGGAAAAAAAAGAGCTAGACCAACTAAAAAATGTCGTCTGTTCAATAAGGGCAGCTACTAGTTATGGGTCATTGATGAGCTCGAAATATGCTCATAATTTGAATATTATGATGTATTTTTAAATACCCTTACTCTTTTGTTGATGGTTGTTTAAACTCTTTGATTAAAGAATTTTTATCTAAAAATGGGTAGTATCTTGTAGCAGCACATTCCTATATTCCTGCAGCTTAACATCTCTATGTGTCTATATTTATTACCCTGTTTGACCTCCCGAATGACTAATATAATGCATGTGGTTTTTGGATAATGAAATAGATTTAATGTGTGATTAATGAATGTGTATCATGTTATTGTGTGCGTGTTTTCTTTTGCTTATGTTGCCATGTGTATCACAGGCTGTTGAAAGAGGCATGAACGAGTCAAAGCGCAGCAGATCTCAGCCCTACAGTAAAGTCCATTTCTAGAATGACATCGAGGAAGTTGTTCCAGCAGAGACTCTCTGACCAGGTCGTTGGGAGGAAATCTAAATGATCATTAATCTAGGAAGAGTGGAATGCTAGATTATCTCTGAATCAGTTGAACAAATATGCTTTCATTTATGAGAAGTCTGTTCCTCAGTGTCAGGAGGCATTTATGTCCACGTCTTTCTTTGTTAGAGTTAGGTAGTTAGTTGCTTTTCTATAAATAAGTGTTCCTCCTGCGTGAGTGAACAGACTAGACTAGAGACAACATAATAGGACAAAGTGTATTAAGATTAGTATGAGAAACAAAGTTTTGTGTTAGTTTTCTTACAAGCAGAATGATCAATGTATATGATTCCAAGTTTATGAATAAAAGCTAATGAAGTTTTGAGTTCAATTCTTGCATAAACTGGTTGATGCTTGCTAAGGGGGCCCACTTAGTGAGTATTTATAGTTAGTTATTTATTTCCTATTGATTATAAGTTAGAATTTCATTCTCAAAGGTTTCAGCGCAAACTCAGTCTTATATTGTTCCTGCAGCATCGGGAATCCATCCCTGTGTTTGTTCCTACAGCATAAGACCAGTTCATAGTTTTTTCCTTAGTAATAGTTGTCATGATTTCTGCTTTGATTAAGTTATGCTTAAGTTAAGAAGACTTTACATTACATTCCCGCATCATAAGTAGAATTCCTTCCAAGCATTTATTTCTAATAAATTGTGGCTGAAACTAGTTCTTAGTGCACATACAGTGCCGCTCCATTTCAAGTATACGTTCCCTGGTTTGACAATGTAAATGAATGACCATAAGAAGATGTTAGTCACCTACTGGAATGTCTAATTCCTAGGTTAGGATTTTCCATGACTTTTATATCCTTTTATGGAATCGACCAACCATTTTTGGTGCCGTTGTCGGGGATGGTGTCAAGCTAAAAACCTATCATAGTCATTGTTAGCAGTAGTTTAGTGTGATTATTCAAGCATTTTCAAATTCCTTCAATTTTCAGTTAAGCCTGTTACATGCATAGAAGAAGAGACGCTCTATGAAGATTCCTCCCTAACCTTCCATTCATTGATAAGGATTTTGAACCAACTTATAATCTATTTGAGGAAGGAGGAGACCAATATATCAATCCATTTGCTGAAGACCTGCTTGTTGAATTTTCCTTTGCCCTAGCTGACGAAGAACCTCAAGAAAATCTATTTGCTTTGATACTCTATCAAGCAAATATGGCACAAAATCCACCTAATCTACCTCCTACTTTTGAATTCCCTATCATCACCCAATAAGATAATGATAACCTTAAAAATATTCCTTCTTCATTACTTCCCAAGTTCTATGGACTAGTCATAGAGGACCCATACACTTTTTTGTTTGAGTTTGACGTCCTCTGCCGCAACTATGATTACACTTCAGATGCTCACAGGCTGAAGTTGTTTCCTGATACTTTGAAGGAGGGAGCTCTAAGATGATTTATGAGTTTGGGAAGGGATGCTATCGATAGTTGGGCAGTCATGCAAACAAAATTTCTTGAGAAATATAAGGAATATTGTAAGAGTGGTAGTAAGGGCGATGATATATTCTGAATTCAACAAAAGGAGGAAGAAATCCTAGAAGACTATATCTCAAGGTTCTTGTTTTCCCTAAAAAAGAATTCAGACCATACTCTCAATGAAGAATCTCATAAACTAATTTTTTTGAGGGGAATCAATGATGCCTGTATAGATGCCCTGGATCTAATGGGAGGAGGAGATATAACCCAAGTGCCTTGGGATGATATTAAGACCATATGTCGCAACTAATCTCGAGAAAATGTTAAGAAGGGTAGAGGTCATCAAGCCACAGTGGGAAAGTCTTCTACTAATGGAGTTTCATGGATGGAGATTTCAAATTTTCTATCTAATTTCAAGCAGGATATCATAAACAACATGGCTACACAGTTGGATACTATGCAAGCTAGGAAGAAACATGAGGAAGCTGAGGCAATCTTGGCTAAGTTTTGTCCACATTGCAGACAGAAGAAACATGATTGCAGATGTAAGATGGTGGCTAACCTAGAGGCTAAGCAATTATCTACTGATTTTAAGGTAGTAGAGGGTGATGATGACCACGTATTCTTGATTGCACAAAGGCACCCATGGGCTCAAAGACAAGGTATGCCTCAAGACCCTTTGAATTTTGGTAATTCTTATTCTAATTACAATAACCAATGGCAACCTACTTATGGCCCATCACCACCTTGGAATACCTCTCAACCACATTGGCCTAACTATCAGATTCCTCAATGGAAATCTCCTCAAGGAGGTTGGCAGCGGCCACAAGGACAATGGACTCCTCCCCAAGGTAACTGGCAACAAAATCCTCAATGGAGAGGTTCTCAGCAATGGCAGAACCAATCCCCTAGATTCCTGTAGCTTCAAAAACCACAACCTTCAGCCCTCATGCCACCTCTTGCAGCAAATACTGGCCCTCCAAAAAAAATGCCTATGCTTGCTCAACCATTGCCAAATCCTAATAATAAGCAACAACATCAACAACAGCCTATGTATTTTGTAGAAGCCAATTAGTATCCAATTTATGCCCTGAATATTAATTATATTCATCTTAGGTATGGAACCACTCTCCCTGATCCACAACCTCCAGTAATTATTGAGATTCCAGACTCTACCTTTGCACAACCTACTGATCCTGCAGAACATATACCTATATCGAATACTGTCTCTAAGGAGTCTGTCCTGCAGCATCAAGCCAAACCACCTTTTCCTTAGAGATTGCAAGTTACTAGACCCAAGACTATGGAAGAGCCTATCTTTGATATTTTGGATCAGCTAAAGAATGTACACATTCAAATTCCCCTCTTTCAAGCCATTAAAGATGTCCCAATTTATGGGAAAGCCATTAAAGAGGCATGTTTGAAGAAACCTGGAAGAAAGAAAAAAGATCCCCAAAATATCCATGTTCTAGGACATTTGGCAGATATTATGTTAGGGAAGGTAGTCATGCCAAAATATGCTGACCCTGGGAGTCCTGTGGTCCAAATAAATATTAATGGCCAGATAGTAAAGAATGTTTTGATTGACCTTGGTGCAGCCATCAATGTAATGACCAAGCATACTATGGAGTATTTGAATATCCTAACCATTAGGTCTACACCTACCATCCTACAACTTGTTGATAGTTCCACAGTAACACCAGATGGCATGGTAGAAGATATAATTGTCAACCTTGAGTCTTGGGAATACCCAGCAGATTTTACCATATTGTCCACTAAGGAAACTTTGGGAGGATATCCTATCATCCTAGGTAGACCATGGTTAGCTACAGCTGATGCTTTTATAAGATGTCGTTCAAGAGACATGACAATTTCTAATGGTCAGTCAACAAAGAAATTGGCTTTATACCCACCTGCCTAGCCTCAGCCAAACTTGTCTCAGCTAATTTGGCCAGATTTAGGGGAGGAAACTGAAGAAGTCAATTCATTGGCTCACCTAATGATGCTGCAAACTAATATGTTTTCCCAACTTCAGAGTGAGGATGACCTTGCTTTACACATTTTGCAGTCCAACTCTGATATGAGTAGCCCATATGTTCTAGATAGCTGTCCTTAGCAGTGCTTCCTGTAGCAACTGAATCCTGAGAGTCTGCCACCTAAATTTCCTGCAGTTTATCAACATTTGCTTCCACAAGAAATACAAACACCACCTTTATCAGTCGACTCCATGAATGATCTTACCGAACAAATAGAACTGTCTCCAGGCCGTTGTCTGCATATCAATAATAAGCTGCCTCAATCTCAACAAACTTCCCTAGTCACAATGCTGCAAGATCAACACAGAGCTTTTGCATGGGACTATGGGGATATGAAGGGAATAGATCCTCAACTCTCTACTCATAGGATCTACATTAAGGAATACTGCTCACCTGTTAGGCAGCCTCAATGAAGGATAAACCCAGAACTCAGGGAAATAGTTAAAAATGAGCTCCAAAAATTGCTTGATGTTGGTTTTATCTACCCCATTTCAGACAGTCAATGGGTATCTCCATTGGTGATCATTCCTAAAAAAGGTGGAAAATGGAGAGTTTGTGTAGACTATAAGGAGCTGAACACAACAACTAAAAATGATCACTTTCCATTGCCATTTGTTGACCAAGTGCTAGATGCATTATCTGGTAAAAAGTATTTCTCCTTTTTGGATGGATATAGTGGGTATAATCAAATTAGAATTGCCCCTGGGGATCAAGACAAAACAACTTTTACCTGTCCATGGGGAAATTTTGCCTACTCTGTCTTACCTTTCGGCCTATGTAATGCACCTGCAACATTTCAAAGGGAAGTCATTAGTATTTTTGCTGACATTTCTCATGATTCTATGGAGATCTACATGGATGACTTTACCACTTATGGAGTTACTTATGAAGAAGCATTAGCAAATTTGGAGAAAGTGTTAAAAATATGCAAGGAGCACAATTTGTCTTTGAATAGTGAGAAGTGTTTTATGATGATGCAAGAAGGAATTATTTTAGGCCATCATATATCTCAAGCAAGAATTCAAGTTGATCCTGCAAAAATAGAAGTCATTCTAACTTTGCAAACACCTATGAAACAAAAGGATGTTAGAAGCTTCTTAGGACATGCTGGATATTATAGAAGATTTATCAAAGATTTTAGCAAAATAGCTAGTCCATTATATGCCTTACTGACTAAGGATTGTGAATTTGACTGGACTGAGGCCTGTGACAAATCTTTCCTACAGCTTAAGAACTTACTTACTCAGACACCTATTCTTTAGGGACCATAGTGGAGTCTTCCCTTTCATATACACACAGATGCTTCTGATTATGCCATAGGGGCAGTTTTAGGACAAAAATAGAATTCCATAGAGCATGCCATATATTTCATTATCAAAAACCTTCAAGGCCCTGAATTAAACTATACTGTCACAGAGAAAGAATAGCTAGCAGTTGTGTATGCCCTGAACAAGTTTTGACATTATGTCACTGGTTACCAAATATTTGTTCATAGAGATCATGCAGCAATAAGGTACCTCATGAATAAGCCTGCCATATCTGGAAGATTAGCAATATGGCTCCTATTGTTGCAGGAGTTTGATATCACAGTTATTGATAAGCCAGGATGAGCTAATGTGGTGGATAATTTCTTGTCAAGACTTCAAACAACTACACCTACCACCCCTGAGGTAATTGATAATAGATTTCCTAATGAACATCTATTTTCTATTGCTGCTCGAACTCCATGGTATGTAGATATTGCGAATTATTTAGCAGCCAACAAGATCCGAGCTCACTTCTCACCAAAAGACAGGAAATTGTTGATTGAGAAAAGTTTTAACTTTTCATGGATTGCAGATTGTTTATTTTACATAGGACCTGACCAAGTCATGCGAAGGTGTGTTAGGGAAGATGAGACTTATGACATTTTGCATGCTTGTCATGATGAGCCATGTGGTGGGCACTTTTCATCCAAGAGAACATCAATGAAAGTGCTTAATATAGGGTACTATTGGCCCACACTACACAAGGATGTTGTAGCCTACACCAGAAAATGTGATAGATGTCAACGCATGGGGCGACCAACAAGGTCTGATGAAATGCCCCTATATCCTCAAGTGGTAGAACTAGTCCCTTTGACAAGTGGGGCATCAATTTTGTTGAGCCAATTGATCCTCCATCCAATGAGAAATCATACATTTTGGTTTGCACTGATTATGTAACCAAGTGGGTGGAAGTGAAAGTAATGACACGTGCCCGTGACAATAAAGTTGCCGAGTTTCTATATGAGCAGATTTTTACTCGGTTTGGAGTCCTAAGGGAACTTGTTACTGATCAAGGAGCTCGATTTACATCAAAATTAATCACTGCATTGATGAATGATTATAAGATCAGGCACAAAAAGTCTAGCCCCTATCACCCTCAAGCCAATGCTCAGGCAGAGGTTACCAACAGAGAATTAGAGGCAATCCTTACTAAAACAGTATAGTTACACAAGAATGATTGGAGCAGTCGCCTTCCAGAAGCAGTTTGGGGCTATAGGACAACATGGAAAACAACTACAGGGTTTACCCCTTTTGAGTTACTCTATGGAAAAACTGCCATGTTGCCAATAGAGTTTGAGCATAAGACATTAAGAACTGCTCTTCATCTTAACATTGATCTTTTAGAAACATGAAAGGAATGCCTCCTGCAACTCTATGACATTAAGAACTGTTGGTGATTGGGTGCTGCTCTATGACTCCAGGTACAAGGAAAATCAAGGTAAACTCACCACAAGATGGCTTGGTCCTTATGAAATAGAAAATGTGTTTTATAATGGTTCAGTTCAGTTGGCTACGATAGATCCTGTTCGATTCAAGCTACTGGTTAATGGACACCGTCTTAGGTTATATCATAAGCTGGCATCCAAAGAAGAATTTATGAAGCAGTTTATTTCAGATGCAGACACTGATCTCTTGTAGCAAAAGGCTTCGACCTTTTTCCCACGGAATCTCTTTAAAAAAGCTATGTTGCATGCCCATAATAAAGGTTTCCTTTTAAGGAAGCAACTTTCTCCATTTTTCATCCATCACCATTATTCGTTCCATCTTCTTCCATGTCACCCACCCATGTCATCCATCTTACCATACCACCTTCATTTATGGTTTCCGTTCCAGCCGTTATTTCAAGCTGAGCTGTGATCTTCTCAGCATCTACGGGCACTTATTATAAGGTACGCGATAACTTTTATTGTCACATCGTTTATTTATTTCATTTATTCATTAATTGTTATGTATCTATTAGTCATTATTTCCTGTTTTTCACCTATCCTTTTGCACATGTGTGGACACATGCCAAATTTTAAGTAGGGGGCGGGAATAATCCATTTCAAAACTTTTTCTTGTGCCATTGCCACATCTGTCAAGACAATTTTATTTTTCTTGTACTTACCAAGTATGACTGTGTGCTTTTATCCTGATCAACAAGTTAACTGCTTGATTTGAGTAGTTTTTAATAATCATTTCATGTAGTTATCCTTTGTATCATTCTTGGTAAGTAAAGAAAGGTAACAACAAAAAAGAAAGAAGCAGGGAAAAAAAAGTTTTTTTTGAATTTTCAGAACAGGTTTGAGTTTTAGGAATCTCAGCTGGGATAATTTGTGAATATGAGTGGCCAGTTAGTGAGACATGAGCCTGCAACTCATGAAGCCTTGACACAAAATCCTCAAGTGGTTCAGGCATTCAACAATTGCGGATGGCTGAATTATTTTTTGGGGATAGATTCCTTTAATGAGGAAGTTGTAGGTGAGTTTTTGAGAACTCTTTCAGAAGGAGAAGCTACAGTGTGGGGTTTGACACTAGCCATTACAGAAGAGCGGATTGCTGAAGTAACTGGGCTCCCAACGGTAGGAGAGAACTTTCCTTCAGGAAGAGGTGCTGTCTCTCCTAGGGTAGAATTCACAGTACCAACAGATGGAACCTTAAAGGTTTCCAAACAAGGATGCAAATGAGTGTCACTGCCTTATCCATACTCAGAATATGCCAACTTCATAATCAGGTATTTGACTTGTGAGGGATATTTTTCCTATTTGCATTCTTATCATTTCAAACTATTAAATCATATGAGGCATGGTTTAGCTGTCAATGCTCCAAAATTTTTGTTAAACCTTTTGGAACATAGTGCCCATGAAACCTAGAGGGGTAAGGACAAATCTATTACCCATCATGCCCTCATTAAATTCTTGATTGAGCATTCCCTGAGGGATGGATCACCCCTTTCTTGGAAAGAATTTGTTGCCCAAAAGGGTCTGCAACGTCCAAAACCTCCTAGAGCACTCCCTACATAGCGCAAGAAAAATAAAAAGAGAGTAGAATCTACAAGTAGGGAAGCAGAGCAAGAATCATCTGCTCCTACAGCACCTAGTCCTACGGCCTCTACACTAGAGCCCTCTACCCAAGTAAAAACCAGGTCAACTGGTAGAAAAGAAAAAGGGAAAACGAAGGTAGGAGAGTCATCTAGGGTTGAACAAACCCCAGAATCAAGCCCTCATGTACAAAAATGAAAATGTTCTACTCCACTCTCTCCTGTAGCAATGCCTGTTGCCACCACAGTTTCACTATCACCTTCTCCTGCTGAGTCTGAATCCTCTAGGAAAGTTAGAAAGAGGAAAGCTACGAAAGAGTCTCCTGCAGCTGTTACATTGCCAAAAAGAGTTTCAACAAGAAAACAACGTAAAGTTACCTCAACCTCTTTTCAACCTGAAATTATAGTCATTCCTGAGGAATCTGAAGAATTCAGTCATGATGTTTCTCAGAGTGTATCTGAGAATGTTCCACAAAGTCCATCTGTTATTCTCGGGGAACTGCAAACTAAGACAGTGGAAGTTGAGGAAGCACAACATGGTAGTGATAATAAAAGGAGGATGCCAAGTCTTGATGACTTGGTCGAAGCAGTTGGGAAAATCTTAGGAGAAACACAATCTCCTCTTGGGCAGCAACCAGAGTCCACCCTACAGCAAGAGGAAGAACAATTTGAACAAACTGAAGTGTCCAATGAAACACCATTACCCTCTGAAACTTGTCGAACATTGGTTGTTTATAAAAGGACATTGTTGATTGAATATATAGAATATCTTAGGATTACATGGAGGCCTGTTACACTTCAAACTTTGAGTTTCCGCCATTTGGCTAGAATTGACCTTCAACAAAGTCTTTGGGAAGAAGAAAAGAAGAAATTGAAAAAGGAAATTGAAAGACAAAAATAGGAAATTCAAGAAATGAAAGAGAAAATAGATGAAATGATGAAGGTAACTAGTAAAATTATGGAATGTAGACCACCACCTAGGGTATATGATATGTGCCTTAAAGAGAAATTTCCATGGTTCCAATTGATGAGAATTTCTAGGAATTTAGATCCTGACATTCACTCAGCTAAGGAATTTTATGATGCATATCAAGTAGCACCCAATTGGCTGAGAAATTCTTTATGTGAGTTTTATCTTCATGGTTTGCTAATTCCTTTTGAAACAGAATGGAATCAGCTTCTCTACATTGGTGACATTCATCTGAGGTCACTCATGTCTTGGGCGGCCAATGAAACTAACTATGGGAAACAATTAGAGGCTTATGAGGAGGCTGAAAGGAATGAACCTATTCCGTTGCGACCTGAAAGCTTAGATCCCCAAACAGTTCTGAGAACTTGGCTTACTGTTGCATATGGATTCCATGATCCTACAACAAGAATGAAAGTATTTGATATCAAGAAGCAGGTGTATGATGAGTTCAGAGACCAAACATATCTATTTTGGAAGCTTTCATCTTCCAGAATTAAAACAAGATGGGAAAAACCGACTGTTGGTCTGAGGAAATCTGAGCCTCATAACCCTCTAAACTTTAAAGCAGCCATTAGAAGGACATAAAGGTATATGTAGCTGGGTCTCCAGGAAAGGTTTGAGTTATGGTTACCATTAACATTTCAACCTCCAGTTTTGATGTGGCCACTTTACCCTTATTTGGCTACAGATGTTAATGAGGATGCAAAAACTCGCAGGTATGAGAGATGGCAAAATTTCAAAGGTTTCTACTACAAATTCAGAACTTCATTGCAGGGCCATGATGCTCCCACTGATTTCAGAGAAACAACTAGAAAGCTTAATGCTGGAGGACCATCATTAGGATAAGTAGGCGGCAAATGATGAGCTTGAAATATGCTCATAATTTGAATATTATGATGTATTTTTAAATACCCTTACTCTTTTGCTGATGGTTGTTTAAACTCTTTGATTAAAGACTTTTTATCTAAAAACGGGTAGTATCCTATAGCAGCACATTCCTATATTCATGCAGCTTAACATCTCTATGTGTCTATATTTATTGCCCTAATTGACCTCCCGAATGACTGATATAATGCATGTGGTTTTTGGATAATGAAATGGATTTAATGTGTGATTAATGAATGTGTATCATGTTATTGTGTGTGTGCTTTCTTTTTCTTCTATCACCATGTGTATCACAGGTTGTTGAAAGAGGCATGAACGAGTCAAAATGCAGTAGATCTCGGCTCTGCAATAAAGTCCATTTCCAGCACGACATCGAGGAATTTGTTCCAACAAAGACTCTTTGACTGGGTCATTGGGAGGAAATCTAAATGATCATTAATCTAGGAAGAGTGGAATGCTAGATTCTCTCTGAATCGGTTGAACAGATATGCTTTCATTTATGAGAAGTCTATTCCTCGACGTTAGGAGGCATTTATGTCCACGTCTTTCTCTTTTAGAGTTAGGTAGTTAGTTTCTTTTCTATAAATAAGTGTTCCTCCTACGTGAGTGAATTGACTAGACTAGAGACAACAAAATAGGACAGAGTGTATTAAGATTAGTATGAGAAACAGAGTTTTGTGTTAGTTTTCTTAAAAGCAGAATGATCAATGTATATGATTCCAAGTTTATGAATAAAAGCTGATGAAGTTTTGAGTTCAATTCTTGCATAAACTGGTTGATGCTTGCTAAAGGGGACCGCTTAGTGAGTATCTATAGTTAGTTATTTATTTCCTGTTGATTATAAGTTAGAATTTCATTCTTGAAGGTTTCAGCGCAAACTCAGTCTTATATTGTTCCTGCAGCATAAGACCAGTTCATAGTTTGTTCCTTAGTAATAGTTGTCATGATTTCTGCTTTGATTAAGTTATGCTTAAGTTAAGAAGACTTTACATTACATTCCTGCATCATAAGTAGAATTCCTTCCAATCATTTATTTCTAGTAAATTGTGGCCGAAACTGGTTCTTAGTGCACATACAGTGCCGCTCTATTTCAAGTATGCGTTCCCTGGTTTTACAATGTAAATGAACGGCCATAAGAAGATGTTAGTCACCTGCTGGAATGTCCAATTCCCAGGTTAGGATTTTCCATGACTTTTATATCCTTTTGTGGAATCCACCAACCAGTCATCATTGGCTAAAGCTTTTATAGTTGATGGACATATCATAGGATTTAAAACAAATGATTTTCATAATTTTATGAAGGTATTATATATCATCATTTAACATTTACTGGTAACATTGATTAAGTACTAAATATATTTTGATATTTTGTTGTGTGAGAAAAAATTACTAATGACCTTTTCATAAATGTGTTTGATAGCATATCATGCCATTGGCAATTAGGGGGATTCATGTCTTACAGTTGACTTAAGGAATGCCATAAGTCGATTGTCGGCATTTACAAGGTATGTGGTTATATGAAATGTTCATGTGTGAGAGACAGAGATATTATATTGCATTTTAATTTTTGACTAAAGGTTCATACTAATTTACTATTCTTATATTAGGTGGGTGACCTCCAAGGAGATCCACGAATGTGAAGTGCCAAAATGGAAGAAGGAAATTGTAGAAATTGTATGTGTATTTGAGAAGGATCTCCCTACAATTTTCATGGACCTACAAGTCCATTTACTTATACACCTGGTCAATGACATTGAATTGGTAGGTGTCATATCAACGAGGTGGATTTTTTTATTTGAGAGGTATATGAAAACTCTAAAAAGATATGTCCGACAAAAGGCACATCCAGAGGGTTGCATGGTTGAAGGGTATGTATTGAATGAAGCATTTTCTTCCTGTGTGAATTCCTTGGTAAGGATTTTGAAGATGAGCCACACTTCTAGGATGAAGAATGAGCATCAAATATTATTGATGGAGAAAAACCACAATCTAATGGTGTTCAAGTAGAAATTAGTAAGTAAATTCATGATCAGTGTGGTTGTTTTTCTTGCAATCATTAATTTACTCTATAATTTATTTGTCAAATTAACAACATGACATTTGGAGTTTGAAATAAACATGTTGACATGCAATAGGTGTAGACGAAAGTGCTATACTTGACAAGTTCATTGTATACCACATGGACTTTATGAACAAATGGATTGATCTATATGATAAAAAGAGAGAAGTGTTAGAAGCAAGGAGATAGTTTAAGAGATTGAACCCAAGGAATACTCCACTTTCCATTGATCTGCTTGGGGAATGGGGCAAAGATTGCACACTAGAATGGGTTACTGAACAAATTCAAAATCAAATAGAAGATGCAGGTATAGATTCAAACATAATAGAAGATGAAATCAACATGTCTAGAGGATGTGAAAGAAAGGTATAGTTGGAATTTTACAAAATGTTATTTCCTTACAATTTTGACACTATTAACTATTTCAATATTCGTTATATTTGTTTTCACTTAAATAAATGGTCTTTCAGAAGCGAGGAAATATCCAGCAATGTGGGCATATGGTCGACATTATCATCTAGAAAGTGTAGATGTATAGAGATGATCCTTAGATTGTGGCATCATGGTTGACTTCAAGCAATCTAGTCGATCAAGCTCAAAAGATAAGAATATAATTAAAGGGAATCTAAAATATGTTGGGAAAATACAAGAAATTATTGAGTTGGATTACTGCTCTTTTAAATGTTGTATTTTTAAGTGTAGATGGTATGAAGCATTTGAGAGTACATGAAGACATGATACCCATAGTGGATTTTTTTCTATAGTTTCCTCATGCTTCCTACCAGAGGATAAGGAGCCTTATGTTTTGCCAATTCATTGTGAGCAGGTATTTCTTTAACTCAAACAAGAAGCGATATTGATCATTAATCTATTATTTCATAGTTTATTGTGAATCTATACATGTGTTTATTAATCAATAAAATTGGTATAACATACGTCTAATATATGTGTGTCGTTCATGTGAAGGTATTTTTCTATGAAGATATTTTGGACCCGAAATGGATATTTTTCATACATTATGATCCAAGATTAAGGCATGTATTTGATGATGCATTAGTGGATACTGAGCAAAACAATGATGGCTAAGAAAATGACAGAGAGGGTATTGTGCCTATAGCACACACACACTGTTCGGAATGGGGACCCTCTCTTTTCACTTGCGTTGGGTCGCTTTTGCTTCACCTCATTTTGCATGCCCCTATTTTAGTGTCTTAAGTGGTCGAGGACCCTAGAAGGATCATCTTGAGTCAACCATATTTTGCTACCCTCAAATTTTCAAATTCTTAGGTCTTCGCGGGATTTCCTTGGCTGTTTGGCTTTGATATTCAAAATTGGCATCCTCCAGCCAGTGCAGGTCCGCCCCTGTGGGCTGCCCTATGCGGGTTTACTTGGTGCCTTCACCATTCCAAATGACTGTCTCACAACTTCCTCCCGCCTCGCGGGACCTGCAGTCAGATTTACCCTGTTTCACCATTGGCCATCCCAAATGGCTAACACTCCCAATCGTCATCTGCTCAACGGACTCTGCTCTTCCCGTCGCCATTTTGAAAATGACTATTCACCAACTCTCAGGGCCACCATATGAGCATTTATGAAGGGCATTAAATTCCATATTTTCTATAAATATCCAACTTGATCTATCATTTTCACAAATATTCCCTTACAGAAATGTGTCAGAGTTTCCTTCCTACGCCTCCTTCGCGCCCGCACCTTACATTTGTCGATTCAAGCAACATTTGAAGTGCGATTCATCATCGACCATGCGGGATCCAGAGGTGAGTTTTTAGTTGCCCTTTTCCATGTGTGTTTCCTCTAAAAATCTAAAATGCTTAAGTGTTCTCCGATAAAAACGATAAAATTAGGCAAAAGAACACCTTCCTCGTGAAACCCACAATTTAAAACTTGAAAATCCTTAAATAATAACGATCTGGTTGCATGTAGAAATTGATGCCATCACCATTGTTCTTGGGCTCAACATTCATTCCTTTCAGGCCCACAACCCTCTCGTCACCATCCTTTTCCCTCACAAACATTTCAACTTTCAAAAACGACGATCATATTCGTCGGGCCTGCATTGCGGGATGCTCATTCTGCCTAGCTGTTGCAAAAATTTGCAAAATTTCACAAGTCCATGGAATTGACCTTTTGACCCTCTTGGGTCCACAAGCGTGGACCTCTGTTTACGATATTTTTCCCGAGCCTCACCATTTCGAATGGCCCTTTGATTGCATCCTCCTGGTAGGCGGGTCTCATACTCCCTATCGTTGATCGACGCCTAACTTAGCAGAAACCAAGATCTTGAACCATGCGGGCTGAATCCTGCAGATCTCCATCTGTGGGATTAGCTTCAAATTTTTCTGTTTTCAATGGCCTCTGTGATCCATCCGTCCATTTACCAAGTCCTGCCTCTACAACAACCATCCAGGGTTAAAATTTGAAAAGGCTAAGTCCTAAGCCATGTGGATCGAGTCCTATAGACTTCCATCCATGGGATTTCGTCCATGCTTTGCCATTTTCAATGACCTTCACATCACGTCTCTCTGCTCACCGGACCCCGCACTCCTGACCGCCATCTAAGCTCATCATTAATGCCAAATCACTCACGAGCCATTCCTTGCAGGTCTCCACCGACCTTTCGTCGTCGATGAAATGGCTAAGTCAAAATGGTGAAAGGGTCACATCCTTCCCACTGGCGGATCTCGAACCTGTTGCCGCTGACTAATTTAAAATTCATATGGTTAAGGATCAACCCCTTGGCAGACCATCCTGTGCGAGCCGCTATTCGTGGATCTCTGCCTCGCTCCCCCTGTTACCAAACGAACATTGATCCCCAGCTGCCCACTACGCGGGACCCGACCTTTCCGTTTGCCTTTGGATATTCATGAACAAATGATCAATGCACTTACCTCCTGCAAACCCAACCATGCAGGCTTCCCCTGTCGTACTTCCGTTGAACCTACGAAGTTTCAAGTAGTCAACACCTGACATCCTTCCACATTTTTCAGCCCACACCCTTAAAGTTTAAGCACATGGTGACTGCCGTTCTTCGACCCCATGGATCCCACATTGCAGGATGCCGCCTTGCCAATGCCATTCTCAACGATAGAGCCTCCAAATTGGCTTCCACCCCAGGGAAGCCCGCACTCCTGGGCCCACATTGCCTTAAAATCTTCGAATGAATGACTAACAATGATTTGGAAAAGATGCTAGGATCTTTAAGTGATGAATCTTCTGGTCTAACATTGTTTTGTAGGATTTTGGCTAGTGTTCCTCATATTTTTATGCTTAAATCATTTACTGCTCCTTTGATTATAGGATATATGGAGCCAGTTGTCGGATCCTCGGAGGTGGCCACAGAGAAAGACAAAGGGAAGAAGATTTCCAAAGCACCCAGGGGTAAAGAGGATAAGGATCAAATGAGATATAAGTTCCAAGTAGAACCCCTCAATTCAAAGGTCACCATAGACTGTAAAGAGATCTCAGACACCAATTTGGGACATATTGACATTTAAAAATTTAAGAAAAGGTTCTTACTCAACCCTACAATAGAAAATTCCAGAAGGGTCAGAGGTAGTGGGTTGGCCAAGGCTACCAGATTCCCACCAGATCTTATAGCTCCCGAACTTGTAATGACCTGCAAGGAGGCATATCAGGAAGATACAAAAATGATAGTGGACAGAGATGGGACTGTATTGGCTAATCTGTCTACCAAGTCAATAGGGAGGACCTTTCACATCCCTACCTTCAACAAGATGGAAGATACACCTAAGGAATATGGTAAGCAAATGTGGGATGTTGATCCCTTTAAATTCAAAAAACTCATCAATCAGTATTGGTTGAAATAAAAGTGGGGTAGCGCTAATAAAGTGCCCCAGGAGCTCTTATGAAGAAATTTATATGAAGATTACCATGAATAGGTGACCCTTTTGAACAGAGCTATGGGCCTCCCAACTACGACCTTCTTTCAAGAATGGATGATCTATTTTATAGAAGAAATAATCCGAGGGGACACAAAGTTTTACTGGGTTGGAATGATTAGCAACTGCTTGCACGAGCAACTTGTGGTAGTGAAGAAAAACTTGTGGTTCTATATGAAATCATACCTAGTATACTTTCTTGCCAATCATGCCTAATATAAGGGATTATTTGTGGCACCAAACCTAACTCCAGAAAGGGAGTTGAAGGTGTATGACAGGTACCCTAAGCTCCAATACAATAATTTCAAGAGGGACTAATGTAGAGTCAATGACGCTTTCATAGGCCATATCATCAGAATGCTTGGGGGTGACTCTAAAAGAAGGGTATCACATAGTGCTAACACTTTCATCCACTAGTTTAGCTTTTTGTTCATATAATTTCCAAAGTTCACCTACATTTGAGCCGAGGGTTTCTTTAAGAAACCATATAAGCTACCCCAGTACCCAAATGACCGGTTGATACTACTTGAACTCTCTCGGCAGCTGCAACGCGCACACACCCTCCTAAGTGGCAAGCATAGAGTGGGGATCCCTTATCCCCTCTCCTTTGGCCAAGGAGTGTATGAACTTCACACATCTTAGTGTGCAGAGTACTTTGATAAAGAGTTGAATGAATATAACTTGAGGCTCCACACCACTCGATCGCAAATGGATTTGTATGGAAAGCTTAAGAAGATTATCGTACTTGAATGTGCCCACTTACACAATGTTGAGAAATTTTGGGCCAACTGCAAAGATGAAAAGGAGGTGCGTATGCACCAATACATGTGCATGACAACATACTTCATTAAGACAGTGAAGTTGTTTCCCGTTCTGGATCAAATGGCCGAAGATGAGAATATTGTGGTGGATCCAAGGTATAACGTTGTTGCCAACCTCCTACTGTCGTTAATCGATTGGAACGAAGAAGAGGTCAATGACCTTGAAATTCTAACAAAGCCTATTGAAGCAAGGAAAAAATAGTGGATCAAAAAGCAGGCTGCTCAATTAAAGCTGCAAGGGGTAGCCCTAACATACAAAAAAATCAAGGATTCACATGAGAGTGAAATTGGAAGTGCCTCTACCCATGCGGCCCTAACTGGAGAGACTTCGCTATCTCCTCCCAGTACACAATCTAAGAAGATAAAGGAAATGACTGAGAAACAACCCAAATCTAAGGAGTCTTCAGGGAAGGCTTCAGAAGTTGAAACTTCCAAGAAATCAAGGAGATCAGGAAATTTCACAAGGATGCCCACCATTTAGGAGGACCCACTCCATGAAGGAGAACAAAAACCAAAGTCTCCACCTACAATGCTTGCTGCCCTAGTTGGAGTTGATGCTACCGTTGTTACTCCTTCGCCTGCTTCATAGGCAATGGTTGCCACCTCCTCACTCGCAATGGACATTTCAGTCCACCTTGCCTCTACTTCTTCTATGGCTCAGATCATAGCTATGGATTCCTCATTTATCGCCACTTCCTCTCTCTCTTCCTCATCCATGTCTCCATCATCATCCCTCCCACTAGCTACTGCAACAATGCCAATACCCACTCTCACCCTTCCAGAAGCCTTTACTAGGTATATGGAAAATATTCCCTCAAAGCTTTCTAGAATGTTTACAAACCCTGTAGTGCAGGCCACCCTGGCTTTGGCTATAACTGGCCTCCCCATCCCTCCTCATCCTACTGAGCCTCCTATGATGGAAGAAATGATGCAAATATATGAGGAACTGTATAGGCAACAAAAAGAAGCAAGCAAGAAAATGGAGAAAGAGGCAGATGACTACCATGAGCATCCCCCATATCAACATCTTGTGATTGATGAAGTAGTCTGCGAGGAGGAGGAAACATAATCCTCTGAGGAAGATGATGAGGAGATAAGTGAAAAATATACTGTGCATACTTTTGATCCTGAGCTTGAAGAAGATTTGGCCCAACAACTCAAAGATATTGGAGAGGAGGTTGAGAAGCAGCCCACCGTTGAAGAGAAAGATACTAATGAAGAAATAGAGGAAACTGAGCTTCCAATAGGGGGGAAAGATCTAAGCCCCAAGCATGATAAAGAGATACCTCCTTTGGAAGAACAAGGGAAGGAAGAGAAAGAAAAGAAAGAAGAAGACAAGCCTCAAGAAGAGGCTGAGACAAGAAAGAGCCCAGAAGCAAAGCATCATGAAAAGCTTGGGTTTGAATAGGAAAAGGAAGAAGAAAGAACTTCTAAGGGGAAGGAAAACCCCAAGGAGGATATAGCTATTGAATCCCTGAGAAAAGAGACAGTATTCATCCAGGATTCAGATGAGGAAAGAAGGAGAGAAGGCAGATCAGGAAACTTTGGGTGGCAAGGCAATGCAAATCCAACACACCTATGGGGAGGAAGGTGGTCATGAATCACTAGAAAGGGAATCTCAGATGCCCAAATGGATTGAGAAGCAACTAGAGAAGAAGACCCCGACCCCAGTTGATACAAAGGCAAGGCTGGAAGCTATCTTGGCTCGAGTCCAAATCAACACAAAGAAGGAAAATAGACCAAGGGTTAGATCTCATTTGACAATGGATGCCGCTGAGTTTAGGATAGTGAAAATTGCCACCCCAGTGATGAGTGAGGAAGGGGTCAGTTATAATGTTTCTACCATTGACCTGGGGATAGCTACTAGAGAGAAAAAAATCAACCATCTTCAGGGATCCGTTGCCACCATCGTGCACCAAATGCACAAAGATAAGACCTCTGAAGAAGAGCTAAAGGCACAGGTGGCATATTTGATTGCCTATATTCAACAATGGTCTTCAACTGAGGAGCTCCCCACTATGTCATCGACTCCCCCATTGCTATTGTCCAAAGAGCACATCAACAAGCTAGAAAAGAGAAAGAGTTGGACCAAAGCTATCGAAGATTTGTTCTGACGTGTAATCTATAATGGTGATATGGGCATCGGTTACGCTGTCCGAACAATAAATAAGTTCTGAGAGTTGCAAAAATAATTGGAGAGCACTGAGAATATTTTCCAGGGCTTTGTAGAACTTTACAAGATCACTTATCCAAAGATTGAGGCCATCCTGAAGATTCCTGATAAATTATGGGAAAAGGAATTAGGTCTGGTAAAAGTCAATCAGTGACTCGTAGAGACTTGGAAAATGATCTTGGACCACATAAGTTAAGTCTTGGGGTGGGTATTCTAGAAGGTAGGGCTCAATTTGGAATGGGTCAAAGAACACAAGGTAGATGCTGAGGACTATCTCAAACTAATGACAGATTATGAGATGTCGACCCTTGAGCTCGATGCGGGAAAGATCAGGCCGCATTTCCATAAGAAGATGGAGATAGGATCAAAAAATGTGCTAACAAAATATTTCATGGACTTCATCGCCAATGCCTCTGTTCAGTCCGAGAAAATAATCAAGGCTATGACCAAGTGCATGGAGAATTGGGAGAAAATCATGGGCCGATCAAATAAATTGACATTTCACATAATCCAATCCGATATAATGGAGTGGGACAAGCTTCATCCTTTAATCGAAAAATTTATGGAATATGCCACCGCACAAAAGGAAGCTAGAAAACCTATAATAGATGATGAATTCCTCACAGTGTAGCTGCAACAAAAAAGAAATCAACTAGAAGACAAAAGACCTACAATGCTGCTCACTAGAGGACAAAATAGGAAAACGATAAAATATAATTTTAAATTGCTATATATTTGGGGGTAGGTGAAACCCTAATGTAAAGTGAACCTTGGCCACACAATGAGATTAAATCTTGGCCACTCATTTTTCTTTTTGAAAACTATAAATAGGGGTCTCCTCCTCTCATTTTTTATATGAGAGTTGAGTTGTTGTGAAGACATGCTGCTGGAATGTTAATAGAAATTCATTGACTTTGGTGGATTCTTGAGTTCCTTTGCATGTTTCATAATTCTTCTTCTCATAGTTAGTGAATTTGAGTAGATTAACTTAGTTGTTCTATGTGTTTCAGTTTGCTTTAGTAGATTAGTTAGATGTTGTTCATTGATGTTGGAGAATTCTATGGTGTTGACCTCTTCTTAGTTCATATTTTTTGCTGCATATTGATTATATACAACTATGCAAAGTTAGTCTGAACTTTATATTATTGCTGCACTTAAATCTCATCTATTTATTCATATTCATGGTGGATGAAAAGCTGAAATCTGCAGACCTCAGAAGATTGCACTAGTCTCATGATACTGCAGACTTTCTTGGTTAAGTGGAACTAAGTCTTGGGAGGGTTGGCCCACTATAGCAACCTCCATTTTCACTGTTCATCGGTAGTTTCAAATCCAAGAACCTCTTCTCTTCCCTACCCTTTTTTCCTTTTTTTATAGTGACTTTGAACAAGGTTCATTGCACATTGTAAAGCCAAATCTGAAGTTGAAATAGGAGTTCTAGACTGCTATTTGAAATTGCAACAATTGTGCAAGAAACTTCCCATCTTAATAACTCCATTAAAATGAACCAATTCTCCTCTAGCCTAACTTCTGTAAGTATACCATGTGATTACCAGCAAGATCACATTAAAGCAACTAATATATTTCATGCATGTCATGACCTAACACCCGAGAGACCTTGGGGTGATTTTTAGCAACTTGTTGTTAGAGATTACCTTTCAAGAGAGGTGATGCACCTATGCATTACCTGTCTTGAGAAGTGCTAAAACACCCATCAATAGAGGGATTAGAGAACATCGAAGAAATTGACATCCATGATGATGTTGAAGATGGTTATGTTCAGGCACAAGAAGACAACAATCCAGAGTTACATGATGTTATGGAAGACAACAATATGGATGGTATAGAAAATGATGATCCAAATACATCTGGTAACAATATAGATGGTCTATAGTCAAATTTCAATGATGATGAAGATGATGCAGGTCAAGATGAGGATGATGATAATATTAAATACTTGAAAGAACATATGAACATTGACAATGATACACTGGATGACATTGTAGCATATAATAATGTTAATGACCAAGACTTCTAAATTTTCAGAATTATTTGCAATCTATGTTTAAAAAATGATGAATCTTATGGCCTAAACTTTGAAATGATTCAGTAATATTATTTGTGTAGATACAAATTACCTATTGCAATATCCTTAAATTGTTCAATCTTTGGTATGAATTGTTGGCAAAAAAAATTAGGATTACTTGGATGCTTCTTCCATTGATTTTGTATCAACTTATGTTCATGAAGACACAAAAGTTAATAAAATATTAATGCACATAACTCACAATTATTTAAATAAGAAACTTTGTTAACTTTATTATTCTCAATAGGGAGAGATGGAGGGAGAAGTGAGACAGAGAGAAGGAGAGAAGAGGAGGGTTTGACATAGATATATGAGGGTTGAGGATCCAATGTATATGGTAGAGGGTTGAAAATTGAGGGTATAGGGTTGATGACCTATAGGGTTGATGGTTTAGGGTATTGGGTTGAGGGTATAGGGTTGAGAGATTAGGGTTGAGGGTACATATGGTAGAAGGTTTAAGGGTTTAGGGTAGAGGGTTTAGAGTATAGGTTTGAGGGTATATGGTTAAAGGATTAGGGTTGAGGGTCCAATGTATAGGGTAGAGGTTATAGGGGTTGAGGGTTTAGGATTTAAGGGTTGAGGGATTAAGGGTTGAGGGTTGAGAATTGAGGGTTGAGGGTTTAATGTATAGGGTAGAGGGTTTAAGGGTTGAGGGTTGAGGGTTTAAGGTTGAGGGTAGAGGGTTGAGGGTATAGGGTTGAGGGATTAGGGTTGGGGGTCCAATGTATATGGTAGATGGTATATGGGTTGAGGGATTAGGGTTTAAGGGTTGAGGGTTGAGGGTTGATGCCGGTAGAGGGTAGAGGGTAGAGGGTAGAGGGTTGAGGGATTAGGGTAGAGAGTTTACTTGGGTTTAAGGGTATAAGGGTTGAGGGTAGAGGGTATTGGGTTGAGGGTAAAGGGTAGAGGGTTTAACGGTTTAGGGTTTAATGGTTTAGGGTTTAATGGTTAAGGGTTTAGGGTTGAGTGTTTAAGGGTTTATGGGTTGAGTGTATAGGGTTGAGGGATTAGGGTTGAGAGTTGAGGGATTAGGGTAGAGATTTTACTTGGGTTTCAGGGTTTAAGGGTTGAGGGTTGAGGGTGTAAGGTTGAGGGTATAGGATTGAGGGTATAGTAAGGTTGATGGATTAGGGTTGAGGGTCCAATGTATAGGGTAGAGGGTATAGGGGTTGAGAGATTAGGGTTTAAGGGTTTAAGGGTTGAGGGTTGAGGGTAGAGGGTAGAGGGTAGAGGGTTTAAGGGTTGAGGGATTAAGGGATTAAGGGTTGAGGGTTGAGGGATTAGGGTAGAGAGTTTACTTGGGTTTAAGGGTTGAGGGTTGATGGTAGAGGGTAGAGGTTGGTTTAAGGGTTTAGGGTTTAAGGGTTGAGGGTTTGGGGTTTAGGGTTTAGGGTTGATGGTTTAGGGTTGAGGGATTAGGGCCATAGAGAGGGAGGGATGGATGGAGCGAGAGATGGAGGGAGAAGTGAGATAGAGAGGAGAGAAGAGGAGGGAGCAAAAAGATATATGAGGGTTGAGGATCCAATGTATAGGGTAGAGGGTTGAGAATTGAGGGTATAGAGTTGAGGACCTATAGGGTTGATGGTTTAGGGTATTGGGTTGAGGGTATAGGGTTGAGGGATTAGGGTTGAGAGTAGAGGGTGGAAGGTTTAAGGGTTTAGGGTTTAGGGTTTAAGAGTTTAGGGTTGATGGTTAAGGATTGGGGGTAGATGGTAGAAGGTTTAAGGGTTTAGGGTTTAAGGGTTTAAGGGTTTAGGGTTTAGGGTTTATGGTTAAGGGTTGAGGATAGAGTGCACGTTTAGGGTATAGGTTTGAGGGTATATGGTTGAAAGATTAGGGTTGAGGGTCCAATATATAGAGTAGAGGGTATAGGGGTTGAGGGTTTAGGGTTGAAGATTTTCCTTATGTTGTTACACTTACATTTCACTTTCACAACATACTTTCACAATAATATTAAGAATAATCAATGCTGGAAAGTAGTAAAGAAAGGAAAAGATCAAAGAGACACTCTTTTGTTAGTAAAATCAAAAGCTTCATCACAAATAAGAGGGATTTTTGAAACTTACCTCCAATATAACCTTCTCATCTGTGATATAGAATGGGAACATATAAAGGAAGGTGTGCAACCATATAATCAATTAAATTACTAAAATATTTTAAAAAAAGAGTATTAATGAATGTGTATACCTTGTAATACAGTTTGAAGCCATTTTGACTAGGTGTACATGAGAATTTGGAAAAGAGAGCACATGTGTCCACTCTTTAATGAATATCTCTATTGGAATCAAAGATGGTGAAGCCCTTGCCAAAATTTATAGAATTTGATAAAGAGAAATATATATATATATATAGAACAATATTCACAAAAAAGGTAGGGTGGTAGAAAGACACACCCACTTAAATATTTTTCATAATTGAATCAAATTAGAAATGACAATTATTATGAAATCAAACATAAAATCATGTCCTTTTTTTACAAAAATGAAATCATATAGGATTAATTTCTCTAAAAACTATAAGGTTCCATTAATGAATTCTACCAAGATTTTCTCAAGAAAATTAAAATATCTTTACTAACCATTTAGAGCACATACAGTATCCTTAAAAAATAGAATAATATGCTATGTTTTATAATTTTCTATTGGATAATGATTGAATGAATAAGCTATATCATTATATAGTTTGTCTCTCTCAAAGAGACACATTTTGATTTAGTAAGAAAAATTATATGTTATCTACTTGTAATTTTCTGAATGTTTAATGTTTGAATGAATAGGATATATTATACGAAATTAATCACTCTCTTACACTTATGAAGAAATAATAGTTTAGGATGATTTTATTATATACTCACACACATGTCTAACAAGTGATAAAATAGAAGTAAACATCATAGTATATGTTATAAATATAACATATTTTTTATGAATAACATAGGCCTTGGATATTATTTATTTAATATGTTCTAATCCCTAAGATATGCACATAGGACCAAGCAATCATGAATTCAGCCAACAAATTATCTAAGAAATAATTTTAAATAAAATATATAAAAAAAACATAAAAAAGAATATTAATCAAATCGTGTTATCTCATTTGTTATGCATTACTCTTTTTTTTATTCGTAATAAGCAGCAGAGTTGCATGCATTATATTGAGTGCAAAAAATTACATCATACAAATCCAAAATCCAAAATTAACAAGATCTGCCACAGGATGCGTATTTGATAATGAGCCAAACAAGTATATACTAATTCAAAACACTAGACAAAACAAGAAAAAACACCCAACAACCACCCCACCCAATACCATCCTTCATTCTTCTTCGTTGTAGAATCTGGTGGATTCCACCAAGTTTGCAAACACATGAAACCATTCCAATCCTTTTATTTCATTCAATCCCAGCCGTCTACGCAGGAAGTTGTAGCCAACCGTTGCCCATCTTTTGTGGCACTCTAAACCTTCGACTCTCACGTCCATGATGAAGGGATGCCATTCCACCTCTACACCTTGTAGAAATATTTTGTCAATGTCGTCCGATAATTGAATTCCAACTCCCAGCTATGCCACCGCCACCACATCCACATCATCGAGTAGAATTTCTACCATGAAGACCATCCTAAGCAGGATTAATCACCTCAATTTCGGTAGGTTTAGATCTAGCAATGATGCCAAAAAATGAGAGGCAATGTCTAAATTTTCCCTTGTCCAGTTATTAGAGAAGCAAAACTTCTTCCCAATCACCATCTGCACAACTTCCAAACACAAGATGTCTTTTTTCAAACAGATCTTCTTGACCCTTTGATTTGTTATGAAGCCTAAGAAAGCAGATTGATTTTTTTAGTAGCATAACTTAATCAGAGTGTCCATTTTTGAGGCTATTTGCTCAATTCTTGATGCTTCATAGCTTGATATAGTCGCTTGACTTTGCAACGATTGAAAAACCAGCTAAGTCCATTAATTATTTCATATGGTTCCCTCGAGGTTGCATACAATTTCCTTTTGGAGGACTGTACTTCCACCACCCTTCTCAGCCTGATCCCACCCTCCTCAGTCCGATGCCACAAAAATGTGATCAATCTAAGGTATATTTTTCTCGGCTCTGGTTCATTAATGTCCCACTTTCTCTCAATCTTGTCATCGGGGAGAACATTTAATTTGAATATCTCCTCGATATCTCGGGCTGACAAATCACTCAAAAGAAATCATTATCGTTGTATTGGTGGAACCGTGATTTTACTCTGGATGATATCCATATTTCCCATCGAAGCGAACGTATGTCATTGTTTTCCCTTTGGGGCATCAACGAGATATCAGATGATGTCTCCCCAATACCCCTTAGTCTCTCTGATACTGTACCTTAGGCGTGTAATTAATCACTTATGACATTCTTTGTGTTGTTGGCTTATCGAGACAACTTTGTTTATATTTCACAGATAGCAACCGTTCCTCCCGATACCCTTTTCTTCTATCAGTTCATCATTGTATAGGGGAAACCTTGCTTTTTGTCAGCCCAATAGGTTTATGTCTCATAGATACCACTATGTACTTTATTAATAACTCTCTTCATCATGTCATTGTATCGGTCCATCGGTGAGACAACATGTCATCTTTCCCCGATATACTTTGGTGTCTCCAATATGCTTTGCTCGGGCTATCGAGGAGACAACAAGATGTGTTCTAGCGATATTTGTTTCTTACTTCGATGAATCTAATTATGGCACTACACTCTTTGCTAAACTCGATGATAGACTAGGCACTAAAGTACGCTCCAAAGTAGACGCATAATTAGGCATTATTGTTGGTGATATATACTCAGAGCTAAAGTCGACGTAAGCTCGATGCTAAATTTTGCGTTGAACTTGGCGTTGAACCCAACATTAAACATGGCATAAATTTCAGTGATACTTTGCACCGAATTTAGCACCTGCTTGTTCTGGTCGATGCAATAAATGCCAAAAATAGCGTTGACCCAATAAATAGCATTGAATTTTTCAAAAAAATGGCAAAAAATACATTGAAACAGTGGGTGGAAGCAAAAAGGGAGCAAAAAAGGGAGCTAATCACATGGATTTTTTGTAGTGTTTACACCTTCGAGTGGGTCATAGAGGTTGAGTTTAGCCTTCATCTTGTCTCAAAAGAATTTTCATTTCCTTTTCACTCCATTTCTAAACCTCAAGTTTTGTCTTCTTTATATTGTACCATGTTAAAGTCTCCCCTATGATCCAAGGGATATTTTCCAATGTATTTAGCTAATTCCACATTTCTATTTTCTTTATAGTCCTTGGATGCATAAAGAGAGAAAATTACAAATATTTTGTTTTCTTTTTCTATGATTATCCAAGCAACTTTGTTATGCAAGGAGAAACCCTTGTCAGTTACACAGCTATCCCATTTGTTATCTAGCAATATGGTTTCACCACCTTTTCCTTTATCATGCTTGGTGAAGTAGTGAGTTGCATCTCACCATATGAATCTAAGATTTTTTTCTAAGGTAAAGTTGGCAGCTTTAACCTCTTGGAGGAGGAATACATCTAAGTTTTTTTCCATGTTTAAATACTTTCTTATAACATATTTTTTGTCAGGGGATTCTAGCCCCCTAAAATTCTAGCTAGATTAGTTAAGTATTATCATCTTCCATGTTTTGAGCCTCTTGCTGGTTATTCCTAAAGCTATCAAAGCATTTAGGAATGTTTTCCTCTTTCTTTATAGTTTTATTCTTCCTTGTAAGATAAGGGTCTCTTTCAAGTTTCATAGTTTTTAAATTCTTTTTATCTTCTTTTTGATCCCTACTGCTCCTACCAGGAAACTAGGTTCTTACATTGTGTTCACCTTTCTAGATTTTACAAAAAGAAGGGGTAGCTTCTATAATCTACCCCTGATCACCTTTTTATCAAAGGAGATAAATTCAAAACCACATTTATGGTTCACACTTTCAGGGATATCTTTTATCTCTGTTGGCAAAGGGTGATCATCTGGGTGATCATCTTTTTCTTTGTCTAGTACTATTCCATAACCACCATATTTTTTTGGCTCTGGACTAGTGCTAGGAAATAAGCTAGAATTAACAAAATTCTCTTTCCCTTTGAAAATAGAGCTTGTCTTGTCTTTTTCAACATAATTTTTTTAAGATATCACAGTAATATTTTACCCTTTGCCTATAGGTGACTCCTAGGTAGCATCACTTTTCCCTGATTTAACTCTAGGAAAAATAGTCTAATTCAAGGTGACCTTAAATGGTTCATATAGAGTATTATTATCTCCCTTATCAAATGATATTTTTATTCCTCTTTAATCTCAATTTGAGTAAGAGGGGAGAACTTTGGGTTAGAAGTCTTTCCCAATTCACAGATCATTATTTTGATTATATAGGAAAAATAGGTTTTGAAGGACCCAAAACCCTTTACAACATGAGAAACAAAATGATGCTAAGAAGATAGGCCTAAAGTTACCAACAACAAACCAACGCTAAGAAACCAACATAGAATGAGTGCTAAACAAAATATTATACAGTAAACCAACAACAACACTCAACAACAACAAAACAACAAAACTACAAAAAACCAACTGAGACCCAACAAAAAGAAAACAACAGAACAAAAGAACCTAACACTATTTCATACTGCTTAAGTTGTTGGCCACCTCAATCTCCTGGATCCTATGTAGATGAATCATATCCAGTAGCTCCTTCTCAACTTCAAAGGATCTTTTCCAATCAGCCAACCCTTTAGTAGCAAGGCCTTTGGTGTCATCTTTCGCTCCCTTCTTTCCCTTTCCCTTTGCCATATGCTCCTTCATTAACTCAGAGAAGTACAATTGATCCTATCTTAATTCACTAATATTTTTGAACAAGACTTCCAAGGAGTCCACACTATTTTTAATAGGAATATGGCATGCATGCAACAACTTTTTGATGTCTAGATTGGTGCTTGCCACCTTGACTTCTAGCCTAGCCAACCGCTCATCACACAGAGATTTGAAATCCTAGAACGAACCCTCTAGGTCCATAATTATGTCAATAAGAATGTCCGACACTAAGATTTTCAACACATTCTTCAGGTTCTCTTTCAAACGCCTAATTTTAATGTTAATTTTATTGAACTCTTGAAGAGTCCACTTATCTAATTTAAACGTTCTAGTGGCCCCAGCCCTTGCAATGTCTAACAACTCAAAAATTGAGGGAGACTCACCATTTAAATAAGAAAAGTCCTCAGAGAGGGGTTCAAACTTTAGGGGTTCCAATTTAGCGTTCATCCTCTCAGAGTCTTCCTCACCTTGACCCTTATTTTCATCCTGCAGAGCATCATTGGTTAAGTTTTGAACCGACGAGTCCTCAATATCCACCAACTTATCGCCAACAACCTTCTTCTCATCAGGCAACTTGGTATCCTTAGCAAGAACATTCGAGACCTATTTTTTCAGCTTAGCAATGCATTTGGATGACCTCCTTGGCTGGTCCTTGGCCTATGAACCTGGCACATTCTCCTGGACACCCTCCTTCTTTCCTCCATCATCAATTTCACCCTGGCCAACAACCAAATCCACCTTCTTGGGAGAGGAATCATTCGACCCCACCTCCATATCCTCGCTATCAGAGAGAATAAGGTTCTTAGGAGCCCGATTACTTTTACTGCAACCCTTCTTCCTTTTTTTCAAGGAGGTGGCCACATGGGACAAAGGACCCTCCTCATTCTCTTCATCCCACTCTTCATCTTTGACATTGCTAGTATTTGAACCAAAAGAATCATACCTATCACTCAGAGTCTTCTTTGTACCCATAATAGTAGGGGCAAGGAGAAGGGACTTGACATGCTCCATGATTAAAAGAATGAGACCCTCATGAAGGACCAAAGCCTTCCTATTTTTTAAATGAGCATACACTCCATGGACGAAAGGAAAAAAATGGAAAAGAAACAAACAATCCATGTCTGAAGTGATTTAAGAGAGTGAAATGGTGACCCAAAATAGAATTAAACCTACCTTCCAATGTCACATAATGAATTATTACCTTTTCCACCTCCACCCAAATCTTCTTGAGAGACTTGTGCTCGTAGCCCCAACTCTCCATCTTAATCAACTTCTTCCTCTCGTCATCTTTGAAAAACTGGGCCATCGCATCCTCATTACTCTTCTTGTCCTTGTAAAACTTATGACCAACCATTGACATCCCCATCATAGAAGCAATCAACTCCTCATTCACCTCTACTTCCAAACCCTTTATCTGTAGCTTTCGATTATTCTAGTAGGAAACAAACTCCACCAAAGCATTTGGGTCATGCCAATGCAAATGTTCCAAAAACGGCGTGAAATTCTTGTGGCGCAAAACCTTCCATAGTTTCTTTTTCTTCCTTAGACCCGTGTAAGAGTGTGGCTCAATTCTACTTTTTTTGCCACCCATTTCTTCAGACACTAGAAGAGGTAAACCCTTGTGAAAATCGCTCGAATGAAAGCCAATAATCATAAAGAAACCCACAAAACATGTGATTCAGAATAAGGTACTTAGGTATAAATTTCACCACCGCATAATCTCATCCCACACCATCATTTCTCATTAAAATTCTAGCTCTCTTAGGAATGATCGATCCCTCCTCCCATGCATGACACTCATGTAATCTAACAACCTCGTTGGCAAAAAAATTTGCCAAAGAGTTTCCCTCTCAGAAGATGTGAGATATGCGGGTCTCTTCACAAGCACTTAACATCATTATACTATCTTTAATTAATTGATCCACATTCCAACTCAGCATATGGGTGCCATGTAGATAATTGACTATGTTTAAAGAATCACCTTCAACCCATAATTTTGTATATCCCCTGTCCACAAAAAACTTGATGCTTGCAAAAGCAACCTCTGCCTTGGCATAGTGATTGGTCTGATTTCCCAATGGGAGTGCCACCATGCCTAAGAGTATTCCATCCTAATTCCTCAACACCCCCCACAACCTACAGGCCTGAGGTTACCCTTTGTCGCCCCATCAAAATTAACTTTAACCCACCCTAGAGGAGGCGATTTCCACTTAATATTCAATCTTTCATTCAAACTGGGTTTCGAGTTCATGGAAGGAATGGAAGGACTATTCTAGTTAGAAATCACCAAAAGATCATAACCAACCAGACATGCAATAGGATCATAGCAAGGAGAGTTAGGATTAATGATAGCAAAATTCTCTAGTATCGCCCAATGAATCTTAATGTAGAGATTGCCAACTTTAATCTTAGAATCATGAAAGATTCTATTATTTTGTTCTTTCCAAAGACCCCACACAATGTGTGGGGCCATGAGATCCCAAAGGCCATGGAGAACAGGAGAAGTGGAGGGACACTTCCACTGTTCAACAAATTTTTTAAGGGATCCTGGGAAGACCCAAATCAAATTCCATAAACCAAGAAATTTACTCCAAAGCAGAGAGGAGAACCTACAACCAATGAAAATATGGAAGGCACTCTCAGCATCAGCTTCACAAAGAACACATCTATTAGGAAAAAAATTTCCCCTTTTACAAAGATTATCCTGCGTTAAGAATTTTCCTTACCTAAGCAACCAAAAGAAAACATTCACCTTGGGAATCAAATTCTTGTTCCATAAGCTTCCCCAAAAAGGAATAGAATCAGGCTTATCTAGCAAACTAATAAGGGCAGAAGCAACTAAAAAATTACCCTTAGCACAAGGGGCCCAAACAACTTTGTTCGGCCTAGGAAAAATGGGGATATGAACATTACATAAAAATTTATGAAGAACCTTCAAAGATGGGTCCCAATCTTGGAAATTTTTCCACTCCCCATTATGAAAATAATCAGCCACTCAGTTACCAAATAATTATTTATAAATAGGAATGATGGGAGAGGTCCAAGGAAGATCAATCAAAGGTTTCAAGCCACACCAAGTGTCCTCCAAAAATAGAATTCTAGTACCCTCACCCAACAACCATCTAAAACCATTAGCAATCAACTCCTTGCAAGGAACAATATTCCTCCAAAATAATGAACCAAAAGGGATATCATCAAAGGTTAGCAAGTTCCAGGATCTCTCAAGGCCATACATATACTTGTTACTAGCCATGGAAGCCCAACCTACTTCACCATTAAGGAGCCTCCAAACATTGTTCGATAAGAGGGCCTTATTAAAGGATTTTAGATTTCATATGCCAAGACCACCCCACTTCATTGGTTTACAAACCAAGTCCCAAGCCACAAGAGTTATTCTAGCTTTGGTTTCAACACCCGACCACAAAAATATTCTCATTATTGGTTCCATTTTCTCTTCGAATTTGATAGGAATTCTGAAGAGCCTCATAGCATACATTGGTAGATTTTGAAGAGTAGAGGAAATTAGCTACCACTTCCCATCCTGACTGAGAAGCACCCCTTTCCAACCCACCAAATTTCTACTGAACTTATCCAGTAGACCCATCCAGAAGGAATTCAAAATTTTAGAGATACAAAAAGGAAGTCCCAAGTAGGTGGATGAGAGATCACCCCTATTGCAAGACAAGATCCTGGAAAGCTTCAACTACAAAGCTTTAGGGTATTAAGGACAAAAAAATGACTCTTCGACAGATTGATACGTTGACCAAAAGCCCTCTCATAGTCCTCAATCAAACCCTTAATAGTCCCGACTTCACGCATAGAGAATTCACCCATCAACATGTTGTCATCCAAAAATTGTTGGTGGGTAATAGGAGCACATCTAGAAGAAGGAGAAAGTCCCTTCAGAGCCCCTAAAGCCAAGGCCCTCTGAATGTTTCTCCCAAGAGCATCTGCAATTGAAATGAAAAGCAATGGAGAAATGGGATCTCCCTATCACAACCCACACAAAACCTAGAAAAAAGGTGAGGGGAAACCATTCAAAATCACAACAAACAAAGGAGTAGAAATAAGCTAATAAAAAATCTGAATGAATTTCCTATAGAAACAAAATCGGCCCAAAACCTCCAACTAAAATCTCTAGTTAACCCTATCATAAGCTTTGAGAAGGTCCAGTTTAAGGAAGAAGCCCGACTTCTTTGAAGCGTTAATAGAGCAAGCAAGTTCATGCACCGTCACAATAGAGTCAAGAATTTGATGACCCTTGAAAAATCCACTTTGTTGAATAGATATCAACTCCGAGAGGCACTTTTGAAGTCTAGTGGAATGCACCTTCAAAAAAAATTTATAAACAAAATTACAGAGACTGATAGGATGATACTCACCAAAGTTGTTAGCATTAGCATTCTTGGGGATCAGGACAATGAAGGTCGCATTCAACTCTCTGAGTAATCTTCTGGACCCAAAAACCTTCTTAGTAGCATTGATAACATCCTTCGCAACAATTCCCCAACATGAATGAAAGAATAGAAAAGGAAAGCCATCTGGCCCAAGGGCCTTATTTCCTTCAAAAGAGAAAACCGCCTCTTTGATTTTTGAAGCAGAAGGGATGGCCATGAGAATCTTGTTCAGATCTTCTGAGACAAGATGGGGGATAACCTCCAATGAAGCCTCCACCCTATTTTGGTCCCACATAAGGTCATCCTTACGGATATTCTCAAAAAATCCAACAGTCACCCTCCTAATCTCAACGTCATCCTCCAACAACGAACCATCAACCAAAATTGAAGAAATCCTATTAGATGATTTATGCTTGAGGGTAGTAAGATGAAAGATCTTGGAATTACGATCCCCAAAATTTAACCAAATAGCACGCGATCTCTACCACCAAAAATCTTCCTCTTTTGCCACAATGTCATGCAGCTAAGTAAGCAAGCAATCCTCTTGCAGCTAGAGATCCTCTCAAAGACCCTTGATTTGAATATCATTCTAGATACCATCCAATCTTTGAATAAGCAAAGATTTAGACTCAAAGATATGACCAAATGTATCTCTATTCCATTTCTTAAGATTTCTCTTAACAAAAGTCAACTTTTTGGCTATTTTGAACATCACGCTACCATCAATTTTCACTTGCCACCAATTATTAATGCAATCCATAAACCTAGGATCCCTAAGCCACATACCTTCGAACCAAAAGAGAAAACGTTTCTTTCCTTCAAACTTATCAACCACAAAGGATATGGGGAAATGGTCAGAACCACACCTCATGATCAAAGAAAGAGAACAAGAAAAATCCACAAACTAGGCTGCCGATGCCAGAGATCTATCCAATCTTACTTGAGTATTTTCCACACCAACACACCTATTAGACCAAGTATACTTTTCCCCAATCATTTTGACATCAATAAGAGCATTGTCATCAATGAGCATTCTCAAATCCAGTCAGCTATCAGGATTGGCCCGCGAACCACCCACCTTCCCATTGTCACAGAGTGGAGTGTTGAAGTCTCCCATGACAAGCTAGGGACTATCCAAAAAACTAAGCCTTAGATCCCCCAAATCATCCCATAATTTATTCCTAGCTCTTTTCTGATTAGGGTCATACACATTGAAAATAACCCAAGAATAAGAGTCCCTAATCCACAAAAAATTTGTCTCCACATGATTAAAGCCTTTCACAATTGAGACACCCTTGATCAATCTCATATTCCAGAGGTAGAAATGCCACCCAATGCTCCCTCAGAGCTAACCCCATGAAAACCACAATCCTTGAAAAATAGATTCTTCAAAGATTCCAGCTTATCAACTTGCATTTTTGTTTCAGGAGATCTTGTTTATGCATATTATTCAACCCCCTGGTATTCTAGGAAATAATATTCATTTACAAGATGATGGGGTGCTCTTCGAGCATAGATCAAAGAGGGTTTTTTGAACCCCTTCAACAATATCTCGCTTAGAATCCCTCTCCCTACTCTTTTGTAAGGAGGGTCTCCCCTGGCTCCTTAGTTTAGACCCACAATCTACTTTTTGCCTTCTACTGGTGACACCCTCATAAGGTTGAGGTGGCAGAGAAGCAGATGATTTCATCTTACTACCCCTCAACAGAATATAGCCTTCTTCACATTTAGTCCATGTGTCTTCAACTATCAACTCACCAACACCAGCCCCCATCCTAGATGCACATTCCAACAGGGGAGAAGGGACAACGACAGGCTCCAGAATAGGGTGTTTGGGGGAGCACAAGGAATTTGAGACATGATCCAATTCTTGAGCAAAGGATTGGCCAACCGCCTCTTCCATAATTCTCTTAGGTTACTTAATAGCCTCAAGATGTGGTACCATATGATCCTCGGAATTACCTTCACCTACCAGGCCATTTCCAGTAGCAGATTCACCCTTTTCCTACTCCAAAGTATCTCCCTTGGTCTTTTTAATCTTCCAAACCTTTTTTTGAGGAGAAATCTTGGGATGAGCTAACTTTTCAGGGTAGTCCTTGGCCTAGTGTCCCACTTTCTTACATTTGAAACAAGCAAACAAAATATTTTCAAAGACAATCTGCTACTTCTAGGATCCCACCTTTGAGTTGAGGTGGAAGAATTGTGGAAACACAACATCTTGATCAAGCATGACACAAAAATATCATTGTGACCAGCCGCCTTCTACAAAGAGTAGCCTCATCAATAGAGACAATTCACCCTAGAGAGTTAGCCATAGCTTTGAACACTTCTTCATCCCAATACTCCAAGGGAAAATTCAGCAACTTAACCCATACAGGGGCAAAATGAAATAGGCATTTGGAGAGATCCATCCCAGGTTCCCAATGGCATACAACCAAGGAAAGATGCCTGAATGACCATGATCCTCTGGCAAACACAACTCTCAGGTCTTCATCACAGGAGAAGGAAAAGGAGAAAAATCCTTTAGCCATAGCCATGACTTCCACCTGGCCTTTCAAAGCCCACTTCTTTCGAACCTAAGATCAGACCTCCTCAATATTGGGTTGAGGACCAGAGAACTTACCAACCAGAGAAAAGTCCATTCTAGCAATATTTTTATCAATAAGAGAGTCTAGGATAGACAGGGCAAAGCCGCCTTCAGTTTTGGGAAAGGTCACAGATTCATACGTGATGCCCTTTCCTTTAAGCTTAGAGGAAAATATGTCAACCCATCTCTGTCCTAACAAAGATGACTGACCTCCCGTCTAGCCATTACCCACTGGGACATGCTCAATCTAGGGAATAGTCAAAATAGTTGCAAAAGATTCTCCAAATGGGGCTCGCCCATTATCGCCAACAGCCTCATGATAGCCAAAGACTTTAGGAACCGCCTCCAATGTAGGACAACCATCACAAACCACCTTAAAAGCCCCATTCACACATTTTCCCTCAAAAAATACATCTTTGAACGCATCCTCATTGCATGAGCCATCCTTCCTCACAGCATCCCTAGAAGACACTAACACATCCCCACAACATGATCCAAACTTCCCTGCAATAGCATTAAAAAGCCCCAAATCCGTATACTTCCCGAATTGAAAGTCTCCATGGAATCTAGGGATTGAGTTCAAATTCAAATCACTCAATCTCACCACTGAAATAGTCTGCTCCCCTTTGTCAACTAATCCTATTCTATTAGCAATCCAAGTGTCTGATTCAATTTTTTCCTCTTCATTACTTGAGAGGCTTTTACTCTTTTTTCTTGAGTATTTATTTTCTTTATTTTATCCATGACCAACTCTTGTGTGTTTTTCTTGTGTCGAAGAGGAAATTTTGGTTCTACTATTACATTTGAAAATTATTTTTCCAAAATTGATCCAACTTTTTTATTGAGGCTACAAGAACTAGAATCCCCCATATTCCATTTTTTAAAACATTTTTATAATTTTTTCAACCTTTTCATTAATGGAGTTGGGGCCCAATAATTTTGCAACAAAAGACTCAGATATTCTTGGGCTTTTAATTTTGGGTACTTTCATTTCATTAGAACAAGAATTAATTTGGGTTAAAATCTCTTCATGTCCTTTAGGGCTTGGAGTCACAACTTCAAATTTTCTAGAATCTACAAGCCCATCTGAGCTAAGGTTAGAAAAAATATGATTCATGTTCTCGGAAACCATTTTTTAACTATAAGGTAATTTTTCCTAGCATGTCCCTCATTTTTACAAAGGAAGCATGCATTAAGCCCCCCCATTGTTTTTATTTTGTAGGCTACCCATTTTTCAAGGGTTTCTCATATTTAATTTCCTTTGGAATGCTTGCACCTAGAGATAAAGCAACTAAGGCTCTGACATCCAAGTTTAGGATTGTTGATTTTGTTTCTTCTAGTTTCATGAGGTTCCCAAAATGAGAAATCATTTGGGATAGGAAGGCCTAGTATTGAGGGGGGACACCTTTAATTTTTATCCACCCTTGATAGGATAACGTCGCCAATACTTCTTTATTAATTACCTTTGCAGACCAAGCCACAACCCTAAAAATTGATTTCCTTATATTCCAAGATTCTTTCTCTAGGGTTTTTTTGCATCTCTTGGTTTCTAAAAAAATTGCAAAAAGACATTTTTGTAGCATTTTACAAAATGAAATATGCATCCCAAATTTTTTAAACCAGACAATATTAAACCAATCATCAAAAACTTTCCTCGTAGGGGTTTTTGTTAGGTTCAAGGGCTGCAAGAAAAAATGTAACTTTATTTAATTTAATCTCTTCATTTAAAATAGCAAAGACCATATCAGGGTTTGGATAGAGGAATAATTTATTGGGACAAGATAAGGAGTCCTTACCTATTCCTCCATCTCTTCCCTTGCCTCCATTAGCTTCACCATCATCACACTTTATACATTTTATCGAGTCATGGGTTAATGCCTCCTTTGCACTAGTGACTTCTTTGTATGAAAGCTTCAGATTGTTAGAGAATGAATCATCTAATATTTTTAATGCTAAGGATTTACAAGAATCATTGAGTGGGTCTCCAGAGACCCTCACATCTGATTCTATTAATAATTGATACTAGCCACTTTTAATTCAAAGCTTGAACACAAAAACAACAATCTTCAAAATGTCTAGTCTGGACAACAGGAAAACACCCCAACATGTGCAAAATAAATGTAGTGCCAAGAAACTAAGAAACACAAAAAGAAATCAAGATAGATGAGAGTATACATGAGAGAATATCAAACCCTATGTCCAAAAGGACATGATGAATATCAAACTCAAAGCACCCATTGCATCCCCATGTCTTCTGTTTCATCCCTCAAAGTATGAATATTCTCGGGTTCATACATTATTCAACTTCATTACTACTGGACTGAACTAAAATCAATTTTTTTTATAAGATAAGAAGGGATAGGGCCATGATCCCATATAAAAAACAACCGCAGAGTTGTAGAACTTAGCAAAAAAGATAGGGGAACCAGTGAGGAACAACAAAGAGAAAATAACATCAACAACGCCAATGAGTCTACAAAACTCAATAAAGATTGATCACAACATTAACACTCCACTTATCTAATTAAAAAAACATGCAAACCCAAATCAACCAGAACCACCATCTAGTAATTAGAGTCTTAAAGTCCAACAGAGTATTACTTAAAACTAAGAAAACTAACATATGAAATGAGATGAAGTCTTTAACATTATTTTTGCAGACCATACAAATAAGGCACATATGTTAGATAAACATAACCAGAGCCACGTTGAAGAGACAAAAACTAAGAGTCTTCAATAAGAATCCAATTTCCTTAGAGTTCTTCCATTGCTTTAGTCCAACTATTTGTGTGCTCCTTCTTCTTGTTTTTTTTAGAATCGTTCCTTCACCCTTTTCTCTTCTGTTGTTTCTTGATTTTACCTTTACCAGATATAGTTCCCATTACCACCTTCTTCATTATACCTTCCACCACCCTGCATATGTTTTTAATGGCTCCTTCCATTATCTAGAACCTCTTATAACATTCAGCCTCTTCGATTTGTTTTTACAAGTGATCCATCCAGACCTTGAGAGCTTCAATTATGGGGTTTGAATTATTGTTATCCCCATCCATAGGGCTTCCTTGAATTTCAGGGTGCTAAATAGGGTTTTCATTCTCTTCCTCAACAATTAGATTTTCATTGTTTACCTCCACTTCATATTCTTATTTAGGCACATTACCCTCGACATCCACATTATCTTCATTTGGCTCATTGTTATCCCCTTCCTGATCTTCACTTTCCTCCTTTTTTTCATACCTAGAATCCTCATCCTCTGAAATCTTTGTTTCACCCAAGCTGTCAAGGACATACTCTTCTTCTGAAGAGTCAAGACTCTCTTCCTTAGCTACCTTTTTTCCCTTTTGATCATCTTCTTCCCTTTGGAGGAAACTTTGGCAAGTATGATTGACCTCCTTCCCCTAGGGGGAATCGAGCTACAATTAGGGCTAGTGTCCATGTCATCAGAAATGGTGATTGTGTGTTTTTTTCTGGTTAGTTTCATTGGGTTCAACCTGTCAATGTTTAATCAAACTAGAGGAAAGGGGAGATGCTTTTATTTTCTCTGAAGTAATTTTAAGGAGATTATTCGGGGAAGGCTTGACACTGATAGGAGAAGGGTTTTTACTCTTTTTCAACTTAGTCACTTTCTTAGTAGAATGGGGCTTTCTTTCAATTAACTTGATACACACAAAGCAGCTAGGATTTTGAGGGTTCTCAAGAAGATTAACAAGGGTAGTCTGTGATGTAGTAGCAAGGGAATATTTATAGATGGCCCTGATAAGACCTTGGTGAAGGGGGGATTAGCCCCGTTTTCCATACTTTGTTGAAGGGAGGAATACAAGAAGAAGGGGAGATTAATATTTTCCAAAAGGAATACATGATTTAAGATGGGAAAATGATAACCATGAACAAACATGCAACACCCTTCTATGGTAAAATATTTCATGATAAAAAGACTTACATTATGATAAGGAGTCGATAGCTTCAATCTTAAGTACCCATTCTGCAATCTCTTGTATTTCTCCTTCACCTCAAAGAATTTATCAACGAACTCCTGGTAATTTCTCATACTCTTCTTCACCACCTTTTTTCCTTCATACTATATCCTTATGGCATGAGCAATGAACTTTACAGTTACAGGTGAAATGGAACACAACAATTTTGACTTTTCCATCACTCTAGGCATTCATAAATTTATAGTTGAGGCTTTCATTATACCCCTCCATGGCTTCAAAAAAGGGGGTGAATCTTTCCCTTTCAAACATCCCCCACAATTCCTAGGTCTAGTCCTTTTCTTGGGGCCCCCATGATATCTTCACCAACCAAAAAATCTTTGTGAAGAAGCAGGTAATCTTCCCCTAAACCTTTCCCATTGGACAACGAAATCACAAGCAACATGAATTCTTCAACATTTAGGTTAAAACTAGTGGCTTTCATTTTGTAAAGCTTTAATTTGAGCCCACCATCAATTATGAAAAGAAGCGATGATTTGGAAGGATCGTGAAGATAGATATCACATGTTTCTCTCATGCCCTCTTAGGAAATGATGAAAATTAGAGGTTTAAAATAGCTATTAAGCTATTAATCATTCCACACAATTTTACAAGCTAAGACTACAAGGGAAGTGTTATTTCAGTAGGTTTCCAAATGATATTTGAAATGAGTCTTAGTGGGGACAATTAATTTTTCATTCACCTTTGCATACCATCCTATAACATCAACCCATAGATTGTTATTAAAGTCACCTATCATTGTGCCTTTAAACTTTGACATTGAAAATCTAGGGATGCTAGTATAATCATTAGGGAGAGCCCAAACTATATAGCCAATAGTACCCATAATAATCATAAATTGGATAACCTTTATCCCTTTCCTATTATCATGAATATACATTATGTGATCCAATATTATAGAATAATTAACATGACTCATCACCATCATACTTTCGACATAGGATTATATGTTGCATCAAATTTATCTTTATTAAATATATCCTTAATATGACATGATAGTGAATAGTACTCCCAACAGGTCCAAAAATTATGCTTAAGTCCCTCATTAGCCATAACACCCAAAACAAATTTTCCTTCCCTATAAAAGTGACAAATTTTATAATGTTGAAAAGATTTGAGAATTTTTTTGCAGTCATCCATAACATCTTTCAACTCCCAGGGTACAACAGTATTCTCCTTAAGGTTTTCAATTATTAAAATGGAGTCCCCTTCAATTATGACCTTAGTATAGCCTTTGTCCTTCATGTGGTATAAACCAGCCCATATAACAATTGCCTCAACAACATTTTTAGAAGCAATTCCCAAAATTTTTCCATAGCCTTTTAGGAGATTCCCTTGGTGATTTATTATGACTCCCCCATTCTTGCTAAACTCGGATTACCTTTAGAGCAACCATCAAAGTTTCTTTTGATCCAGCCTACCTCTGAGGGAGACCAGATAATACTTTTTCTTATTAGATATTTTATCCAATTGCAGTTAGTTAGATCCTATTTTAATCCCTATAATTTCTTTATTCTGATTTCTTGATAAGAGGGGCTTAGACTGAGCATAAGTCCCAACATTAATGAACATTATCTTGAATTTGGTGTCTTATAGCCAATAAAAGATCCTTACAGTTTTTGGTAATTTTCCTAAATTTTTTTTATTTTTCTCCTTCCAAAGCCCCCATGCTATAAAAGGAGGGACTTGTCTCCAAAGGTAAACAATTATATTATGAGAGTAAGGAAAAAAATTCCAACTTGCCAAAAATAATTTTATTGAAGGAGGAAAAACCCTTTCAATCATTAGGATAGGGAGAAAGAAGGACCACACCTCACTAAAGTAGGAGCAACACAATAATAGATGCATTATAGACTCCTCAACTTCATTGCACAGTTAGAATTTGCTAAAAAATTGGAATCCTATTTTATTTAAATTATCAGTAGTGAGGATCTTAGCTTTAGCAACCACCCACCAAAAATAGTTCACCTTTGGGATCAGGTTTTTTATCCATACCAGGTGTGTGCTGTGAAATTTGTTATCTCCTAATATGCAAAACTAACTAAAGAATGCAAGAGAAAAAATACACCAAACCACCTCAAGATTGGGCTATGTTAAACATAAATAAAAGGAAGATAAACAAAAAACACAAAAATATTATACCTTCTATCTGTGTTGATCCTTGGTTGGCCCTTGATAAGATTGTTTATGTGTGCTCCTTGGATGATAGATTGCAATGATGGTGGTAGACGGATGAATGGAGGTAGGTAAATGCAACAATGGATTCTAGATGAAAATGCAAATTCTAAGAAATGACAATAAATGACTAAGATAGCTCAAGTAGCTTGGAAGCATAAGTTTGGTATGCATGCAATCACTAACTCAATTAATGAGAAGAGGGGGCTATTTATAGAAAGTCAAAGGTACAAGTGAGGTGGAAAAGGACATGTGGTCCCAAGGTACTTGCAAGTACCTTGGGATGGGAGAGAATCTCCACAAAAAGTAATCCCTTGTCGCCAAGTGGGGTTGAAAGTGACAAGTGAGGACTTTTAGAAAGTCCAACCTTGTCACCATGGGGATTGGAGATGGCTTTGGAGGAATAAAAGTGAATTTTTAATTCACTTTTTGGAAGAATCCAAAGGGTAAGACAAGATTCCCCTAAAAGGGGTCTTTGTCCTTTGGGTACGATGTGACATATGAGATGTCATGGGGAAGACAAATGCATGGGGGGAATAAGTGTGAATTTTTCATTCAATGGAGAAGAGGTCAACCCAAAAAAGGTAAGTACCAAGAAGGTTGACTTAAGGGCATGCTAAAAGGGGTAAGTGATTAGGATTAAGATTGTGCAAATAATTAATTAGATAAATTAATGATGATTAGAGGCAAGTGGAAATATATGGAGGATGTGACATTAATCCAAATTAAGGATATACACATCTTAATGAAGGATTAATTAAATTAACATAAATTAGTGAAGAGGTTATGGAGAATGAGACAAGGAGAAAGAAAAAATGAATTTAAAATTAAAGAGGATAATTGACTAAATTAAATAAATTGATTGATTTATTTAATTTAGAGAGGAAATGGTAAAGGATAAAGTATTTAATTAAATACTTTTTGGAACCTTAGGGAAAGGGGATAATATTAATTAAATGTGTCATTTAATTAATATAGATGGGTTAGACGAATAAATGATGGGATTATGACCATGTGGGAGTGGTAAATTTGGTTGTATACATTTTTCCCCTCTTTGAGATGGTGTTACGAAGTAGCATCATTTCAAAGAAAATTAAAACATAACACTTGAAAGAAGATGGTTAGATTAATGAAGATGCCCCAGTCATTTGAGGAGTGACTAGGAGGAAAGATGAAGATTAGGGATTAGGATGCCCCCTCAAGAGGACATGCGGGGTTAAGAGAACACAAATGTGCTCTTGAAATGGATGAGATGATGCAAGGGTATATGGGGAAAATGATGCAAGGTGATGGATGATAGATGATGAAGAGATAAAGGTAAGGACAAATGGATTCCAGGACAAATATGATGTTGCCCCAGTCAAACTACAAGCCGGGATGGATTGATGGTTGATGGAGTGTTGTTGATAAGGGAAGGAGACATCCCAAAATAACATAAGAATAGGGAAGGATACATCCCAATGAGAGTTTTGTTGATGAGGGAATGATACATTATAGAAAAAAAAAGGGATAGGGAAGGATACATCCCAATGAGAGTGTTGTTGATGAAGGAAGGGTACATCCTAGAACAACACAAGGATAGGGAATGATACATCCCACTGATGATGAGGATGAGAGTGTTGTTGATGAGGGAAGGATACATCCCAAAACAACACAAAAAGATAGGGAAAGATACATCCCGAGGATGATGATGATGATGATGATGGTGATAAGGCTTGTAGCAAGGCTAGGAACAAGACCAAAGATGTGATTAGATGATTTGTGCTAGATTGAATGGATTAGGATTTGATGGAGATGTGAGATGATGAAAATGAATGAAGATGATGGAGGGAAAGATGCAATGCAAAGCAAATAGCATAAGACACCAGGTACCATGGTATGTAGAACCAAGGAAGATTAGTGTCTAATGCATACACAAACACAACAAACAAGAAGGCTATCCAAACACCCCAAAGTCACAATGAATTTGGTCAGGCCAGGTATTGGGATAACCACAAGCACAAAAGGATACCTCAGCGTAATGCAAGACCATAGGGATGGGTGAACCCACAAAAGTGGTTTACAATTGGAGTGAGGAAGGAAAAGTTGAAAAAAATGACCCCATGCCAATTTTTTTTGTTTTTGGGGTTCGAATGAACCAAAAGAGGGTTCAAATGAACTAGGGTTCGAGTGAGCCCATTCAATTAACTTCGCATCGTTCCCACAAAAAAAAACAACGGAAACCATTTTTGAAAGGGGGTTCGCTCGAACCCCCCATTTGCCTCCTTCTCCCCCTCAGGTGGTAAAAAAATTCAGAATTTTATGCTTTGAAGCTTGGGTTGAGGAAGAAAATGGAGGAGACCTCATAAACCCAACTAGATGATGGTAGTCCTCAGAACGAACTATCCAATGAATACAATTTTAATATGTTTTGGTTTTATTATGTATTTGTTTTTTTAGTTTTATTAAACATAGGTTTTTCATAAAAAATCAAGCTTTCTGTTCTGCACATGTGGAAAAATAGCCATTTATAAAAATAAAAAATGTAAAAATATGTTCACGCTGGGTATTGATGTCCTTGATCCATTAAAATAAAATAAAAATTCGATACATACAAAAAAATTTATGTTGTATATAGTCCGCCTATGTCTGAATTGTAATTGATTTTACTTCGAAACTTGATTAAGGAAAAAATATTTAATAAAACACTATGAAACAAAATTAAAGTGCTAGATATCATATTTACAAATATTAATTAAAAAAAATAGAATTTTATCCTTCATAGAAAAAAAGTTATGTTGTATACAGTGAGAGTCACTCCTTAAAAATGTTGTTTTTAAAATAGCTAGTTTTCAAAGGAGATGGAGAAAAAAGTGCAATCTGATTCCAATTTTTTTGAAAAAAATATATTTAGAAATCTATAGACAAAACTTCACAAATCACTAGTTTGCATCATCTTCAAATTCCTCACGGTTTAGCCGCTATAGGAGCCTGAAAGTGAAGATTTAGTTTTAAAAAACCAGTTTAGTGTCCAGTTTGCCCAAATATTGTAAACTAGTATTGTGGGATCACCCAGATCTTGGTGGATACTACGTGGGACAACCAAGAAGACAAAAACACACAAAGATCAAGATATGCCCCTATGTTAACAAGTCAAAACACACCATAATATGATAGATCATGGCGGCCTTGACAAGTGATGATAGGGAGCTCAAATGATAAACAAAAACCAAAAGCATCAAAAGATTGCAATCAATTTCAAAACATCCTTTTCCATAGGATCAAGATGATGGATGGGGTTGATGTGGTATGTTAGGAAGGCTACATCCTATTGAGACCAAAGATGGAGGATAGATTGGTTGATCAACATGACATAGGATATTTGAAATTGATTAGATCTCGTGATATTAGTGAATTTTGTTTTTAAGCACTAGCTAGGATAGGGACATACTTGACAACATGACAAGACACCAGGATACAAGACTAACACACCCTAAAGACCTAGGGGCTCGGGGGTTGATCAAAGGTCAGCCTTGCCTACGTGAAAGTGCAAAGCCCTCATAGTTCAGGAAAAGACCATGGATAAAAGCGAGAAGAGGACAATGGAGACCTCGATGGATGACAAAGATCAGACAGAAAAATGCCTTGGGGGCAGATGAAATGATTTAGCCTTGCCTACATGAAAGCCCAGGAGCAACGTAGTTCGATACAAGGCCAAAGACAAATGATGGAAGATGAAAAACAAAAGAAAAAACCCCGAGGGTAGATCAAATGATTGACCTTGCCTACGTGAAAGCGTAGGGGCAATGTAGTTCGACACAAGGCCAAAGATAGATGATAGAGGATGACAAGATAGAAAAAAGATAGAGCCCTGGGGACGAATCAAATGATCGAACTTGCCTACATGAAAGCACAGGGGCAACATAGTTTGACACAAGACCAATGATAGAAAATGGATAGGGATGATGAGATGACCATGATAAAAGGATAAAAGGATGGAGCGGATATGATGAGCTAGGATAGGCCGTGTGGATAGGATGGTTGATATGTGTGGATTACGTGAAGTTGAGGGATGGGATAGTTATCCAAATCATCAAAAAGAGTAAGGGGGAGGATGAGATGATGGATATAGTCATGATGAAAAGTGATAGAATATGAGACAGATGTGAGGAATAGATAGGAGTGATAGTATAATGTATGGCACTGGATTGCGTGGGGGTAGCCTATAGCTAGATACCAATGACAAGCGATGATGAGATGAAAGGAAAATAGAGACAAATGAATGGATTGATAAAGATGGGGAGATAGAAAGATTCTAGGATAGGTGGATAGAGGGATAAGTATTTGGGAAGATGGATAGGAAGATAAGGATAGGGATATGGGCGAGATGTTTAGATAGAGGGATGGGTAGATAAGGATGAAAGGATGAAAAAGGACTAGTGGATGGGTAGATGGAAGCTATTACTGGATGGATAAATGGATGGGCAGGATGGGGAGATGGAAAAGATTACGATGGCTCCAAGGAATCCGTCACAAATAAGGAGATGCCCCCACTCTAGATGTGTCATGCGTGACGAGGCAAGAGGGATAGCAAGATGAGTGGATAAGGGAGTGAGATGGATATAGATAGGAGATATGGGTAAGTAAAGGATATGGGTGTTGTCATGATGGATGAATGATGAAGGTAGATGAATGTAGATAATATGCATGGATCAGAAAAGTAGATGGAAAGGATAACGAATATGATAGTGTATGGATGAGGGGAATATATGCCAAGAGGTGTCCAAAGCATGTATATATGTGTTTGACCCTATCTAGGTCAAGATCACAAGGAAGATGGAGGGAATAGATACAAATGAGATATGATAGGTAGGATGTGGAAGATAGGTAGATGTAGGAATGCGTAGGTGGAAGCTGCCTCCGATTATGGAAGTAGACTAGATGGGGGATTTACACATGATTCTTGTTTACCAGGTTTTCATCATGGTACTTATCCATGACGCTTGTTTGCCAAGTTTTCACCATTAGACGAATTATTTTCTCTTTACTATTTTTTTTTCTTTGTTTCTTCTCCTTTTTGATTTTTTTGACTTTTGGGAATTTTCAGAGAGAAATATGGATGGAGATGGATAAGGATAGGGATGAATGGATAAATGGATTCGAAAGTCATATGATAAAGTGGATGGATGAAGGAATCAAACAACAAGTTCCATATGAGGTAATAAGAACCCATGTGTAAAGCGACCATTGGATATTGGTACAAGCTTATTAGAACAAATGGATTATGCAAGAGGATGGATTAAAGGGATTTGATGGGGGAGATATGGGGGATAGTGGATGAGGTGTTGGAAAGTGTATGGAGGAAATGATGGAGTGGATGTGTGATGGAGGAAGGTGTTCAGGACCAACATTGGCACATGTGCTGGATGTGAAATGATAGGAGGGTTGATGGATGGAGAATGTGGCGATACTGGAGGTGTTGGGATAGTGAACTTTGGGATATAAGGACCCAAAATAGATTTAGGAGATGGAGGATGCAAATGATCAACTTTGGGATAAACAACTTTGGATGTCTTTAGAGTTTTCTCATTTGAAGGCATGGCCTCTTTTTTCTTGGGAATGCACATGGTTTTGATTTTTGCTTTGGTGGGTCTTTGTGGCCGTTTGGATTGATTTGGATTTTGGGCTTGATTTTTCTTTTCTTGAACATGTCTTTTGAAGGGGACATGAGGAGCTTTAGATTCATGTGGACATTTGGATTTATACATTTTTTATTTTTCATCCAAAGTTCTTTTAGTAGCAATGGGATGGGTATGGGGAGATGGATGATGTGGAGAGGATGTGGATGGAGTGATAGAAGTAGGCTTTTGATGAAGATGTGTGGATGGAGGATGCGAGTTAGCATGCATGGAGGGGTGCCTTTGTTGGTCCTGATTAGGAGTTATGAAGTTAGAATTTTTATGTTGTCCACTAGGGATAGGTGGTGGATGGATGAAAAGATGAATAGGATGAGATGGAGAAGGTGAATTTGGGATATAAGGACCCAAAATGAATTGTGTATATGGAGGATGTGTGAAGTTTGGTGGAGGGATATAAGGACCCAAAGTAGATGCAATGGATGGGGGGACATAAGGACCCAAAATGGACTTAGAGGATAAAGGAGGAAGATGGATTGTTATTTTATGATAATACGATGGAGGAGGAGGGATGGCGACAAAGGATTTGGTAGAGTGACGGGAAGTGCCTCTCATTCCTTTAGAAGATGTTCACTTAGGATGTATGGAGGTTGTACCAACATTTTTGGATTGTGATTCTTGGGAAATATATCCAAGACCGTGTGCACCTGGATGGGCTCTAAAATACCTTGCTCATGAAGGCCTAAACCTTTGCCTTGATAGTTCATGTTCTTGAGCATGCGATCTATGGTGGGATGCTTATTCTTTTGGAAGCATGATGCGAGTGCATTAGTAGGTGAAGGAGGAAGGGTGGTGCATATATATTTTTTTTCTTCTGCAAAAATACCACCATGGATGAGTGTAATGTTACCGAGGTGATATAAAAGTGGCATTGGGATGGTAGGACTAGATGCAATAAAGGATCATGAGATGGAGATGAAGGGATAGCAGCATCCTGATCAAGAGGAATAGGTGATAAGGGAGTGGGAGAGGGATTAGGTGGTATGACAAGATCTGGATTTATGGAAGTGGGTGATAAGGGCTCATGATATGGAACAATTGGATCTTGAGTGCAAAGGGGATCATGGGATGGAGTGAATGAGCTGGTGTGATCTTGATATGGAGTAGAGAGGATTGTAGGATCAAGATTCAGTTGAGGAAAGGAATCGTGAGATGGGATGGATGGGGGACTATGATCTTGGGATGGAGTGGATGGGATGGTAGGAGCTAGATTTGGAGGAGGGGATATGCTGATATGCTTTGGATCAAACTCTTGGCATGTCTCATCGAGGGAGGAGTGTTGGAGGGAATCCTCAAGTGGGGGAGATGGAAGGATGGAGGATTCATGAAGGTCATGGGATTGAAGTTCAGTAATATTAGACCTAGGAGGAGTGGATTGGATGTCTCCAATGGATTGGGTGGATCTAGCAATAGAATATGGGGATTCAATGGATTTGATGGGTTTGACGGGCTCAACCATTTGGTCGATGTCAGGAATGGTAATGGGAGTGATAAGTGTAGGATGGAGGAGGGCCTCATCACTAGTGACTGTACATGATAGAGTGGGAGGACATGGCTCCATGACATCAAGATGTGGATTTGGGGATGTCTTTTTGGTCATGAGTCCTTAGATGACATTTGGAAGGGATATAGGATTAGGTGAGGGGATGGAAATAGATGGAGGATTTGGAGGACTAGGAGTAGATAAGGGTATGGGGATGGATGGAGGATTAGGGATTGGTGGATTAGGATTAGATGAGGGGATGGAAGTGGATGTAGAACTAGGAGGAGATGGAGGATTAAGGTTAGGGATTGGTGGATCAGGATTAGATGACTAGAGGGGATTAGATGGGGGACTAGGAGTAGATGGAGGATTAGGATTAGTGATTGGTGGATTAGGATTAGAGGGAAGATTAAGATATAATGCGATGAAGGGGGGAGTGATGCAAGAGGATGTGGATGCTAGATTAGATTGAGAAGATTGCAATGGTGGGTAATAGTAGGAAGATGTGAATGAAAGATTAAGATTGGAAGATTGGGATGATGGATGAATGTAGGAGGATGTGAATGATAGATTAGGATGGGAAGATTGGGATGATGGATGAACATAGGAGGACATGGATGGTGGATTAGGATGGAAAGATGTGGAATTAATGTAAGGATATTGGGATGGGGGATTGTGATAGGAGGGTGTGGATGTTGGATTAGAACAGGAAGATTGAGGTGGTAGATTACCAAAGGGGGACATGGATGGTGGATTGGCATAGGAGGATATGGGTAATGTATGAGGATAAAAATAATATTGGGATGGTGGATTATGATAGGAAGATGTAGGTGTTGGATTAGGATGGGAAGATTGGGATGTGGGATTAAGGTAGAGGTATTGGGATTGTTGACGGTGGTAAGGATAGGAGTATGGGGATGGTGGATTAATATTGGAGGATGTGGATGTTGGATAGGATAGAGGTGAAGAGGGAGGACATGATGAATATTTCGATGGTGAGGATGTTAGATATCCCTTGTCAAGGGTAGCATAAGGAACGTTATTAGGTGTGGATGAAGGCATGATGGGATAGTTCAGAGGAGTAGTTGGATTTTGGGGGGTGATTGAAAAAATCTTGCTATAAATTATAGCATCAAGGGGATCTATATTACACTCTTTGTGATCAACAAGACTTTTGTTATCGTCATCAACGTAGTTAGGATTCCCCTTGACTACTATTATTGGTCGTGTGAGAGGGGGATACAGGTTCATGATGGAGACAGATTAGAAGGAAAGAATAGATGATGGAAAGATAAATAGGATGGATTGGAAGAATATATTGGTGTACTAAAGCTCAAGTTGGGATTCAGGTGAAGCTTAGATTAGGATCATGTTAAATCTCAGATTCGGGTTGGATGAAAGCTCAGATTAGGATTAGATTAAAGCTCATATTAGGATGATGGGATTAAAGCTCAGATTAGAATTGGATTAAGGCTCAGATTGGTATTGGATTGGAGGATATGATAGGATTGATTCGAAACCAAGTTCAGGGGTTTGGTATTCACAATCAGATTTTTTCTAGATTTGGCAGTTTTCTTAAATTCTTAAATTTTGCCATTTTAGGAAACTTCATAGGCATACCTTTGAGAGTCCAGTTTTTCCCAAAAAATACCCAAAACTAAGGTAGGATGAAATGCCAACTAACATCCCAAATCTGAGACATGCATTCCAAGTTATTAACGAAAGCGATTTTTCAAAAATTGGAAAAAAACACTAAATTGTGATTTTGAGGGTCAAGATGAAAGTTTGAGGCCCCGAACATGTGTCAAAAGGGGGTCCAACTGACTCAAGGTTAATTGAGAATCCACATGCCACTTCATAATGCAACTACCTATAAAATTTCAACCCAATCGGACACCCGAGTCAAAAGTTATGGCTATCGGAAGTTTCTGCATAAAAATGAAAACCCTCAAAATGAAGTCTAGATGATTGGGATGGATGATTTGATGATATATATGGACTCTAATGATGTTATAAGAAGAACCTATGTGGTTTGGTCAATGAAACGATGACTTTCAAAAAATGTTGATGGACGCTCAAAACGAGGAAACGACCACTCGGTACAAGCAAACGAATTTTCAGAATGGACAGATGGATGGTCGAGATAGGTAAAGGGGTACCCCAGACAAGGGAAAAACACTTGGAATGAGAAAAAGCATTGCCAAAATGGGTGAATGGCTTTTCAGAATGGGTTAACAACTAGCAAACAAAGGTAAAAAAAAGGTTGTTCGGGGGGCAAGGCCGCCCTTTGTGTTGGGTGTGGTCGCCCCTTTGGGTCAAGGCCGCCCAAACTTAGGCCAGGGCCACCCAAACTTAGGTTAGGGCTGCCCAAACTTAGGTAAGGTCCACCCAAATAGTGGGAAAGGTCGCCCAAATATCTCAAGGTTTCAACCTAGAGCGAAAAATGGTTAAATGGTATCGATAAACGGACTTCCAGAATGGGTAATTAGATTTGTAGAATGAGAAAAAGACCAATGGGAAAGGGTGAACAGATGCAGAAGGCTATGGAATATCACTCGAAACAAAAAAATTAGTTTCTTGAATGGATGAATAGCTTCCCAGAATGGGCAAATAGTTGGGTGAAAAAGGGGAATGGTGCTCGGGATAGGTAAATGGATATTTGAAATGGATGAACAAATGATCATAATAGGTTAACGGGTACCCCGGATGAGGGAACAACGCTTGGAATCAGAAAATAGGTTCCTGGAATAGGGTAACGACAAGTGAACGGAGGTCAAAAAAGGTTGTTTGGAAGGTCAGGGCCACCCCTTTAGGACAAGGCCACTGAAACTTAGGTCAGGGCCGCCCAAACAGGAAAAACTAGGAAAAGTTTGACCTAAGCAAGGCAAACAACAGTTAAGGCAGGAGGACAGGGCCACCCCTTTAGGTCAAGGCTGACCCTTGAGGGAAAGGTCACCTCTATGGACTGATCTGAACCTAACTTAGTCAAAAAGAGTGATGGCAAAGGATGAAAACAACAAGTAAAAGGACAAAACTGACTGACAAGTACTAGCTTTTCACAAGAAAACACTTCAAACAACACAAGCCTAGTTCTAGTGTTAATGGTATGGTCAACAAGGTTCTCTATCTAGGCTTAACAAGTTTACTAAGAGAATTCCCGATATACACATAGTACATGGGGCACAATCGTGAACACGAACCTGTCTACAAGCGTGAGTCAGGAGTAGCCAGTGAGAGACTGGGAGCTCAGACCAACTCTCCACGTCTTGTCTAGGTATCACCCTAGCTTTGACGCTCTGCTAGACATGACCTAACTAGATTGAGGTATATATTTTACTCCCCCCCCTTTATATACACCACCGATAACACATGGTTGGGATCGTCCCTCAGGTGATGAAATCTCAAGCACGTCTCACTAATAAAATAAAAAAGGGGTATGAAAACGGACTAAGTGAGCTACGATTTCTCTTCACCCAAGATTTCCAAATGACACAAGGGGATTGGATACGTCAATAACCCACTTTCAAACATGGCAAGCAAATCCTTTGACCCTTTAATTAGTCCTATGTTCCAATTTTAAGGAAAACGAAAACACAAGACTAGTCAAACACAATTTCTCCACCTGCAATACAATTGTTAGTAGTTTTGTTTCTTGTCTTTGACAAGCAGATTCTGTCTTCTAGACGTGGTCGCCTATTTGTTTTAGATGTGGCCACCCCTTTATGAACCTGCAGACAAACATAGGTCAAAAATAGTGAAAATAACAACAAAAATAGTTAGTTGTTTGGACAGGGTCGCCCCTCCTGGACAAGGCTGCCCTTCTGTGAATCTACAAGCAAACATAGGTCAAAACAGAGAAAATATCATAAAAAAAATTTAGTTATTTGGATAGGGCCACCCCTCTTGGACAAGGCTGCCCTTCTGTGAATATGCAAGCAAACAAATATTAAAAATAATTAAAATAACATAAAAAATAGTTAGTTGTTTGGACAGGGCCGCCCCTCCTAGACAAGGCTGCCCTTCTGTGAACTTGCAAGTAAACAAATATCAAAAACAATGAAAATAACATCAAAAATAGTTAGTTGTTTGGACAGGGCCGCCCCTCCTAGACAAGGCCACCCTTTTGCGTATCTGCAAGCAAACAGATGTTAAAAACAGAGAAAATAACATAAAAAATAGTTAGGTGTTTGGACAAGACCTCCCCTTTTGGAGAAGGCCACCCAAAGAGTGGGGAAGGTTACCCCTTTGTGTCAGAATATGCTAAACTTCAAAAAACAATAGTTATTAGTACAAAGGACCCGTGACATGGGTCCCACCGGGTGTGCCAGAAATGTGTGCAGTGAAATTTGTTATCTCCTAATATGCAAAGCTAACTAAAAAATGCAAGATAAAAACTACACCAAACCACCTCAAGATTGGGCTATGTTAAACACAAATAAAAGGAAGATAAACAAAAAACACAAAAATATTATATCTTCTATCCATGTTGATCCTTGGTTGGACCTTGATAAGATTGTTGATGTGTGCTCCTTGGATGATAGCTTGCGATGATGGTGGTAGATGGATAAATGGAGGTAGGTAAATGCAACAATGAATTCTAGATGAAAATGCAAATACTAAGAAATGACAATAAATGACTAAGATAGTTCAAGTAGCTTGAGAGCATAAGTTTGGTATGCATGCAATCACTAACTCAAGTAATGAGAAGAGGGGGCTATTTATAGAAGAAGTAGAATTATCTAGAGAATTCAACGATCAAGATTGAGCCACCATGGCCAAGATGGAGGGTTGTGGTGAGTTGAGGACTCACAAGCCCTCACATCTTGACATGTGGAGGGTGAGGTTCCAAAGGGGATGATGAGATGGAAAAATGGTACAAGTGAGGTGGAAAAGGACATGTGGTCCCAAGGTACTTGCAAGTACCTTGGGATGGGAGAGAATCTCCACAAAAAAGTAATCCCTTGTCGCCAAGTGGGGCTGAAAGTGACAAGTGAGGACTTTTAGAAAGTCCACCTTTGTCACCATGGGGATTAAAGATGGCTTTGGAGGAATAAAAGTAAATTTTTAATTCACTTTTTGGAAGAATCCAAAGGGTAAGACAAGATTCCCCTAAAAGGGGTCTTTGTCTTTTGGGTACGATGTGACTTATGAGATGTCACGGGGAAGAAAAATGCATGGGGGAATAAGTGTGAATTTTTAATTCAATGGGGAAGAGGTCAACACAAAAAAGGTAAGTACCAAGAAGGTTGACTTAAGGGCATGTTAAAAGGGGCAAGTGATTAAGATTAGGATTGTGCAAATAGGTAATTAGATAAATTAATGATGATTAGAGGCAAGTGGAAAGATATGGAGGATGTGACATTAATCTTAATTAAGGATATGCACATCTTAATGAAGGATTAATTAAATTAACCCTCTGAGATTAACACCATTCAAGTAATTTTTGAAATTGATCCATTATGGTTTTTGACCATCCCAGTTGATATATCTAGTAACTTGCTTCCCAAGGTTTCTTATGAGGAAGCAGAGGGCACATATGTGCAGTTGACTGGTCAAGTCCAAACCCTGACTGCAATAAATAAATAAAGGGACAACAACTTAATACAACTCAAGATAATTTACAAGAATATTCTTCCATCCAGTTGAGTTTTGTTTGATTCTTGATGTAACATATCTTTCCTTTTTGATATTATGTATATATGGAGAGTAGATCAATCAGTAGATATAAGGATATTTTTGTTGATGAAGTAACCAGGCTTCATCCTAGAGGGAGTAAAACTTGTATAGAATAAGGGGGAGCTTATAAGTTTTGTATGTACAAATAAAGGTTTATTACCCTTTGCCCTTGATGTCAAAGGGGGAGATAAAATTGCATCTAAGGGGAAGTGTTGGTGCACATCATTTAGTTTTTCCATTAATGACAAAGGGGGAGATTTTTGCAGCTTGATATGCTTGATTTCCATTGATGTCAAAAGTGTTCTTAAGATTGCATATGCTCCAAAGATTGTTAGTGTGCAGAGATATCTAATGGTGCAAGTTAGCATTACAACAATATAGAAGGATAGTAATTATTTTTCTATCTTAGTATGATGTGGAGGTGGGTACACATGTATTGATGTGATTTCAAGATTCCTACAATGATATTTTGTCATTTTGGTGTATCACACTCAATGAAAAGTTGTAATATTTTTGTCTAAGGCATTCACAGTATATACTCTACGGTAGAGACATGGTATATTGTTCTACATCCTTCAACAAAGCAAGATTTAGTCTTGTAGTTTAGAAATTAAGCTCATGGAGATTTGAAGGTGTTATATCCAATTTTTCATGTCAATATTCCTCATGCAGTGAAAGTTACAAGTTATAGAGTACTGGACTGTGTTAGGGCAAAGAAAAGTGGTTCAAAAGGCTTGTTGGAATGCTTCACATTCCTCTAGATATGAAGTTTTGGCTAAGCAGTTTTGAGGACATACTCAGTGTTATCTAATGTATGCTATATGGAAGTTTCAAGTGATCTAGTGCTCCACAAGTTTAGATTTCATACTGACAGATTGATATAGTTGGTTCTGGATGCTTAATCTTCATCAGAACATATGTTTGAATACTTATGCCAATAGGAGATTATGAAGTTTAGTTGTATGAGCTTGTGTGGACACTCCACATGTCTCATAATGTCTAATGTATGAAGTGCATGAAGTTGTTTTTTTGTTTTCAGTACCACAAAAATGTTTCAAGTTGTTTTGTGAAGATATGCTTTTGTTGAGGCTAACTAAGGCATGTTAATGATGTGCACCTCAAGTCCAAGTGTGAGTGGAGTTTATGGAATAATTGAAGATGTTGTATGGGTCATGCTGACTCATCTAGGAGTAATATAAATAATGTTTTATCATTTTTGTATACTTCGAATGGATATGTAGGCTGGCATGCTACAAGCTTCCTATTTTCTTATTTATATGTCTTAATTTATATTTTACAAGTGCACAAATGATATTATATGTATATATATATAAGATCAAAGATGAGAAGTAAATTATGGAAGCGTGTGAAGATGTATAAGTGTATGAGAAAAGTGTGATAAGATCCACCTCAAATCTAATGTGCAAAATTGATGACTATCAGTGGATTGAAGCCATAAAGTCAGTCATATTTCAGTTGTTTTCAATCAGGGAGTTGTATCTTCCTTGGGTTGTAGCCCTAAAACAAAGTTGTATAAACAAAGATGTTGTAACTTCCTTGGGTTGTAGCCCTAAAACAAAGTTGTAACTATTATTTACTTGTGAGGCTGGATTAGGACAGTAGCTCGTAGCAAAATTTCTCATCATGGTTTTTCCCTTGTGGGGTTTTCCACGTAAATCTAGTGTCAAATATGTTCTTTTGTGGATGCTTATCTTCTTTCATGTTTTGATTGAGTAGTTGAATGCTTAATTGATATAACTTAGCATCAACAATTAAATATTGAGTTTGAAATCTGAAGTATATTGATTCACCCCCCTCTCAGTATTTTGGTGTGTTCAACATTAAGTTCTTTCTTCCTACTTGTTCTTACTACCTTACAAGGGATTCAACTTGTTTCGATGGCACTTCTTGCTCAAAAATGATATTTTTTACTTGTTTCTCCATATTATCATCCTTTGCTTTGTCCCTATTAACTTCATTAGTGTCTTGATCTATCTCCATATGTAGAGAATATTGCCATTCATTTTTCATCTTATGTGTTCAGTGTGAACTACAGGATCAATCTCTTTATTTATTTTTATACTTCAAAAATAGGATCTTCCCTATTTATTTATTGAGGAACCTCAAAAAAAATTTCTTGAAAATGGAAAGGAATGTTAGTATCTAAATCAATATCTTTAGGAACTTCCTCATCAATGTTTAGAGCAACATTCGTACTTGCCTCTTCAAAGGCAGCTTGTTGAGGAAGACTTGACAATTTTCCTATTCTAATTCCATTTAGATTTGATTAAACTACCCCTTGGTTCTTCTTCTTTATCTATACCTTCTTCAATCGAGGTATCTTCCTCCTTGTCTTGACTAGGATGGCTTATTACTTCTCATCTTTTTGATTAATCTCTTTCTATCATAATCCTTATCATAGTAGACATAAATGGTGGATACATGAAAATTTTCTTAACTAAAGAAGAAGTCGATGTTTTAATCATTGGTTTTTTATTTTGGATCCTTTGCTAGTGGAGGAGGAAAACATCCTTGTTGTTCTTGGCTAACAATAGGAATAAAAACTTTTGCTCAAGGTGAGGATATTGATCTATTGGTTGATACAAATAATGTCCCCATAGGATTAAGGGGAATTACACTGAGGGGTTGAGTAGAAGCTATATTTGTTGGAGTAATTGCTAAAATCACCTTGCATCTAGAGGGATTTATTCAAAAATATATTCTTTGGTTGGACTACATTTTCCTCTTGAGCCTTCCTCTTTTTATTACGAAATCATCAAAATCCTCATCTTTACTTGATTTAAACTTTATCTTCTTTTGGTTTTCTTTTCTATATGTGATGACTATCTGATTTGCTTTCAAGGCTTGGGTTCATTGGTTCAACTATACTTGACTAAAATCTAATATATTATTTGTTAGACCATCAATAGAAGATACCTCTGGTTCAAACCAATTAAGATATAAAATAGACTCATCAAAAAAATTGTTCATTTCATAGCTTAGATGCAAGACATTCTCACCATCCTCTTTTATTTATAATGGTACTATGTGAGTACACACTATCTTAGTTTGATTTAATGTTAATATTTGGTGGGATATTTTCCTTACTTCATGATCATCTGGGCAATCTACCCAAAAAATCTCAATATGAGGTTCATGTATCATGTCTTTTGAGATCTATTTTTCTAATCTTCCCACAAGATCATATTTTGTTCGTGAATTATCATACAAGTGTAAGTTGAGAAATTGTAGTTCTTCTTCTAAAGCCTTTGCATAACTTAAGTTGGTGCAAACATATAATCCATGAATAGAAAATTTGATTCCATCCTTGTGTTTGGTTTCCAAGGGTTCATGTGATTCTATTAAGTGTTTCGACATTTCAAGTAGTATTACTTTATTTGTGGGATATTTGGGTAATTTAAAGGGCTTCCTAGGAAATCCTTCCATCTTGATATATGCAAACTTTGAGAATTGGATACACCATTTCCCTTGATTTCTATTGCAATTTGTGTATCAACAAATATCCTCTTGTCCTTGTCACCCTCTATAGTACATACTAGCCACATTACAAAGGCATCATTACCCTTTTGTAATATTTGATTGATTCTTTATGCTCCATCTGGGGGTAGTAATTATACACTATATTTTTTGAGGCCTAATCCCTAATGTTACCACTCTTTGTAGCCCAAAAAAAGTGCATCTAATTGAAAGTGAATAAATCAAGTAGGAAATCATGTAGAATCTTCAATTTTTTTCTAATTTGTGATTTGTGCATGAAGAGAGTTAATTATAGCTTCTAGCCAATGGATCATATTCTCCATCCAATATGGCTTCTACATATGTATACATTGTTGAACATAATAGTACTAAGAGGGGGGGTGAATCAATACTTAAATAATTTTTTTACTTTCAACCATAATTAATTTAATGCAAAAAATTTAGAAAATGATAAGAAGAACAAGAACACATAACCACACAACCATGACACCAAATTTACATGGAAACCCTACAAGGGAAAAACCATGGTGAGAAATCTACTTGGATATACTGTCCAAATCTAGCCTCACAAATGAAAATAGGATTTACAACAAGTTCTATGGGCTACAACCCAAAGGAAGCTACAAATCCCTCAAGTGCATAACAATATTTACAAAAATGAGGTTCTACAACCTCTGTACAGAGATATTGATTTGATCCTAATACTTATTTCACAAAATTAGACTAATCCAAGCTCTACAATATCAGCTTACCACTACACAATTACTCCATCAATCTCCAAAACACCAAAATATATTTCTTTTATCATCATAGTTAATACATTATCTCATAAGCAACATCACTACTAAAATGATCTTCTCCACACTTCATTATCAAAATAGTTTCTATGGATTTTTATTCACACATTAAATTTCTAAACATTATTATACATAATCATACTTTCAATGATCTTGATGCTTTATTTATAACCTTCACAAGCTTCAAAAGGTTTCTCCTTTGTTGACCAAGATGAAACATATAATATGAAACATGCAATAGCCATGTATGTAGGACCCACAACCTCTTTGTTAGGTAGAAATAAAAATGCAATGCATGTCTAGAGATAAACATGAGCTATTTTACCTTATGATACACTTCTTTATTGTTGCACACTTCAAAACAGTTGGAACAAATATCTCAACATACCAAGTCGGCTCAAAAGACACTTATCCTTCTTCATATTGGATTTTAGACCGAAAGTGGTACCAAAGAGGCATAAAAATTCATACAAACCATGCCATGAACAATATATGTCATTCCAAACATTCTTGTACATTCCTTTTGTCAATTCAGATCATTTCATGCTAGCACAAACACCTAATACCCAAAATATCAACTTCAGATGGATTGTGGTACAGGAGAAAATAAAATATCAACTTCTAGATATTTTAGAGAACATAATGAGACCCAAACATACTTCTCATAACCTCTTTACTCAATTTTAGGTAATTACTTGCTAACGCAAGTCATCAAATCACCAATTGATCAACCTTCTAGATTGTCATATCACATATAACACACTATCACATGTAGAATCGTCAGTGGTGAAACAAATCACGTGAACTGGGAAAACACACTATCTATATGAATATAAATACAAAATCATAGAGCCAAAAAAGATAATGCAGTGAAGTACGAAGATAATTTGTTCTACCTCAAGAAACTATTCACTGAAACTGACTTGTTCTTATTTTGCTAATACTAGAAAAAACATTACGATAACACTTATGCACCGAAGCTTGGATCATACATACCTCATTATTTGAGCTGTCCTCGAATCCATAGGGACACATGATCATCTATGGAGAAATTTGGAGCAATTGACTGGGCTTCTAAGGAGCCATTCTTTATTCCTTTGATAATTTGAAGACATACATTTCTCTACATACCCCAAGTAAAATCTTTCATCAAAAGACGTATATAACAATACATTACTTATCAATCCATGAAATTTAGAAGATAGGGTGCATGAGCTTCAAAAGATAAGGTACAACTATGTATAGATGATACAAATCAACATCATCATAATTCTTCATTAAAGACTAGTGCATTTGTAATAACATGAGTTGACATCAATCACAACACATTTGCAACAATCTCCCCCTTTGTCATTGATGGAAACACTTACCAAATGTTCCATTTTCTCTCCCCCATTGACATCAAGGGAAAAGGGTAATGGCCTACTACTATACATACCAAAAAAAACTCCCCCTGAGAGATAGCATGAGTTCGTTCCAAAATGATATGCCTATAGTAAAGTGGCTATGTTTTTCAGTTCTCTCACTATATGCATTGGCATGGTGGCAAGTTTATGAAAAATGTGACAAATTATCATAATATTACTTCCACACACTACCTTGACTATACAATTTTTATCATGAAATTGTGTCTTGCATCAAGACATACTCAGCTTAGTTTGATGGAAGTATATTCTTGTAGATTGACTTCATCTGAGTCAAGGTGCAATCCCATTGTTTCTTTGTAGAGGATAGGATCTGAACTTGGCCTTCCAATTGCACATAGATTTCTTTTGCTTCTTCCAAAGAATATTGATAGGGTAGGGTTGGATGGAACAATCACTGTTCCATGCTATAGATCTTTTCTAGCAAGATCTCCTTGGTGTCTTAGCCACCTTAACCTTTAGGACCTTCTCTTAGGTACCCCTGGTTCTCCTGGCCAACCCAACTATCATCTCAATTCTAATTTACCAAGTCTCCCTTGGTGCACTGCTCTTATTCTTCCCTTAGCCCTTACTCTTCCCTAAAGACTAATATCCCCCAATAGCTAAAGTTTAACCTTGTAGGGGTGTAGATATGTTTCCAAAGGCTTCAAACCATCTCCCTAGGGTTTTTGACAATCCACCATACTCCATTTACAATTCGCTTCCTCCAAACCATTAGTTAGGGTTTATTAGGCTACTAGCCCAAGAACCCCCTATTAGGTCTCCAACTCTAAGAGATTAGGTCAGAGGTCTAAAACTCTCCAAAGAATGCAGGTTCTTCTCTTAGGATTCTTGGTCCTGGTGCCTATCCATCAATGATTCTGGAGGTCTCCATCCTCATCTAACCGTACACAACCATTTCCTGACCTCATAGTGAACTGTCAGCTTGTTCTCTAATCAAATGGACTGGTAAAGCCTCCTCCTTCATGCCAAGCCTTTGCAAGGCATCTATCTACCTTTCCACCACGTGATTTGTCAGGGAAAGGTCACCCCTGCAAACCAAGTGCTTTGCACTTCTTGTCTTTCCTAGCCGGGCACTGTCAAGCTCGCCTAGGAGAAGACTTTCTCCATGATCCTTGGACTCATAACCACTCCTAACCCTAATTTATATACAGACATGGAGCCTAATCATGGTTCCCAAGGGCCTGTACACAAGTACAGTGGGAAAGTAATTAGAACTCCATCCTTTACAGACTGACTGTCAGGTTAGTATCTAAAAGAAAACAACTAAATTTAAACACACAACACCTGCAAATTGATCACACAACCTAAATACTACCAAAAAAACTTAGAACACAGTTTACAACACAAACTACAAAAAAATATAGAGCCATGATCACTCCTGACCACTTGAATTCAAAGCATAACACATAAAATTACACAATTCTATCACTGTCCTCCTTTGTATTCATGAAGTCTTAAGCATTACAAAAGCTTCCAACCTTGTTCACAGGTCGAAGCACACCATAAATAGGTCCTTCAATTCAGTTAAGCTCAAGCCTAACTATTCCATGGCCGCTTGTGGCTTTCCATCGGCCTTATTTGCAAAATTTTAAAGAAAACTATCACCTAGGAAGGTCTACAAGGTCCTAAGTCATCCTTGTAGCCAAATCCCAAACTAAAAAATGGTCCACATGACCTTCCCTAACATAATGCAAGTTCTCAAATGCCTCAAGGCACAAATTCAAGAGTTAGAAGGAGTTTTCTACATGTGATCAAAACAAATTGCTAATCCTTGACCTTCTAGTTAACCCTCCTAGATGCACTTTGGGGTGCTCCTGCACCATTCTCCCCCTTTGCATAGAATTTAAGGAATGTGAGGAGAGATTAGAGATGGGTCAATACCCTACTTCTAGAACTGAGCTTCATCCACCCATGTAGCCTCAGATTCATGCTTGTTCTTCCACTTGACAAGATGCTCCATGTACACTTTATGCCTTGTAGATTTCTTCACCCTTGACTCCAAGATCCTTTCTGTCTGAAGCTTATCTTGAATAGGTAAGGGTATGCTGCTTACTTCCTTGAAGATCTCCCTACTAGTCTGATCCATGCCATTGAATGATCCCTTGTACCTGATCAAATCAGCTACATTGAAGACTGGTGAAATTCCCAAATCTACAGGTAAATCCACCTTGTATGCATTCTTCCCATACTTGGCTAATATCTTACATGGTCCCACTCTTTTCATCTGCAATTTGGTTGATGTACCCTTCTGTAACCTGGATTTGTTAAGGTGGACCATGACATAGTCTTCTATTGCAAATTACAAATCCTTTCTTGACATATCTACCTTGTCTTTCAACTTTTGTGTAGCCTCGGTGACTGTCCTCTTTACCTGCTCCTGAATCTCTTTCATGGTTTGAGTGAAGTCTTATGCATGTCCACTCCTATTCTCCATAGCTCCTAGATCCCTGAGCTCACATATACCTCTTGGGTGCATTCCATACACAATCTCAAAAGGACTCTTCCCTGTGGTCCGGTTCACACTATCATTATAAGCATACTCAACCTGTGAGATAACCATGTCCCATGTTTGTCCATATTCTTTGGTTAGGAACCTTAGTAGGTTACCTAGCACCTTGTTAACCACCTCTATTTGACCATCGGTTTGAGGATGGTAAGCTGATCCAAAAGACAGGTTGGTACCTAATTTGCTCCATAGAGTCTTCCAAAAGTGACTCATGAACTTAACATCCCTGTTTGAAACAATGCTTAAGGGAAATCCATGGATCCTTACAATTTATTTGATGAAAAGGTGAGCTATATAGCTAGCATCATGTGTGGTTTTGCAAGGGATAAAGTGACTCATCTTGCTGAATCTATCTACCACCGCATACACACTATCAAATCCAGTCTTGGTCTTAGGGATTCCTACCACAAAATCCATGCTAACACACTCCCATGGTCTATTAGGAATGGTAGGGGTTGATATAGGCCATCATTACTAGCTCCTCCCTTAGCTTTCATACACACAACACATTGCTCCACATACCTCCTGACATCTCTTGATAACTTAGGCCAATAGTAGAGCCTTTGCACTAGTTCTAATTTCTTGTTGATGCCAAAATGTCCACTAAGACTACCATTATGCTTTTCCTGAATGAGGTTTTCTCTCATTGACCCTTTTGGAACACATAACTGATTCCCTTTAAACAACAATCCACTTTGCAATGTATACTCTGAGTATTGGCTATGAAAATGATTCTCAAAGTCAGAACATACCTTGTAGGCCTCTGAGAAATCTTCATCCTCCCCATAGAGATCCTTGAAAGTCTCTATGCCAATGCTCTTGATCTGTATCTCTTGCACTATCAAAAATCTTCTACTCAATGCATCTACTACCTTTTATTCAATTGTCCCTTCTTGTGCTTGATGGTGAAAGTAAAAGCTTAGATGTACTCCATCCATTTCAAGTGTCTATTGCTCAACTTCTCTTGGGTGTTGATATAACTAAGTGCCGGATTGTCAGTAAAGACCACAAACTCCTTGGGTAGAAGGTAATGCCTCCACTTCCTAAGTGACTAAACCAAAGCATAAAGTTCTAGGTCATAGGTAGAATACTTCTTCTTAGCTTCATTAAGCTTTTCACTGAAGAAAGCTATGGGCCTGCCTTCTTGACTAAGCATTCCTCCTACTGCAACTCCGCTAGCATCAGACTCCACATTAAACAATTTGTCAAATCTTGGTAATAAGAGAATAGGTTGAGTTGCCACTTCTTGTTTCAGTTTCTCAAAACCTTTCTCAGCTTCGTGAGTCCACACAAACTTATTTTTCGAACCACCCTTGATTGTTTCTAGAACAGGTGCACATATGCCACTAAAGTTTCTTATGAATTTCCTATAAAATTGAGCCAATCCATGGAAACTTCTTACCTCAGTCCCTGTGGTTGGTGTAGGCCAGTTTAGGATAGTTTCCACCTTTCTTGGATCCATTTTTAATGATCCTTAGGACACTACAAAACCCAAATATACAAGCTCTTGTTTGAAAAACTCACACTTCTCTAGGTTGATGGCCAACTTCTCCTCTTGCAATCTTCTAAGAACCAACTCCACATGCTTTAGGTGTTCTTCTGCTGTCTTGCTAAAGATGAGTATATCATCAAGATATACCACCACAAATAACCCTATAAATTCCTTGAGCACTTCATTCATGAGCCTCATGAATGTGCTAGGGGCATTAGAGAGGCCAAATGGCATAACTCTCCACTCATAAAACCCATCTATTGTCTTAAATGTTGTCTTCCACTCATCTCCATCCTTGATTCTGATCTGATGGTATCCACTCTTGAGATCCAACTTGGTGAAGTACTAAGCTCCTCCAAGACAATCCATCAAGTCTTCAATCCTAGGAATAGGGAACCTATACCTGATTATGATTTTGTTTATTGCTCTAGAGTCAGTGCATAATCTCCACTTGCCTCCTTTCTTGGTTGCTAAGACCACTGGTATTGCACATGGGCCAATGCTCTTCCTAATCAAGCCTTGATCCATTAACTCCTACACTTGTCTAGCTACCTCTAAATTCTGATCCGGTGTAAGCTTATAAGCTGCTTTGTTAGGCAATGAAGCTCCAGGTATAAAATCAATCTGATGACTAATGGCCCTTTTAGGAGGTAAATTTGCAAGTGCACCATCACTCACTATGTCCTTATACTTCTCAAGCAATTTCTGGACTGCTCCGAGTATGACTGTTTTCTCAGTCTTGTCCTCTTCTTTGGACTGCAACAAGATCACATAACTGTCACCCCCTTGATGTAGATTGTTAAGGAATTCCTTGCCACTACTTAATAGGACACTTGGTGTCTTTGACTATCCTTCTTCTTCTTCTAACAGTGACTACAACTTAAATGTCTTCCCATCCTATTTAAAATAAATAGTATTCTCCTTCCCATCATACATGGCACTTCTGTCATACTGCCATGGTTTTCCCAAAAGTAGATGGCATGCATCCATGGGTAACACATCACAAATTAACTTATCCTTGTACCCTCCAATGGAAAAATCCACCGTTACTTGCTCATTAACAAGAACACTTTGCCCTTTGTTCAACCATGTTACTTTGTAGGGGTTAGTTTGGGGCACCTTCTCCAATTTTAACTTCTTTACTGCCTCTTCTAAGATGATGTTGTCTATTCAACCTGAATCTACAATGACCTTACATACTTTTCCAAGTATCTTGCATCTCACTCTAAATAGAGCTCTTCTTTGTTTTGGCTCATCCTTGACCGATTGTTTGATCAAAACTCTCCTAAACATCAGATTCTCCCCCATTTCAGATTCAATGTGACTGACCTTTGGTGATTTAGTGCTCATGGTGTCCTCTTGAGCATATGCCACCCTCTTCTCAGTATTAGATGAAGATGCTTTCTCCGGGCACCTATAAGTTGGATGTCCTACTTGACCACAATGGTAACATTTCATAGCAGCAAAATATGAATTGCTCCTGCATGCTCCTCTTCCTCTATTTGATCCTTCTTGAGAACCTCTACCTCTTCCATAACCTCCTCTAGAAGGTGTTTCACTCCCATGCTCAGTGAGTTTAGACTCTCCTTGGTTTCTTTGCTCATTCCCTCTACCTTGGTAGCCACCTCTATGTCCTCTTCGATCCCTTTGATCTCTGCCTTTGCCTCTACTCTTAGAAGCCTGATCATGTTTCCTCTTGCTTCTTTCCTCAATCTTAATAGCTAATTGATAGCATTGGTGTACTATCTTTGGACTTAGAAGAGTCATCTCCTCATGGATGTTCCACTTCAAGCCGTTAAGATACCTAGCCACCTTGAGACTTTCATCTTCTGAAACATTGGACCTCATACAAAGTTTCCGAAACTCCTCAGTGTAAGTGTTCACATCTTGGTCCCTTTGCCTCAAGCTTTGTCTCTTCTTGTGTAACTAAATCTCATAATCATCTGGTATATATGCTTCTCTCACTTTTGCCACCATACCTTTCCAAGTTGAAATAGGCTTCTTGCCTTCCTTTTCCCTCTCTATCTGAATGAATTTCCACCATGTCAAGGCAGATCCTCTCAATCTAGACTTGGCCACCTTCACCTTCTATGCTTCAGTGACTCCATCACATTCAAAATGGTTCTCCATGCCTTCTATCCAATCCAGGACTAGGTCAACCTCCAATTTGCCACTGAACAGTGGTATACCTTCAAGTGCTTTCCCACTCAAAGCTTTCAATGCCTTCAAGAAAGGATCCTCTTGCAGAATAGGGTCAGGTTCAGGGGTCTTGTCTTCCTCTGCAACCTCTTCACTCTTTGGTACCCTGCCCTCCAATCTATCACTCACCTCATCGGCCTTAATTTTCACATTTCTCAATGCTTCCTCAAGTTGTGCCAATCTTTCTCTCAATCTCCTATTATCTTCCTCCTGATCTTCAACCTTCTTTTCCAGCTCAATGTTTGTCACCATGGCTGTGGAACCACTAGATTCAAGGTCTGACATACAAGATTCTCTCCCAAATCTTTAACTTGCTCTGATACCAATCTGATAGGGTAGGGTTGGATGGAACAATCACTGTTCCATGCTCTGGATCTTTGCTAGCAAGATCTCCTTAGTGTCTTAGCCACCTTAACCTTTAGGACCTTCTCTTAGGTACCCTTGGTTCTCCTGGCCAACCCCACTATCAACTCAATTCTAATTTACCATGTCTCCCTTGGTGCACTGCTCTTATTCTTCCCTTAGCCCTTACTCTTCCCTAAAGACTAATATCCTCCAATAGCTAAAGTTTAACCTTGCAGGGGTGTAGATATGTTTCCAAAGGCTTCAAACCATCTCCCTAGGGTTCTTGACAATCCACCATACTCCATTTACAATTCGCTTCCTCCGAACCCTTAGTTAGGGTTTATTAGGCTACTAGCCCAAGAACCCCCTATTAGGTCTCCAACTCTGAGAGATTAGGTCAAAGGTCTAAAACTCTCCAAAGAATGCAGGTTCTTCTCTTAGGATTCTTGGTCCTGGTGCCTATCCATCAATGATTCTGGAGGTCTCCATCCTCATCTGACCGTACACAACCATAACCCTCCACTTAGCAATTTAGGCCTTTTTGAGCCATTTCCTGACCTCACAGTGAACTGTCAGCTTGTTCTCCAATCAAATGGACTGGTAAAGCCTCCTCCTTCATGCCAAGCCTTTTCAAGGCATCTATCTACCTTTCCACCATGTGATTTTTCAGGGAAAGGTCACCCCTGCAAACCAAGTGCTTTGCACTTCCTGTCTTTCCTAGCTGGGCACTGTCAAGCTCGCCTAGGAGAAGACTTTCTCCATGATCCCTGGAATCATAACCACTCCTAACCCTAATTTATATACAGACATGGAGCCTAATCATAGTTCCCAAGGGCCCGTACACAAGTATAGTGGGAAAGTAATTAGAACTCCATCCTTTACAGATTGACTGTCAGGTCAGTATCTAAAAGAAAACAACTAAATTTAAATACACCACACCTGAAAATTAATCACACAACCTAAATACTACCACACAAACTTAGAACACAATTTACACCACAAACTACAACAAATTACAGAGCCATGATCGCTCCTGACCACTTGAATTCAAAGCATAACACAGAAAATTACACAAAATATGGTGCATGATTTTTCTTTGCAACACTTTTTGATTTTGTTAGGAACCCTATCAGAGACTGCAACCTTAAGATCACCACTTGCCATAGTTGTTTTACCTGACCTTTGATATGCTCCCTTTGATATTGTACTTGTTGTATTTGGGAGTGTACTTTCTTTACTTGTGCCCTTATGGAAGCATCATTATCCTACACTGGATCATAAATGGTAGCCACATTTATGATCTACACTTCCATTGCATTTATTTGATCTCTGAGGTTCTTTGTTGTTGCCAAACATTGTAAACAAAAAACCTATATAATACCTTTGCTTCCTCCATGCACTTCTGGATATCTTTCATGCTTTATTGTATCTTATCATGCGCCCTGACACATTTTTTGGAGGCTTCAGACAATCTATTAGTTAATCTTTATCTCAACTTGCTTATCAAGATAGGAAGAATGTTCTTTGAATGAATTCATGAAAAAATTTAATTGTTGAGAGAGTGAAAAAGAGGAATCCTTCTTTGCATTAGTCATTTATGTTTCTAGAGTATTACTTGCCTCTAGCAAGCTTTCTATACCTTCTACCTACTATTGTAATATCTCTTCCCTTGCGGAGGAGTGAAAGATGTCACCAAGTTGCAATTTCTACAAAGGTGGAATATCAAACATGTGAAATTTTCCATCAAATATTGGTAGTTGTAGTAGTTGTGGAGCAATCATAGGCTGAATCTATTTCTGTTGTGGCAGAAAATCCTTGATGGAGTCAATAGGAGAGGTTGATGAATAGGCCTTTAGATTGTCTTATGCACTTTCTCTGGAAATTGATGTACCTAGCTCCATCTGTTGATCTTACTAATTAGTGTTATCCAAAGGAGGGCTATTTTGCACACCATTATGATCAGGAGAAGCATGCTCTTCATCAAGTGCAACTTGCTTTTCTTGATCCTCTGATGGAATTTATTGTTCAGTGTTGTGTAGAGGAGATAATTCAATATGGAGAGGAGACATATGTGGTTGCTCCACATCCTTGGTTCCTTTCACTTCCTCAAGGATTTTATTGGTTACTTCTTCAATATCCTTTTGAATCTTATCTTTGACCTCCTTTTCCATGCTCGTGAGGGTATCTACCCTATGATTTGTCTGTAACTCCTAAGCTTTCTTTTGTGATATTTTGTCTTTCTCTTCTTGAGAGATAGAGGATCCAACCTTATCAAGAGCTTGTTGTCTTAACTCTTCATTCATTTTTATGGCCTTTTCTCTTTTCTATCTCAAAACTTGAGCAAGAATTTTTGAAACCTTTTCAATGATGTTATTAAGAGACACATTATATTTGATCACGTACATGAATATTGCCTTCTCAATAGTCTTCTAATCTATAGGGGGAACATTCAGATGAAGTTCTGTCATTTTTTGTAACATGTCATGACTCAAAATCCCATTAAACATTGCCTCTAATTGAAGAGGCTCATGTGGAGGTGACATCGAAGAAGTGTGCTTGGTCTTCTTTTATTTCCTCTTTAGCTTAGAGGTGCCTTCCTCTCCTTCTTCTCCTTCCTCTTCAATATCTATTGTTTGAGTCTTTTTCGTCTTGGTTATCTACTTAGGCCTTGCATGCTTCTTCTCTACAATCTTCATCTAATCCAAGGTTTTTGATGCAACTCTTCTTCTTGTAGAGGTAGTCTGAGTTGATGTTGTGGGTTGCTGAGCATTAATAGTAGCAGAAGTTGATCTGTCATACCTTCTAGGCATTTTCCCCAAGATAGTTTCTTTAGGGCCTAAGGGAATTTTTGTAGAGACTTGGCAGAGGTCTAAGGTCCCTTCTTGGTTAATTGTGGAATGCCGAATTTCTGAAACATCTTTTATGCCCTCTTTTCATGAGTGTCTTCCCCCTTTTTCTTGATTATCTTGTCCATGATCTCCCTATATGTGCCAAATCTCTTTGCAAATGGGTCCCTTGGATTTTTCAATAAATTTTCAAAATAAGCCTTGATTTTTGCAGGTGAGACCTCATATGGTAACTTTGCAATCCAATAAGTTATTGATTCCACAACTTCTATGTAGCAATAGTCCTTGTCAACATGGAAGGAAATTTCATCCTTATACTTCCTCACCATGTCAAAAGGAATTCTCTCCCTATCTTGCATTTCTTCTTGCAAATTCTTGAAGAATCCCCAAAATATTATGGTGCAGGCCTATCTATCACCAAATCCTCTCATATGGTTTATAATTAGTGTGGAAACATGAATATGTTGATGCCAGACCTTACCCTTAAAACTAGGTAATTCATTCAAGAAATAAAATGTCAAATAAATGATTAGAGATCCATACCTGAAACTGTATCCAGTTTCCTTGGTTCTCTTCAGGTTTTCCATTAGTTATTCTCTCATGACCTCACAAAATTCAAAATATTTTCCCTCATTTACCATCCAGTAAGCAGTGCGAATCAGAGTACGAGTGGAAGACCCCTCTCTTTTTGTGTAATACACTTTATAGGAAATGTCCATAGAAGCATACCAGACCACTAGATCAGTTATGTTGTTTACACTTAAGGTCCTTTTATCAAAAATTTCCCCAATTAACTTTATAACTCTCTTATTTTTTATGGCTTTCATCACCATAACTGTTTTGGTAGAACATAAACCATCAAAAAACCTAATTACTTCCTTAGTTATCCTATAGGGTTTGTCCAAGTAAATGAATTAATCATGGATTTGGCTCAAAATAATTCTTACCCATTCAATATTATCACAGAAGTCTGGGAAATCCTTCCACACATCTAACCCTTTTTTCGCCACATTTGCAAACTCTAGTTTGTATCCAGTATCATCCAATAGGGTTTTCCTCAATTATTCAAACTTTATATGATTGATTTTATTGATGGTGGTGTGAATGTAAATCCTTACATATTCTATATATACCACATCTATAGGTACCCTAGAGAGAGCTCCATCCTTGTCTGTCTCCATTCCTTTGAACAAATATTTCTTGTACTTTGGCCTTGGTTTCTTAGTAACATCAACCAATTGAGGAGTAGCCATTATAATTTCCTTTAAAAATAAAAAACTAGGGTTTTATGAGCAACTTTGAAGAATACCTTTGTGTTCCATCTCTATGTTTTCACCTTCAACATGATTCCTCATAAATTTGTAAGGTATTTTGAATGCCTTTTTCTCTTCTCAACTCTAGATGCAAATGATTTGATTTCAAATGAGCTAAGATTGTACAAACGAAGCATACGTAACTCACATTTACCCTAGATTTTCACAATTAATGCACATTATCCTAATTAGGTGAACAACTGCCAAAGAGCTATGTGCCTTGAAAAAGATCCAAAATCTTTATTTTAATCCTCCGCATATCATGTCTTTACTTCAGAAATTTGAGCTACAAATTTTAACTAACTCAACAATCGTATACCTCTGATAAGCTATTACAAATCAATTTGCATGTTGCAATATTCAATATTTTATCCTTTCGAGGGGGCTAAAGGAATTTTTGGATGGTAGCTCCCCCTGAGACAATGCTCTTTCTCAATCAATCATGAGATCTTGTGCACAATGCACAAGCATAGTGTCATCCTTCATATCATTATCTTGCCCTTGCTTCTTTCTCCAAAATTGTGTAGATTCCTTCTTTTTCTATATCTTCTTATGTTGATTTTTCTATATCTTCTTATGTTGAACATGTGGCTTCACATAACCACTTTTGTAGAATCTTTCTTTGTGCCCAAAGTTATGGCATTTGTAGGAGAAAACATTGTATTCTGGAGCCAAACCATTTCTCCTTGCTTTAATTCTACAATCAACAACCTTGTGACCAAACTTATTGCATGCATAATGGTAACCATAAAAGGAATGGGAGATCATAGCATTATGCCTTGGAGGCACAAATTAGTTCTTACTCATGTAATCATTTCTTGCCTTAGATCTACAATTGGTAGCCTTATGACCAAAATTATTGCAAGAGTAACAGTAACCATGAAAAGATGGAGAGAACTTGGGAGTAGCAACATGTCTAGGAGGAGACCTTTTGGAGGTCTTCTTCTAATTGATGACCTTTATGAAATCATCATCCAATTCTTGCTTCTCATATTTATTCTTCTTAGAGTGTTAAACATAGGTCTTTTCCTTTTTCATTTCAAGCAAGCCTTCAAGGATATCTATCTTTGAGTTTTGATCTTTTTCAAATCCAAGACCACCCTTATTCTTTAGAGGTCTTTGACTACTAATTATTTCATCAAGGATATTGGTGCTTTTCTTGAGGTTTAGGCCTTTTTCTATCTATTTATTTGCTTTCTCCAATTATTTCCTTAGGAAGATAATTTCTTCTTCAAGCCCGGAGCATTCAACTAATTTTTCATTGAGTTTCGTATTCAGACAATCTGCAAATCTCTTGCCTTCTTCAACTTGGACCTTCAAACTGATGATTGTTTCCTTTAATCCAAGACCACCCTTATTATTTAGAGGTCTTTGACTACTGATTATTTCATCAAGGATATTAGTTCTTTTCTTGAGTTTTAGGCCTTTGTCTATCTATTCCTTTTATTTCTCCAATTATTTCCTTAGGAAGATAATTTCTTCTTCAAGCTTGGAGCATTCAACTAATTTTTCACTGAGTTTAGTATTTAGACAATCTGCAGCTCTCTCGCCTTCTTCAAACTGATGATGTTTCCTTTGATTCTCTTTTTATCAAGAGGGGTAAACACTTTTGACTAGAGCTATGAATCAATGAGGTCACAAATGGGGGAGCTCATCCCCAATTTAATTCTCAACAATTACACCCCAATGGGGTTTGAAACTTGATGGAAAGGATAACAAAACAACAACTTAATCATCACACCATGCCACTAGTGGAATTTCCTTTGATTCTTTGAGTTTGATCTTAAACTCTTCATTTTCTTTTCTTGTTGCATCTGGATCTTCTAGTGCTAAAATAAGTTCTCCTTCAAAATCAACTTCACAATCTTCTTCATTAAAGATTGTCATGTATTTATGTTTCTCATCCTTGATCTGGAGGATTCTAATCATTATTCAATGCTTCAGTTCCCATGTGTTCCACTCTAAGATCTACCCCAATTGTTAGGTTGTATCAAGGCACTTGGCTCTGATACCAATAGTTGAAAACAATAGTACTGAGAGGAAGGTGAATCAATACTTAAACAAATTATTTTATTTCAACTGTAATAATCCAATGCAAACATTTTAGAATATGACAAGAGAAAGAACACATAAGCACATGACCATGACACCATATTTATGTGGAAAACCTTACAAAGGAAAAACCATGATGAGCAAGTTGCTTGGATCTACTATCCAAATCTAGCCTCACAATTGAAAACAAGTCTTACAACAAGTTTTATGGGCTACAACCCAAAGGAAGCTACAACTCCCTCAAGCATAACAACATTTACAAAAATGAGGTTCTACAACCCAAAGGAAGCTACAACTCCCTCAAGCATAACAACAATTACACAAATGAGGTTCTACAACCTTTGTACAAAGATACTGATTTGATCTTGATACTTCTTTCACAAAAGCAAACTAATCTAAGCTCTACAATATCATCTTACTTCTACATAATTACTCCATCAATCTTTGTAACACCAAAATATCTTTCTTCTATCATCACAGTTCATACATTATCTTAGTAGCAACATCACTGTTGAAAATAATTTTTACGGATTTTTATTTGCACATTAACTTTATAAACATCATTATACACACTCACACTTTCAATGATCTTGATCCTTTATTTATAACCTTTGGAAGCTTCAAAAAGTTTATCCTTTGTTGACCAAGATGAAACATATAATATGAAACATGCAATAGCCATGTATGTCGGCCCCCAAGACCCTTGCGATAGGTAGAAATCAAAATGTGGCACACATCATGAAATAAAAATGACCTATTTTACCTTATCATAGACTTCTTTACTACCACACACTTCCAAATAGTTGGCGCAAACATCTCAACATGCCAAGTCAGCTTAGCAAACACTTATCCTTCTTCATATTGGCTTCAAACCAAAAGCAATACCAGAGAGGAAAAAACAAAATCATGCAAACCATGCCATGAACACTATCTGTCATGCCAAACATTCTTGTACACCCCTTCTATCAATTCAAATCATTTCATGCTGGCACAAACACTTAATACCCAAAATATCAACTTTAGACAAACTGCGGTACATGAGAAGATCAAATATCAACTTGTAGATCTTTCAGAAAACACAATGAGACCCAAACATACTTCTCATAACATCTTTACTCAGTTTTAGGCAATTACTTGCTAATGCAAGCCATCAGATCACCAATTGATCAACCTTCCAGATTGTGGGATCATAGATAACACACCATCACATGCAGAATCATCGGCGGTGAACCAAATCACTTGAACTAAGTAGACACATGATCTATATGAATATAAATACAAAACCATAGATCCAAACAAGATAATGCAGTGAAGTACAAAGACAATTTGTTCTACCTCAGACAACCATTCATTAAAACTGACTTGTTCTTATTTTGCTATTGGAGAAAATGTTGTGGTAACACTTATGCATTGAAGCTTTGATCATACATACCTCATAGCTATTTTGAGCTATCCTCCAATCCATAGGGCCACACGATCATTTGCAAAGAAATGTAGAGAAATTGACTAAGCTTTTGAGGAGCCATTCTTTGTGCCTTTGACAATTTGAAGACATACATTTCTCTACATACCCCAAGTAAAATATTTCATCAAAAGACGTATGTAACAACACATTACTTATCAATCCATGAACTCCAGAGGATAGGGTGCATGAACGTTAGAAGATAAGGTACAAATATGTATAGATGACATAGATCAACATCATCACAATTATTCATTAAAGATTGGTACATTTGCAATACCAACATGAATTGACATCAATGACAACACATTGAAAACACATTTACAACATACATCTAAGGCTCAAAAGTAGCTACACTTGGTATTCCAATAATTTTGCTCAACAAAGTTACTATGTCTCCAATCTCATTACAAAAATCACTTATGTATATTTTATTGGGAATTTTAGGCATATACTTCTTAGTTCTACTCGTCCATTTCACGTTGATAACCCTTTTGCACTTTTCCTCCATGACATTGAACTCTCATGGAGTTGTTTCCTTGTCAAGTAAAATAATTGAAGGGTAGAAAGGGATGTTGAACATTTTTTAGATGCCTTCTATGCTTAAATATGCATAAAACCTTCCCCATTAATAACTTGCCTCTTATTCTCATCATAATTATGAATATTCTAGTACCAACTTTGGGCTCTCTATTGATAGAAAAAACACTATTGCTTTATAAAATCCATTTTATACAATTTTCTTTGCCCATGAAGTAGCATTATTAATCATCATTCTTTGGTGGAATTCATTCATGTTAATGTGCCCTAAGCCCTAAGTTTGTATCCAAAATATATCCATATTTAGGGGTGACCTGGGAGGCCAAGGATACTCCCTTAAAATTGTACTTCATCTCTCACTTGTTAACTCATTTATCCTACAAGACAAGGGATTCTATAATTACCTAGTTGTTTTATTAGGGTTTGAATTGTTTTCTATTGCATGTGCTAGTGTTTATTTGGTTTCATGAATTAGGATTATGTCTAAATTCCATGAATTACGTTGTACATAGTATAAATAAAATGGAATTAAACTTCAGTTACGAAAGAATAATTAAATACATGTCAATTCAATTTAAGTTTCATAAATACATACTTGCATTTAATAGAAAAGATAAAATTTTGAAATTCTATGACGAACTTGTATATGGGCTAGTATCTTTCTGCTCGCATTGAAAAATTCATCACCAACAATTCATTTAAGGAAAATTCACCGCGAGCAATTCACCGCCATGGAAAATTTCCTGACGGAAAATTCACTGCCAAGTAAAGTTCACCGCTAACAATTCACCAAGTTTTTGAAATATATATTAAAAAATATTGGTGAATTGCTCGTGGTGAATTTTACTTGGCGGCGAATTTGTCGGTGAATTTTCCATGGTGATGAATTACTAATGGTGAATTTTCCTTTGATAAATTGCTGGTGATGAATTTTCCTAGAGCCCTCTACTAGAAATGACGAGAAACCTTCTCTGCAACTTCATCTTTGTTCAATCAACACTTAGAAAATTTATTTATTAAATTGTTTTGTGATCTCCTCATACACTCTTGAATTTATTTTGGTGACAAAATGTTATGATAATCATGTTTTATAGTTATAAAAATCTGAGATAATTGAACACATTAAATAGCAAAAGGAGATAGGTGAGCACAAAATGCAATGGTGGGAATATATCATTGGAAAAGCTACCCAGCATACAATCTGATCATTTGATCAGATTTTTTAATTAATTACAAATAAAAATGCAGTGTTCTTTTTATTTTTAATTAATTAATAAATCTGATCAAATAACCAGATTGTATGCTATCGTAGACATTTGAATGGGTGCCGATCACTTACCTTCTGAACGTTATCTTAATATTGAGGTGACTGAATTTTAAAATGAAATGGTCATTTTTCTCATACTCGAGGTGAGGTTGAAATGGGAGTCGTTATCCTGCAAATGCACAAATTTGACTTGCTACCGGTCATTCAAGAAGTTGTAGATGAACCACTTATCTTTAGGCCTTAACTTCAACTTCAACTTCAGATGGGTTGCACCGCAAATGATGTCATCAGAAGGAATGGTGACTTCATGGTATCAGATTGCACAGTGGGTTGAATGCTACAATGGATGATATCAACATGATATCATGTTGATGTCATCTTAGTAAGGTTGTGGGACTTTATGGTCTGGTTCAGTTAGTCATATGTATTCATTCTGCAAAGAATGAACAAAATCATGGCAATTTCATTGGCGTACAATATGCAGGCAATTCCATGTGAACTTTATTCAAACACTTGAAAGGACAAGTTCAGAATATCCTCAAACTTCCACAAGGATTTAAATAGGCTTGAACCAGAAGTTTAAACACTAAAAAGTTCAGTTCAGTTGGGGCTCAGACCTCTGCAAGAAAATTAAATTTATCTCATACATTGGTTGGGTGTGGGAAAGCTTAAGTGAACCAGAATTTTATAATAACAATCTGGTGCAGTTCATTAATAAATCAAATTTTCATTTAAAAAAGATTTGTGGGAAACGTTAATTAAATCAGCTATCAAAAAAAGGTTGTGTAATTGGTTCTGAGTCAATTAGAGAGGTAAAACCCACAAGAAAATAAATTTCTTATTTTAATAGATATTTACAAACTTCCAAAAGCAATTTGGATTTTTTTTCAATGCTCTTTCACTTTAGGATGGAATTTTGAGACCAATTTATTGAATCTAAAAGGACCTTGAAACTATAGGGTAGGCTAAGACCTAAGCTATAAAAAAGGGTCCTCATTTTGCTAAAACAAAAACGGGGCATGTTGTGTGAAAGCACAAAATGTCCATAGTTGGTAAGATTCTATCAAAAGGAAAAGTTGATTGAGAAGGGGGAAAATGTTTTTTGACCAATCATTCTCATTAGAATCACATCATTCAAAGGTTTCCATATCATCATATCTAAAAATAGTTGTAGATATACACTTAATATTTTTTTAGATATGATAGAATAATTCCCTCCAAAAAAAGATCATGATCATGCCATTTAACTAGTACTAAGGAGTCAACCAATGAACATCAGGCCCTAGAGGTACCCATATGTATAAAAAAATGAGAGTAATAATATGGTACAAGAGATTCTAGAGGTAGGTTGATTAGGTATAGTTAAAGTGCTTGCTCCTCTCCATAGTAATGGTGCAAAATAAATATGACATTTGATGGATGTGTCCTAATTATAGTGAGCTAAAATATACATCATAAAAATATTTTTTATCCACTAATTTATGATTTTTTAGATGAGACAAATGGTATTGTTTATTTTACCAAATTTGATCTTTATTCTAGTTATCATCAAATAAAAATTAGAGACGAGGATATACATAAGATAAAGTTTTCAAACCATGGGGTCCACTATGAATATTGGTGATGTTCCTTGGCCTAAAAAATACACCAACTACATTTCAAATTTTGTTGAACTCTATTTTTGGCCATGTCTATGGAGATTGGTTTGGGTATTTTTGATGACAAATCATAATATATGGAAAGCTTAAGAGGGACACTTAAAACATGCGAGTAAGGTTTTGGAAAATCTTGAACAACATCAACTTTATGCTAACCCATCCAAGTGTATTTTTTTGGTCAAAGAGGTAAGTATCTAGATCATATTATTTCACGAGGGTGTAAATATGGATACTCACAATATCAATACCATAGTAAAATGGAAAATGTCTAACACCCTCAAGAACTATAGGGTTTCTTGTGGCTTACTAGTTACTATCACTAATTTGTAAAAAAAATATGGTAGCATATAGTAAAACCACTCATAGATTTATTGAATAACCTCTTCCAATGGTGTAGAGTATCCACTAGGCAATTTAAGAAGCTAAGGGATTCCATGTGTGTCACTCTAGGTATAACTATGCCAGATTTTTCTAAAAACTTCATTGTGGAATGTGATGTTTTAGAATATGGTATGAGAGTAATACTAAAGAAAGAGGGAAGAACCCTTGCATTTGAGAGTCACCAAATCAAAGGTTATAATTTATGGAATCATTTTTATGAAAAGGAATTGATGTTTAGTCTTCATGTAGTTGGGTAATGAAACCTATAACTAATGGGAAGACACTTAAGGTACAAACAAATAATGATAGTCTTAAATACTTGGAAAAATGTTTTCATCCAAATAACAACATAAATGGATCACGATGATGTTTAGATATGAATTTGAGATCATCTAAAATAAGAGAAATGATAATGTTGTGGCTAATGCTTTATCTAGGAATGATGAATCTACACAATCATTATTGTCTGTTATTTCCATACTATAGGTAGATTTGGTGGATGAGGCATGGGAATAATGAGAAATGGATATGGTTACACATAATATCATTTATAAAAAATAACAAGATTCAATCATTTCAAATAAATTTGTGTGCAAAGGAGATTATTTATGATATAATAATAGGGTGTACATATGCAAGAACTCAACCCTTAAGCTTAAGGTTCTAGTAGAGCTCCACACTTCTCTAGTAGATGGTATTTGGGACTATTTAAGACATCATATAATCAAGTAGGATTTATTTTGCAGGGACTTAAAGGGGACATCCAAAAATTTATAGTAAATGCAAGATATGCCAGCAAAATAAGGCAGGGACATGTAAGACTTTAGGCCTTCTATGACATTTATTTATTCCAAGTTGTAGCTGGGAGAAGGTATCAATGGATTTCATAATTGGGTTGCACAAATATGAGGGAAAATTTTCATCATTGATTTGGAGGATAGACTCACCAAATATGCTCACTTTTGCACTTCATCACACCCATTTGTATAAATTAATATTACAATAGATTTTATGAACACTATTCAAAAGTTGGATGGGAACCCAAAAATTATAATAAGTGGTCAGGTACTATAGTTACAAGTGAATTTTGGATTAATTCATTCTTCTATATAGGCATTGACCTTGCTCAAAGTGATGGAATATCCAAGGTGGTCAACAAGTGCTTGAAGGGTTATCTCCATTATTTTTAATTTTAGATAGACAAGACATCTACGTGTAGTGATGACCATTATTAGAATATTTAACATCTTCCCACACTTTATCCAAAATTTATCCATTTTTGGAAATATATGGGTACCTATAGCCATCCATGACCTCATCCTTAAAATGGAAAACCTAAAGGCTATGGTAGTGGAAGAATGCATTTAGCACTAGAAAAAGGTACTCTACAATCTCAAGGAGAGCATCCCAATGAAACAAAATAAACTAAAAGATTGTCATTGTTTCACTAAGATAAACTTTAAATTAGGATATTGGTTCTTTTTGTGATTATAGCCATATAAATAGATGTCACTGAAATGGAATGAGGATAATAATCTTCACCAAAGTATTATAAAACTTATCTAGATTTATAAAATATTGGTAGCGTTGATTACAAATTGGAGTTACCTAAGTCAATAAAAATACATCTAGTCTTTCATGTTACCTACTCAAAAAGGGTTATTTTGAACAAATAGTTTCAACCCAAACAATGCTACTAAATCTTAATGAGGAGGGAAAAATATTTTTTGAACTTGATGGAATTCCTTATAAATTCACTAAGAGGTTGTCTATGAGGATGACTATGCATTATCTAATCAAGTGGAAGAACTAAGCCAATGAAGATGTGGCATGGGAAGATGAAGCATGCTTGTAGAAGCATCCGATAATTACCAATAGTGAGGATAGTATTGGTTTTAAGGGTGAAACATAAAAATGTGGTGACTCTAAAATTAGTGTCCCTAACCTAGGTCCATTTCCACACTTTCATAAGTTTCATTGGGATATAGATCACAAGGTGCAAGAGATTGAATTTCAGACCTAAAGATGAGCCAACTAGGCCTGGATCTATATCCTAAGGGGGATTGGAGTTGATTAGAAATTTTGAATGATTAAAAATTAATGATCCTATATGCCCTAATATTAAAAATACAAGATCCTGAACACTAACAGTCAGAAACAATAGTTTACCAATGGATCTAGGAAGTGTAGAGAGAAAAACAATGCTTAGAAAAATTGTTTGAGGGGCCTACAAGGACTCATTTTCCCTTGGGTGAATGGGTCGTTGTATAGGTGTATGGATCAACTTTTTGGGTCCTTTGGTGCAAGATCTGATCTTATGTTTGTTGCTAGTCTCACTGTTGGAAAGTCAGAAATAAATTTTGCAACCTAGTTTTCATGGCTTGACAACAATGATGACAACAAATGGAACAATGCAAAATTGTAGAATTTCTCTTCAAGATCTCTTCAGTCCTTCTTCAACTTTTAATCCGCACGTATACACAAAGAAAAAAATTGTTTTGTTTGAATGGGGGTTTACCTTAGTCAAACCCCATGTTTGGTAATTAAACCTTGATAAAAAGATAATGAAAATGGAGAACGAAATGATGAATGAAAACTTGCTTTCTATAACTCACCAACCTTTAATGGATTCCCTTAGAGGATGGAAGTCAAACACATCACTCCAAGGAATCAAATCTTTCTTTGCTTGATTTGTTGGATACTTGAATGCTTGGATGCTTTAGGATCAACAATGCATATTATCCTTCACAAAATGACATGAACACACATAAGCTTGAACATGATGATAGGATCTTGAATGGTGCAACAAATGACTGATAAACCTACTCTCGAATGCTCTTGATAATAATATTTTCTCTTCATAATATTTGATCATGCATGTTAGATTTAAAATGATAAAAACACTTCATTTATAGGTGTTTATCTAGTTTTCCAAAATTAGATTCCAAAAGTTGACAATTGCATATGAAATTTGAATAATTAAAATACCACCAAAAACATATTAAAATTTAGGACCTAGAACCTAAGGAGGACCGATTCACTTTTGGGCGAATGGGTCTTGGCCCAAAAGTCTAGGACACATTCATTTTGGGGTGATTAAAATATTAATTGCATTAATTAAATATAGGTTTCCCTTTCAAAAAATGAGTAAAACAAGGCTTTGGAATGCATAATTTTGAAAATTAAAAGCTTAATTAAGTCCAATTAATTAAGGGACCCAAACATAGTGTGAAATTGTAAAAGTATACAATTTCTTACACTACATTTAGCCCCCACTTTAGTGAGAGTATGAGCTTATTCTCAAAATCACACTAAAGTAGACAAATATGTGTCAAGAGAGGTTCAAGTGTACAAATGTTAGAAAGATATGATGACAAAGATCAAGGAGGTGGCTAATCTCCCAAGATCTAAGATCCCATGTAAAACCAACATAAGGACAAAGGGACACAAAAGATGGGTAAGATATGTGTAGCAAGACAAGATACACAAGGATCCAATGTTAAAGCTAATGCAAAAGTGGATGGACTATCAAATTGCATTATGCCACATCCATCAAATACACTCACATGGCTCCACTGGCAAGAAAGTTGTGTTATGCTAGGTGGCCATGAAATACTCTCACAAGGGCTAGTGAAGTCCGGTATACACTAGGTGAGCCCACAGGGCTAGATGAGAAACACACACTAGGTCTAAAAGGTATGAACTCATAAAAAGGTGGCATATGGAAAAGTCATGCTAGTCTATAGGCCTTCTGTACGTCAACCATACCAAAAGTTATACTCCCTGATAACTTTGATAAGGTGCTACAACATGATCAAGATGCTATGCCAATGCTACACTAAGTTCAACCTCTGTGAACAAAGTGAATCAATAAATGTCAATGTAATAATGCCAATATATGCCCCCACTTTAAAGGAATTGCTAAACATCATGTTGTGAGCAATTACTTTAAAGTAGAAGTGATAAATTCCAATTGATTAAAGGGAAATGAGAGATTATTTGGAAATCCCTATTCCAAATGTATGTTTCCAAATAAATTTATGTCATGAATAAGGAGGTTGCCCCCACATTCAATCCAAAGATAAAACATAAGGGATCCACAGATTCAGGGTTAGCGTATGTCTTTACTATAGTGATATAATAGAGCTTGGAACTATCATCATTCTCCAAATACCTCATGGAACAATGAGCACAAAGGAGGAATGTAGCATAGAGATATGGAAGAAAAACAATCCTTTTGGGTTAACATGGAAGAGACCTAAATGTTTCAGTGCTTTGCATCATCCCCAAAAGGAAAACACAAGACAAGTGAAAATACAATGTTTACGACAAATAGAAGAATGTAGATACAAATAGAAGAATGCTACAACGGATTCGATTCCTTTGTATCCTTGCACCAATAGAGTAACAATGATCATCCAAAGAAAACTCACAAACATAAAGACATGCCAAGCAACACAAAATGGGGGATCACATTACACACATGGAATCACAAATAACATAGAAAGAACAAAGCTAGTATGACACATGCGGGCCAACCTAAAGCAATTCATCTACATCCCAATCTTGTTCATCATATGTGAAAGGTGGATAACTAGCCAAAGGGGCAACAATAAGTGTCGTACTAGGACAATCACTAGGTTCAACACATGGTGATACACTCTTTTTAGGAGGATCATCATGGTTGCCCCATCTAAGTTCATGGAATAGTAAAATAACAAATTCAGCTCATTATGCACTTCCTCATCAATCTTAACAATCTCATCATCATCATCCAAGTTAACCACATCAAGAGGTCTAATGACAATGTCCATTGTACATATGCTCATGTTTTTGTTGTTGAAAAGGTGGAGAATCATCATGATTTGTTTGAGTTAGTTTTTGATCTTTATTTGTTGGTTTTTTATTTTCTTCTAACAAATGAGCAATAGCACGACGTCTATGCCTACACACTTCAACATTTTGGTTTCTTCTTCCATGGTTTTCAAGTTGTAATGGTGTAGGAGTGAGTTTATCAACCATTGGTTTCTTTTCTTCCCACAAGGGAGGAACGAAAGGAACCATCAAGGGTTCCTTTGATAATATGAGTGATATAATTAATTCTTTATATGTAGAAAGAAACCAAATGGAAAGTTCCTAAACCTAGATGGTTTAAATTGAATTTCGATGGAGCCTCAAAAGCTAATCCAATCTAACATTAGGAGTTGGTATCATAATAAGAGATGAATATTATAAGATAATAGTAGTAGTTTTGAAGAAACTAACAATGAAATTAAAGTGCAAGCTCTTATTCTTAGAATTTGTTTTTAATCCTTATAGATACCATCAAGTTGAAATAGAAGGAGACTCATTGATAATAATAAGTGCGATAAAAAAGGTTTCAAAATTAGAAAATAAACAATGCCCTTCTACAAGTATGGCTTTTATTGGGAAGGTTAGAAAATTTCTCCATAAATCATTTACATAGGGAGATAAATAGAGAAATGGATATCCTAGCAAGCTAGGTAATATAAATTAATTCAAAGAATGTATAATAGATTCAAAATTTGATCTATGGTCAATTCTAAGAGAAAGAATAAAATTTGAAATGATGGATAAAATTGTTCAAACATAAGAAGAAAATCATGGGATAGTAGTCAAAAAAATTTAGAAAAATGATTTATCTTCCCATAATAAGGCAATAAGTTCTCACTTGTGTTAAATTAGGATTTTTTCCAACAAATTTGATACAATCATAGTCATAGGGAAGGATTCTTAATGATTACAAGTGACTCTCCTCAATATATTTAGAACCTCTCTCATGATCAACATGGATAAATGCCCCTTGGGCACCCAGACCAACCACATTGTTGAAGCCATAGGGGATTTTCAAGTCCTTAACCTTGCTAGGCAGTTGAATTTGAAGAATGTATGGATTGAATGGGACTCCAATAATATAATTCAATGTATTAAGGGGGCTCAAAAACCCTCATGGACTATTGAGAACTGGATAAATTTATCTAAGGAAATCATTAATTCCTTTGAGAACCACTTCATTACCCATATCTATAGGGAAATTAATACCGTGGCTGATTACTTTGCCAACATGGGGGTTAAGGCTAAGACTAAAATTATTTGGCAAAGGAATGATGGTTTAGAAGCTGATATATTGGCCTTAATGAAGTATGATTGTATACACAGGAAAATCCAATTTCCCCCTCTGAATCATAATGAAAATGAAGTCGTGTCTTTCTAAGTAGTCTCAGAACTGTTGTCTCATCATATTTCCTCAAGGGATGGAGTATTGCGGATTTAATAGCCTAATTATTCTCTGGTACTTTGCATGCTTTCTGGGTGTTTTTGTGCTATGTTGTAGAGGTATTCTGGAGTCTTCCAAGGAAGCTTTCATTGCAGAAAGAATGGGTGGTGACCGCTGTAGATTGGAACCAGCGGACTACAAAGATCTGAAGACTAATGATAAAATGTGGAGGGTGTTGGAGAAGGGTGGCATTACGAGCTATGTGGAGAAGCTTCATGGCAGAAATCAGGAGGTTATCGAGGCCTTTGCTAAGGATTGGAACAATGGCAACATTAAAATATTTGGGAGGAAAGTGACAATTGATGAACGACTAATCTCAGATGTTACTGGGATGCCCATGGAGGGTCTTAAATTCTACAGAGATAGGAAGCTCTTTGATCAGGCGATCAAGAATTTTCCGCACACTAAAAAGGAAAGGGAGGACTTGCTGAAAGCCACAAAGAGTAGCTATGATGCTACTAAACTCAAGCTGCTATGGAGGGAGGTTCTGAGGGTGATTATGGCATATGTCACATTGGATGGGAGATATACCAGAGTTTTCGGGTGCCACTTTGTGCTTCTGAATCACTTCAAGCACCAAGTTAGGGTTTCCCTTCCGTATTACCTTTCCACTTCTTTAAATTTGAACCTTCAGGACCATGTGTCTAATCTAGTTAGATATCCCTTAATCCAAGAGGGATTGCTCATGCTTGTTTATGAACATTTTAATGCTATGTTGACTATCTCTCAACATACCCCTTCCCCACAGAAAGAGGAGTTGGGTGATAGTTATTTTGAGAAGGATGAGTGGGATACTGAGATGGAAGGGGAGGATGAGCGCCCTATGAGAGAAAAGAAGAAGGGTAAAACCAAACACAATCCTAAAGCATGTGCCCTCCCCAAGCCTAGTGCGATGAATTCTACTAGTAGGGCTAAGATTATCTATCCAGGGTCTAATGTTACTAATCTGAAATGTACTCCTAGTGCCTCTCCCAAGGGGAAGGGTAAAAGAAATCTGGAGGATCCCTCCTATCACACTGACCAAGAGGATTCCCAACATACCATTTTGTCTGAGTAATCCAGTTATCCAACCACGGATAGGGAGGACAGGCCTCGGTTCCCTGATGATTTGAAGGAGGAGGATCACTATTTCAAAGTAGAGTGTGAATACCCTTCTGATGTCCTTTTTATTACCCGCAATAGCTCTGTTGATAATTTTCATTTATTCAGGTGGGCCTTTTTTGAGATAAAGGAAATTAAGCTCAATCAAAGGGCTTATAGTAGCAGGTTGGAAAAGGTGGAGGAGTCTGATAACATGAGTAAGGATAAAGATAAAGCTAAGGATCTGTGGACAAAAGATGAAAAAAGGTATATGGTGGATTGCTTGAAGAAAACTATGGAGGACCTAGAGTTCTTCAAGAACAACCATGATGGGAAGCTTTTTGATATGGAGGGGAGGATAAAGAATATAAGACATTCTATTAAGAAAGTTATGGAAATGAGCCATAAAATCCTTAAATCCAGGACCAACACTATGAAAATGATGGTCGAGAGCTTGGAAAGAGCTCATCAAGTTAAAGCCGTGGTGGAGGTTGAGGATAATAAAAAGCAAAGTCAAGCTGAAGGGGTTGGGCCAAGAAAACATACCAGAGAAAATTTAAAAAGCAAGATGGACAAGACTCCTGTGGACATTCAGGAGATGAAGAAAGCTGCTATCAACATGGATAACCTGGAAAAGGAAATTGCCGAAGTTTTGAGAAATCTGGCATAGGTTTCCTGTTGGTTTTTTGTTGTACTGCCTCTCCATTGGTCTTTGGTTTATCTCTTTGGGCAGCTTTGTATCTTTTGTTGAAATCTTAATGTCTTACTCTATCTTTTTCTATTGTTAAAGGGTTCCGGGGCCCCTTCAAAACCTGTTTTTCCTTAATCAAAAACATGGGTAAATGCAACTTGAAATATCAGGGTTTTTTAGTATTTTAATAACTTTTTCTTAAAATAATTGTTTGAAAAATGAATTGTACAAAAACTTACTTCAGACAATTCTTTTCAATTTGATTTTTTTTTTTCAAAAAATGATAAGTTTAGTTCATCTTATGCGTGATGTACATGATGATTTTTCAAATCAACAAATATGACCAATAAAAAAATAACAAAAAATATATTCAATAAAAAATTACAAAAAAATATCGAAAACATGATTTAGTGAGTTACAAATATTTTACCAAAAGGATTTAGAAAATACAATTATTTAGGTCAAAATATGGATGACGTACACACACATGGTATGGTAAAAAAAAAAGTGACTTTTAAATAGTGGTTTTTAGAAACACCTATTGAAAATCAATTTGTATCATCTGGGTAGTAAAATAAATTACATATATGGAAACTAGACTCCGAGTACTACATTTTATGATTAGTGATTTTTTGTAAGATTCCATTTCTAAGTGCTTCAAATTTTAAGGTCAAATGTAACAAATTCTGAAAATCAGGGAAAACACTTCCACTTTTTGGCCAAAAAGTGGACTCAACTTCTTGCACACACCCACATAAATTTTCTTATTTTTGAATGTGATGGATATGCATGTGTGTTTGATAATAAAATAGAGACAAATTGCTTTCATAGGGTCAATTTAAAAGAAAATACTTAAGTGCATTTTTAAAACTAATGAGCATATTCTCCTTCATGCAATATAGTGGATTTTCGGGGACGAGTTCATATTCACTAAGCACAAGTACGTGGTAAGCAAAAATATATTGTCCATGTTTTTAGTAGTAATGTTCAACTTAGAAGAAGATAAAGATAACATAAGGAGAATGGATAAATCACTAATATAGAGCGATTTCTTAGGAGGTTTAGAGGATGCTAGTATTGAGGTAGTCTATGGAGCAGGTCTTCCATTGCCAAGCAAGATAATGTTACTAAATAACCTAATAGTCTATTAGAGACCCTTTATAGCAATAGGATGACCAAAGAATCAGTAGATGAGGAAAAAGTTGAGAAAGACATTGAATTTCTAAAGCAAGCCATGGGAATGAAGATGCTTGAAGGTATTGGCTAGATGAAGTTCCTTATAGAAGATAATTGATGCGGGAGCATCTGAGCAGATTGGAAATCAACATCAACAAAAAATATAAGTATTTTATTTTTATATTTAATTTTTCATTTTGGTGTGGGTTGGATCTTCAAGAGCATCTTTTGGAGTGTTTGAAGGATGAAATCTCCATTTACCAATACTTTGACTTCATTTCAAAAATCAGATGCAAACAGTGTGTTTAATGTATTATATTATTTCAATGCTTAAAGGGTTAAAGCGGGTCCATTGGGATATTAAATGGAACTTTAAAATGAGAATTAATATTCATTCTATCAATTTGGATTCCTATAGAAGTTTCATAAGGCAAGTGACCTTTGACATTCCATTATTTTCTTATTGGGTGCTTAAAATGGAGGGAAATATAGTGAGTTTTTGGAAAGTTAATGAATGACTCTTCAATTACCAAAGGAGCACGACTTGGTTTTGTATTTTCTTCATTTTCCAAAGGCATCTACATCGGCAAGACATTTGATATGGTAAAGAAATATTACAACACATTTTGGAAGCAAACTTTTAGAGGTTTAGGTTGAGGGAAACAAAATAGAAGATTTGGGTGCCACTTTTTCATTCTTTGTAAAGGTGTATGAACATATGAAATATAATATTTAATGGTTTAAAAATGTATGAATAAACAAAAAAAAGGTTGGAGAAGGAACTTGCAAGTTGCTAGTGAGAGTTGCACAAGAAAGAGTGCAAAAAATCAGCTTGTGAAGAGAAAAGGGATTTTGTAGGTGTTCAAGGCAGCCATGAGAGACACATAATGAAGAGAAAAAGTAGTTTCTATAAGATGAGTGAAGCCAATATTTTTTGAATACATGATAATTGAAGACTTGTAAAAAAAATATGTCTAGAAAAGCTTGTAAAAATTTCTAAATTTTATTCAATGTTGAATCCTCCATATATGTAATTAATATTGAGTAATTTTCATGTATGAATGTGTATGAATGTTAAAATAAAGATATGTTTTAGATTAATTTTCCATTTATATGTTAATGTGGATTGGATGACATCTTAAGGCTGCAAGATTGGGTAGTTTGATAAGACCCCCCAATCTCGTCTGCATCAGTTGGTATTAGAGCAGGGGATCTTGAGAGTGGAGAGAATCCATCAGGACCTATGGGTAGAGTAGAATAGTTGTGGTAAAGAAGAGCTCATGTGATATTTTTTTCAGGTAGAGAGGAGCCTTGAGCAATCGAGAACTAAGGAGCCGCGAAAAGAAGTGTGATTGTAGATTGTCGAGCTTGAGGTGAGAGAGGTGTGAAAGATTGCATCAAATGATATGGGGATATTATTCAAGAAGAATCTCGTGATATGGGATGAATGGGGGTAGTATGAAAAGAGGAAATTTTTGACAATGATGGCTAATATAAATGCAATATTGAGTAGATTGGAAATATGGTAGCATGGAAAGGATATCAAGAGTGAAGAGGTTGCAACAAAGACATGCCATGAGGAAGGCATGGATAAAGAAGAAGAAAAGAACGAAAAAGATAATGAAAGTGTAGCAATGATGATGATGGTAAAAGATAATCAAGATGTAGTTGTAGAGGATGTGATTGCAGCGATGGAACGTGAAGAGATTATAAATGGTGAAGATAAGGATTCTAGCGGTAGAAGAAGAGTGGTTTGGTAAGCTTGCTGATTGAGGAAAGAAGATGAATATTGTAGCGAAGGATGAAGAAATGAATGTTGGGATGGTGAAAGAGAATGAGGTAAATTTAGAGTTTAATTTATTTATGAAGATTTAAATAGAGGATGTAGTTACAAATTGGTGCATGTATAGTACATATTTGCATGTAGAATTTGTAGAGGATGTTGCAAGTGAAACTTGGTGGAGGTGGTAAGTTTGTGGTGGGTGAAAACCCATGAAAGAGGAGAAGAATAAAGGGATTTTTTGGTGGAGGTGGAAAAATAATGGTGGGTTGGATCCCACAAAGGAGAGAAGTGAATAAATCATTTGGTGGAGGAGGATGGTTCATGGTGGAAATGAGTCCACGAGAGGAAGAAAGAAGAGGATGTAGAGTTGTTGGAAGAGAATGACGAATGTTCTGATAAGATGTTGGAAGAGAAGAAGGAAGAAATCCTTTCATGTGTACCTATCACATCGATGGAGTTCACTATAGATTTCTTGAAATTTGAAAGGATGGTTCTACCATTCAACTCCAATTTTGTAAGCCTATGTTCAGAAAAAATCCTACTTGGCATGTCTAATGCAGGAGTATCCAGGTAGATTGGCAATCAACATCAACCATAAAAATATCTAGATTTTATTTTCATGTTTAATTTTTAATTTTGGTGTGGGTTGGAGCTTCAAGATCATCTTTTGGAGTTTTTGAAGGATAAAATATTCATTTACCAATACTTTGACTTCATTTCAAAAATTAGAGGCAAACAATGTGTTTAATGTATTGTATTATTTCAAGGCTTGAAGGGTTAAAGGGGGTCCATTGGGATATTAAATGGAACTTGAAAATGAGAATTAATATTCATTCTATCAACTTGGATTCCTATAGAAGTTTCATAAGGAAAGTGACCTTTGACATTCCATTCTTGTCTTATTGGGTGCTTAAAATGGAGGGAAAGATAATGAATTTTTGGAAAAATAATGAATGACTCTTCAATTACCAAAGGAGCACGAATTGGTTTTGTATTTTCTTTATTTTCCAAAGGCATCTAAATCAGCAAGACATTTTATATGGTGAAGAAACATTAGCAACACATTTTGGAAGAGAAACTATGTCTTTATTATATTCTTTGTGAAGGAATTTTAGAGGTCAAGTTGAGGGAAATGAAAGAACATATTTGAGTGCCACTTTTTTGTTCTTTGTAAAGGTGTATAAACATAAAAATACAATCTTTAATGGTTTAAAAAGGTAGAAATCAGCGGAAACAAGGCTGGAGAAGGAACTTGCAAGTTGCTCGTGAGAGTTGCACAAGAAAGAGTGCAAAAAATTAGCTTGTGAAGAGAAGAGGAATAGAAGAAGAGAAAAGGGATTTTGCAAGTGTTCAAGGCAGCCATGAGAGATGAATAATGAAGAGGAAAAATAGGTTTCAAAAGATGAGTGAAGCCAAGATGGTTTGAATACATGAGAATTGAAGACTTGTAAACAAGACGTGTCTGGGAAAGCTTGTAATTTTTTTTAAATTTTATTCAATGTTGAATCCTCCATATATGTAATTAATATTGAGTAATTTTCATGTATGAATGTGTATGAATGTGTATGAATGTTAAAATAAAGATATATTTCAAATTTCTTTTCCATTTATATTTTAATTTGGATTAGATGACATGTTAAGGCTGCAAGATTGGGTAGTTTGATAAGACCCCCCAATCTCATCCGCATCAACTCAACTAATGAGTAATATGTATAAATAGAAATAGGATTTCAATATAAAATTAGAAGGATATATATGTGTGTCTGTGTGGAAATATACATAGGACAAACAATATGCAAATATTTTTTGTAAGTAATCATTTTTCCCATAAAGGATATAATTTTTTGTATTTCAATACAAAACTAATTAACAATATATATTTTGATGATATATATAATGGGAGTGGTCTCTTAGACTATAATTTACTAATAAAAACTATTTTATATTTTTAGTTTTTACTATTTTGTATAGTAGCTCTTTAATAGTTTTTGTTAACACTCTCATGTCATTACACTCCACCTCTTTCTACCACTATAATTATGTGTGGTGCAATAATTCAATGGGAATAGAGAATAGGTAAAAGAGAATAAGAAAATTTATAAAAAAAATGAAACTATAGTTCTTAAGTACAAAAAGTATTAGGTAGGAGTTGAAAATTTTATAGCTAAGACAAAGAGATCTCCTTCAAGGAGTTCATTACATGTTCTATTCCTCACTCAAGAATTTTAGGGGATCCTCCATCACCTCACTAAATAGGTCAATAGTTGTACTCTCCTACCTCACATGGGTCCTTGTCCTTTTGCTTGGGCCCTCTTGAGGATCTAATTCCTTTATTTTTAACATATTCTCTTATAGCCTTGCTATGCTAGCTATAGACTTCTCAATAGTGACTCAATTGAGAAGGATGTTTTTACTCAAACACACCTTCAAATCCTTATGACTTCCTTCAAGAATATACATCTAGGAATCAAACCCTTTTATGTACTTCCTAATCTCATAAATATTCTTAATCTTGTTTCAATTATCTTCTTTGCATCTAACTTAAATTGGGATTGTTTCATTAATTCATTAATTTAATTGGCTCAATCTAATTTTCAATCTCTTGTTATGGTTCATAAACCATTTGAAGATATTATATTGGAATTATTATGTATTTTAACTAATATTTTATATGCTTTAAAGATTTTATTTCCTTAGATTTATTTTATTAAGAGATATTTTATATTAAGTAAAATCAAATGTTATAACTAACCATTTGGGAGTGAAATGTATTATGTGAAAATAAAAAAAATATTCATGCTAATATAAGCAATTCAAATTTGGAATCATACAAAACCTTATATTATATTTTTTTAATAATATTGGTGGTGTGTTAGTTTGATAAGTAGAGTTGTTGTTGGCATCTTAATATAATTAAGCACATCACTAGAACATAGTTGACATATGTTTAAAAAACTAAAATAACTTTAAATAAATATATAACTAAAATTAAAGTAAATAATGAAGATAAAATAAAATAATTCTTAGATTGTTAACTTTCTATAATGAATTGATAGGCTAAGTGAAATGTTTAAAATATTTTGAAAGTTATACTTTTAAGGGTTAAAGCTATTGAAACCTCGTTCATATTATTTGATAAAATCAAACACGAAATGAAGAGAATTAATTTTTACATAGATTTATGTAAGGTAGGTATGGAGAATAAGGTTATTTATTCTTAATGTAAATTTATTTAAGTGTTATTTTATTTGAAGAACTATTTTATATGTGCCTTTTAATTTTATTTTTGAAAAAACATTATTCATCATTGGATACTATAATGTAGGAAAATGCATAACCTTGCATTTTCACACTTGTTTGGGCCCGCCTTGCTTTATTTATCCTTATTTATGTCTTAACTGGTCCTATTTTGCATCCAAAAGCATATTGAATTACATCTTTTTATGGCTAATCCCGACAAACACCAAAGGATAAATGACAATTTAATGATTCTGGCTATGTGTCCATGATTTTTGGGTCGACACTAAGATGCCACCTAGGGTGTCTTTTCCCCCCAAAGGTCTTGGGACCCCGATTTCAAAGGTACCTTAAATGGGCCCCTTTTTGGAGTCTATGCCTTGAGTTTCAAGCCTCAAGACTAAGATGCCACCTAAGGCATCTTAGTCCCCCTTAAGTTACTTTCAGAGTTTAATTTAAAATCTTGGTAGGATTTAGCCTCCTTTAATTAATGAATTCATATGTCGGCTTGTTGTGGTGTAATTTCAGGATATTAAGCATGGATAAGTATAAATACAAGGTTCTTTAATTCATTTTCATCCTATCAACTTGAGCATTCATTCCAAAGAGAAAATTTGAGTTCACAAGAGCATTCAAGAGCAATTCATCAAGAATTTGGAGCCATCATCAAGATTCAAGCATCATGTCAAAGATATTCTTGCATCACATGTGTTTTTGAGCTAACATTTGTGATATAGGGTTTTGATTCAAGCAAGTAATTCATGTCAAGATCTATCAAGCATTCCTTTGATTCAAGATCTACATTCAAGCTAGCCACTTCACATAAGTTTGTAGAATTCATAACAAGGGTTTGGTGAGTTGCAACATAGCACTTTGTTCATCATTTCCCTCCATTATTTCATTTCATTCCAAGGTTTAATTACCAACAAGGGGTTTGACCAAGGCAAACCCTCATTTACTAACAATCAACAAATTTTTCCTCTCTTGCATGTTTATGTTTGTAGGTTTAGGTTGAAGACTTGAAGATCATTTGGAGTGCAAAGTTGCATTGCAAAGTTGTCATCTTCACGAAAATTCAAGTAGAGGCCAGATCTGGAAGTTTCAAGACCTGAGATCTGAGAAGAAGGAAGTGCAGACAAAGAGCCTTTGGATCACATTTAGAGATTTCAAAAATTTAAGATGGGACTAAGACAACAGTAAGGGCATCTTAGTCCTCCCAAGGGTATTTTGCAAAGATTATTTCTAATCTTGTTCCAACATTCGAAGATTCTGCATTTCCCCTGAAAAATAACAATGAGACTAAGACAACAGTAAGGGTGTCATAGTCCTCCCTTGCATATTTTGACAACATTTTTGCATTTCGAAAATCCTCATCACATTTTCAGACTTCCCAGGTACACACATCCTAACTTACTATTGCTTAATTTTGTCATTTACACTCTCCATTTGGCTTGCATTACTAGGTTTTGGGAGTTGAATGTTAAGTTGTCTTTTTCAAGATTTGTTTTGGTGGTGAACCCTTCAAAGCCTAAAAGAACCCCTCCTAGGTCTTCCTTGTTGAGAATTAACTCACCTTTGGGTTCATAGTCAATCCATTTTGGGATCCTAGGACATTCTTGAATGAAAATTGGAGAAGAGTGGTATTATATGACCTAGGCCATAAAGAACAACATCCCCACTTTTCCCTATTGATCATTTTGGTGAACCTGACATTTTAGAACATTCATTTTCTGATTTTGAGTTCATTAAGGTCCCAGATCTAGGTTGCATTCATTCTTGCATTGCATCTTGCATTAGTGAAAGTACTGTTATGCCTTGCATAACCACCCCATCTTTTGCCTTGGTCAAAATGGGTCCCCCTTTATGTTTTTATCCTTGGTTGATTTTCAAACAAAGTTTGGAGTCTTTCTTTTCCAACACTTTTTTTTTCTTTGGTTTATTCTGGCAGAACCGAAACCGGAACTGAATCGGGTTTTGAAACTTCTTTCAAAACTCATTTTGATCCCCATCCCGACAGTCTTTCGTTTGAAATTTTTGTTTTTTCTTTGTCGGAGTTGGAGCTGGAGTGGAATTTAAGTCGGTATTTATTCAAAGTTTCAAAATCAAATCTCGTTTCGCTGCCGCGTCCAGTTTTTGGTCTTTCATTTTAGACTAGGTTTTGTATGTTGGGTTTTCTTATTTCGGTCTTTTGTTTTTTTTTTGTGTTTGGTTTTGTTTTATTCTTTGTTGGTGGAACCGGACCCAAAACGGGAACCAAGTTGGAAAGTTAAACAAAGTTTTCGAAATAGTTTTCATTCCGATTCCACCCCCACCGTTTCTTGGTCGTTGACTTTTGCTAAAGTCACACAGCAGTAATGGGCCAATTCTTTCTGCAGTTCCGACTTCACTCTACTGCATTTATTGCATTAATGACAGGTGCCCTGCATGCGTGAAACTCTGAGTTTTACCTTAATTAGGGATTAACACATAGTTATTACCATTACTGTTAAGAGATTGAAGAGTGAACCAGAGTTGCAGTGAAGCTTTTGTGCGAGTGAATCGATTGATAGAGAGATAGTTGAGTGCAATTTTCTTCAGGAGGTTAGCCTATTTATTTGCATTCGAGGTAGGGTTTTCTATTCTCGTTCTTCTTTTTACTTTCGCGTTTTCCATTTTTGTTTGTGTTGGATTGTTTTTCTTTGGGCAAGTTTGCGATTCTCAGTAAGTTTGCATGTTTTGGTTTGTTTCTCTTTTGTTTAAGTTTTCTTGTTTTCTTTTTGCCTTTTTGGTTTTGTTTTCTATTTGTTTGTTTTCAGCAAGGTTGTTTTCACGTTTTAGTCATGATCAAATCGTGCTAGTTTTTAAATACGTAGGTTAAATTAGGGTTCCACAGTGAGTAGGGTTTGTTAAATCTTGTTTTTGCTTAGGAATCTTGTTTTGCATTCAGTCTGGTTAAATAAATAGGGTTAAATTCATGCCCTAGTTTTTATATCAGGGTTTTTAGATTAGGGTTTTTACTCTTTCTGTGTTTGTGTTTTAATTTAAATATGATGCCCTAGAAAGTATAGTCACCTCTCAGTCATATGGGGATGGTCTTAGTAGGTTAAATTTAAGCCCCTTTTTCATTTTGATATGACCTAGCCTTTAAAATCATGAAGTCATTTACCAAACTGTTGAAAACACTTATGACGTCATGATAACTTAGGCGGAGGTGGGATCAGAATCAATCTATACTTTGAACCATGTTTTCCAATAGGTATTGATTCCATTTCAATCTCATTCCGAATTTGCTTATGGTAAGAAGCCTTCTTTCAAAATAACGATAACCTAGGCGGAAGCGGAAGCGGAACCGAATTTGAATATGAAATTAGAAAATCTAAAAAAAACCAAATTAGTTTCCATTCCGGTTCCGGTTCCGATCACCATGATAGTTCTATCTCCGATCCTGCTTGTTATTATCGTAATCTCAATAATGGTTTTGGCTTTGAGCCCGACAGTGTTTTAAAGGAGACTGTTTAGAATATTTTATGTTTGGTTCCGCCTCTGATATATATGAAGGGAGAGGTCTTAAAGCATATTTTGTGATATTTAATCAAGGATCTAATTGGGGTTTTTGTTGCAGGAAAGCTAAAGGATGTCAGGAGTATCAGGAGAGGCCTCCCAAAGGAATCGACATGCAGAAACATCAAAGGAAGCAAATAAGCCCAAGAAGATAAAGCCGGAGCATCTACCTTATACTTTGAGGTATAATCATAGGGGTCCTGTTGTCACAACAAGGAAGGGGGAATCGGATTGGTCTGATATAACCGACACCAATCTGGGCTCATACAAATTTGAGGAGTTGTATTCGGAAACATTCACTATAGAAAAAATAGGGAGAACTCAAAGAATAGTTGAGTCTGGTTTGGCTCATATCACCTTATTCCCTCTATCTATCTAGTACCCGAAGTTGATTATGATAGTAACAAGTGCTTACAATCCAACCACTAGGTAGTGTATGGATGAATAGGAAAATGTTATTATTGATTTAACTCCTCAAATGTTTGAACATATGTTTGGTGTCCCGGATTCAAAGAACCTAGTACAGTTAAAGGAGGCAAAAGCTTTAGAGAAATATAGCAAATACAAGGGGGCCAATAAAGCTTACTTGAACAAAAAATGGTTGAGAACAGAGAAGAAGTCTTTGACCAAACTCCATGATCAACCAAAGAGGACAAAATTCTACAAAGAAGTATTAGACCTGATCATGATGTTGTCTAGAGTATTTGGGAAGAGGGATGCATTTCACTTCAAGGAGTGGATGTTTCCCTTCATTCAGATCATCTTTAATGGAAAACAACAGTTTGATTGGCCAATGGTTGTCTCTGATGCTATTCATGACCAATTAACAAGGATAAGGGAAACCAAATGCTTCTTTATGACTTCTTATGTTGTTTATGCAACAGCTAGAGGAGGTATATTTCCAAGTTTAAGGAGAGTGGGGATATTGGGAGAGGCAGATGGACAAAGGAAAGTGTGGGACCATTATGATCAGTTATCTCTACAAGTATCTGAAACACAACTTAGAAGGGTTAATGATGCATTTCTATATGTAATCATTAACTAGCTTAACAGAGATGTAGGATATAGATTGAGTCAAGAAGCTATGGCATTTATCACAAAATGGGGATGTTGGTATATCCAATACCCCAAGTTCACATACTTCAAGGTGGCTGGATTTGAAGGTCATCCACATTTGCTGCCAAGATGTTGTAGCAATAGGATAGTTCTAATGGAATTTGTATATCAAGCTCTAAGGGTTAATGCCCGGTTTGGATTGAAGCACAAAACAGGATGTCATAAGTTCTCCATGCAATTGGGTGAATACAGTTGTCAACATCTGGTGGGAGCTAAGGTAGTGTGCAGTGAGTTGATACATCTTAAACTAGGTTTGTACATAGCTCGAAAGTACTTTGACCCAAGGAAGAATGCTGCCTTCTATTTTTGATAAGCATTTCAATTTGTTGGAAGATTTCTGGAGTGACCTTCAAGATAAGTATGACCTCAGGAAGAAGAATTATGAGAGGTTACCCATCACAATCATAGTAGAGCTTGGGATCAAAGATGATATCCTTGACGCATTAGTAGATGATGGAGTGGTATTAGATCCATCATATGAAGCATTAAATATTGGCACTAAAAGATTGGATCCGGTGGACTGGGATAGTGAGGAGACCATTGACATAAAGCAAATAGGGAGGCCAGTTTTGGATAGAAGTATTCATTGGGTTGTTCTAAGAACCAAAACTCCTCAGGAACTGACTCCTAAGAAGGGGAAGGGATACAAAAGAATCAAGAGGAAATTGCCTTCCAAGGAGCCCTTGGAATTCTTCCCTCCAGACATTGAAGAGATTGAGCTTGAAGCAATGACTCAAGATGAACCAGAGACACAAGAGGGAGATACCCAAGTAGGACCTGTGGTTTCAACACCTGCATTAGGTGAATCCTCTACTCAAGTCCCACTTGAAAAGCAGTAAAGTGAAGAAGTGAAAAAAGGGACTCTTCTTGATATTGTTGAATCCATGAAGGGAAAAGAAGTAGAGGTGGAGATCCATGATGTTGGAACAGACTTTGATAAGACTTTGTCAGAAAAGGATGCACATGAAAATATGCCTCTAGAAGAGGATACTGAACAAGTGTTGACAGAGGAGGATTAATGGGCACTATTTGAGGAGGCAAAGAAGGCCTCGGATGATCAATAACACATTGCAGCAATAGAGAAGCAAAAGGCAATTGATGCTAAGGTACAAGCTGATGCCTTACTCCAACAACAACAGGTAGAAGCCCAACAAAGAGTTGATGAAATGGAAAAGCAACAAAGGCAAAAGGAGCAGGAGCTCAGGCTTAAAGAAGAAAATGATAAGTTGGAGTTAATATAGAAAATTCATGATTCGGAGGAAGAAAAGGCAAAACATCGAAGAGAGAGAGAAGTTCTTGTGGCTAAGTGGAAGCTTGCTGAAGAGGCTCATAAAGAGAAAGAGGAAGCAAAACAAGTGCAAAAAGAGAAAGATGTCGAGGAACTGATCAAGAAGCAACAAAAGGAAAAGGAAGATGCAGAAAAACTAAAGGCATTAGAGGAAGAGAGAAGCCGGGAACTAGAGAAGAAGAGATTAGAAGAAGAAAAGTTGAAAAAGGAAGAAGAAGAGAAAATGATACAAGAACAGAAGGATAGAGAGGAAGTTGGAAAGCTTGCTAAGACAAATGTGGAGCAAGAGCAACAAGAGAAGCAAGGGGTTGATTCTCAACCTCAAGTAAATGTGCAACCACCCTCTACTACTACTATTGCTTCTTCCTCAACTATAATGACCACTACTCTAGGTGCTCCTACTTGGTTAAAATTGGATCTTTAGAAGAGATCAGTGACACCTTCACAACCTCTCAATTGGGATGACATGATGAAGGAAATTGAGAAAGAAAGGCCCAAGAAGAAGGCCAAGATCCTACATTCCACTAGACTCACCGACAGGGGAGAAATTATTGCTGAATGTGCCATACCAATGATGGATAAGGATGTAGGAGACATGCAATTGGCTGATTACCAATTGGGTACTGTTAATTTGGGGAGACCCACCAGAGATCAGTAAATGATTTTAATAGACGTGGCAGCTTCTTCCACTAAATCCAAAATGATAAAAGACAAGCAGAGAAAGGATGATCTTAAGGCTCAATTAGATCAATTGCATTCTTTCTTGAAAATTGTTTCTACTCCGAGGTCACAACAAATTGCCACCATTGAAACACCAGTTTTACTTAGTACGAAAGAGGTGGATGATTTGGTACAAGTAAGGAGTAAGGCATAAATGTTGGATAGGTGGACTGATAAGATAAATCAGGAAATAAGTGAAGTATTGGATGATAGTTTTGGGGTTCACAAAATGACAGAGTAGCTAATAGAGGAAATGAACTAGTATGCCAAGGTATTGGGAGAACAGGAGGAGGAATACAAAGGATACAGTCAGAAGTTGAAAGAGGTTAGCAAATTGTCAAAGTCCACTCTTCTGGAACAATCAATACTCAAAGAGGACAATAAAGATTTCTTGTCAAAGACTTCCAGCATACTTTGATTTAGGTCTGATTTTCTTTACAAGCATAAAAGCAAAGTTCAAGATTCTGTTAAAGATTTGAATGAGCAGTTTGAGGAGTTGGAAGTAATTATTGCTATTATAGTAAACGTTGATATACCAGTAAAGGAGGGCCTGCCTTTGAACCAAATAAAGGAAAAATGGGATGATAGGTTTAAAGATGTCATGCGAAAATGAGATGATGGTGAAGATTTGCTGCTAGATCGATTCATGGATATTAAAGAAGAGATAAGGGCAGCTAAGAGGGAGTTGACCAAGCTAAAGGACATGAGAGGGTTTGCTGCTGCGGAGCTAGAAAGGATCAAATTTGAAGACAGTTGGGTTGATGGGCCAGATTTGGAGGTGCTTCAACAAGTCTTCTCCAGTTATGACGAGTATATTGCAGAGCAGGCTTTGCATGCATAATTGGTAGCCTCATGCATGCATGGTTTTCTGTTTTTCCTCTTTGCATGCACAACTGGTAGTTTGTGGGTGCATGGCTTTCTTTTCTCCTCTCCATTCTTTTCTTCCAGTTTAACTGAGTTTCCAAGATAACTGTAATCCCTGAAAAGGTGGATCGACTTAGAATAGAGAGGACTTCAGATTTTTGTATATCTATAAATACCCTTGGGGTATCATATTGTAAGGGTCGGCTAATAGAGAATAGAATTGGCCACCTAATAGTAGGAGATAGAATTTTTCATAGTTGTTACAGAGATACATTGTTACTTTATTTACAGTTGAATATAATTATAGGTTTTACGCAATATGGTGTTAGAATTGAGTCTTACTTGATAAGGTTGATAAGTTATAATCTATCTGTATGCCAGTGATTGTGCTGAAGCATGAGTGTTTCTTATGTGATGAAAGTCATTAGAACAAACCAGATTTAAGGATTATCTCATTAGATTATCGGTGAATTGAATTTATTGAAGTTTGTTGATCTATGATCTTGGCGATGAATGAAAGTGTGTTCTCTTGGAATCTTTGAAATATTTATGATGTGTGATTGTGATGTTAAATTAAGCATCTTAGATGCATGCAATAGTATGGATTATTCTATAAATTGTATCATGCTATGGTTTTCTTGATCTGTTGGAAAAACATTCATTGTTGAAGATATATGTCCGGATGCTAGATTAAGTTTTATTCATGTTTACTGATTTACACTCTAATCTATCTTTTTCTTTTGTTTAAAACCCCCTTTCTTTATTAAGAATAGCTCCATGAATAAGTCATTGCTTTTATTCCTTGTTACCAGCACATGCCCCTTGAATATTATAGTTGCATGGACCGATCGAGTGACACCAGACAGTTGAGAACCAACAACCAGGACCTTGGGAGTTAGGCTACTATATGTTGTCTTTCTTTTTCAGGAGAAATAGAGTAGAAATATTCTGTTTAAACGTTGTTTGTGTCATTTTCACCGTCAACAAGTACATCTAGGGTTTGTTACATTTGCATTAGTGAAAGTGCATATAGGTTGCATTTTTTCTTTATTGCATCATCTTATCTAATTGAAAAACTGAAAAGTGCATTGCCAATTATTCTAATTGTATTTAGGAACATTTTTTTTTAATAAAAGGCAGTAAGCTGACTATTTATATTTATATAATAATATATAGGAACATTGTTATTGCATTCAAAATTGTATTCAACATTGCATTCAATTGCTTCTCATTAGTCACTTTTTCTTGCATTCATTGGCATAGTTTTATGTTTCTAAACATCAAGTCCCTGAGTAGGCAACTTGGGAACACTTTTATCAATCGATATTTTGTTGTCTTTATGAAAAAAACCCTTACTAGGACTAAAATTCCCTTACTAGTGTCTTAGTCCCTCTCTGGGTTTTTACCTCAAAATCCTGTCTAAGTTGATTGCATTCTGTTCCAGTTTTTGGAACCTTCAAATTTCATTAGCAGGACCAAGACGCCCTTGTTGGCGTCTTAGTCCCTGTGGAGTTTGAAGTTGTAGTTTTCAGGGTTTAAATTTTATTTTTTGTGCTTCTGTTTGTTGCAGTTACTTTCTTGTTTCAATTTTCTGATTTACCATTTCATTAGATTTAGTGAATCTAGCTTAATTTATCTTCATTCACTGCATTTTCAACATTCAAAATGGCATTTACAACATCTCATTTTCAGTCTATTACATAGTGTAATCAGGAAATTACCTTGTTTTAGGTCTAAAAATGTTTCATTTTCTAGAACTTTGTATAATATGGATAAAAGCACTTTTCACTTTTGCATGCACAACATTTACATTCATAAAACTTTGCATTAGTTTGATAAAAGTGCTTTTCATTTTTGGATATAGAGTGTTTGCATTCTTAAAGATTTTCATACATTGGATAAAAGTGTTTTGCATCTTTGGATACACATTGTTTACTTTCTTAAAGCATTGCATGAGATGGTTAAAAGTGCTTTTCATTTTTGGTCAAACAATGTTAGTACCTTACCTTTCTAGGCACACTAAGAAAAAATTCATATCCCCTCCTTATGAGAGTGTTTTAGTGAAAGAGAATACAACCTTGGACAATCCTAACGATCATATTTTTTCTTCTCCTAATATCTCTCCTATTTGTGAAAAAGATATTTTTGTGTTAGAAGAATCAATGAATGAGAGTTTTGAGAATCCTAGTTATTTCTCTCCTTCTACCTCTCTTATTAAGCAAGACATTGATGAACATGAAGAAACAACCATAGGTAATCATGACAACCACATAACACAAGAAGAGACCATTGAAACTTCAACTAGGCTACATTAATATCCCAACATCTTCACCTCTTGTGATGAAAGTGTAAGTGAAGATATGTTGGTGTTGGATGATCAAAACTTTAAGATCTATGATAATCCTCTTTATGATCCTTCACCTACCTATCCTATTTTGGAAGACATTATAGGACAAAGGAATGAAATTATGGATAATCATGATAATTGCATTTTCTCTCTCCTAGCATCTCTCCTAGTTGTGAGGAAGATGCCTTGGTGTTAGAAAATACAACCAATGAAAGTCGCGAGGGAAACATTTTTGAACAAGATAATAACATCATTGATAAGCAAGAAAATTCAACCATTGATCATTCCCCTACTTGCGATGAAGTAATTTTGGAAGAACCAATCCTTGAATGTCAAGAACATTTGGTTTGTAGTTCTCCTAAAAACTCTCCTATTAGGAAAGATATCACAGTGGAAGACGATGAGAACATTGACAATAGTAATTCCTTAGATGAAGATGATGATGTAACATTAGACTCCTCTTCACTAAGAAATTATGAAAATAATGATAAGTCTTCTGAGGTTATACACATTAGATACCCCTTGGAGTACTCTCCCAAGCCTAAACTTATCATTTATCCACCTTCTCAAAAACCAAAAACTCATAACAAACCTGAACTTATCCTCTACTCACCTAAGAAAAATGTGTCACAGTAGCCAAGTCATAATCCATTGCTCATACATACAACACTTGAAACAACATGCAACCAAAAAAACCAACACTTACAATCTTACCTTTTCCCAACCCTATCTTACCAGCCCCCCTCGTTTGCCTTCACAAAGTGGAAAGGAGTATGATCTTGTCGAGCAACTTAATAGTACTCCTACTAAGATATCATTGTGGGACCTTATTCAAGCCTCCCCTCACTGTCATAACATAATTCAAAGTGCCTTGCAACAAGTTCCTATCCCTTCTAATGCACAACCAAATGACATAGCATCCATGATTCAAGGAATAAATGATGACATTGTTTTCCACCAAAGTGAGCTCCCTCCTTTGGAAGTGTAAAAATAAAATGATGCTTTCATGATAATAGCTCAATACAAAAGCACATGGATAAAACAAACCCTTGTTGATAATGGCTCAATCTTAAATGTGTGTAGTGCAAACCTTTTGGATAAGCTTGGTGTTGATAAATCAAAAATCCTACCCACCTCTTTATCTATTAATGGCTTTGATAATGTGCGAAAACAACCGCTTGATGTAATCACTTTACCTATTAAAGCAAGAAAGGCCACATTAGAAACACTGATCCATGTTACGCCTCATGATCTTTCATATAGTCTTATTTTAGGCAGACCATGGATTCATGCAATGAATGGGGCACCTTCCACTCTTCATCGTAAAATGAAGTATGTCTACAACAACAAAGTGTACACACTTGAAGCTAACCCTGGACTAAATAGTTGTTTGAACATTGAGAAAAACAAAGAGAATCCTTTAAACACATTGACACCAACTACATAAATGGAACCCATGCAAAAACAACAAAAAGACATAGGCCCTAAACCTTTCAAAATGATATTGCTAGATGATTTGGGATCATTGAGTTTCAAACCAACATTCATGGGAGAATACAAGATCATAAACAAAGACTCTGACAAGGGTAAATAAAAAGCGGTAATGTCAACACAAAATTTGGAAGACCATTTGAAAGAATCCACCTCAACCACTTTAGAAGAAGCAAATTATACGACAAATTTTAATGAGATAGACTATCAACAACCATTGAATCCTAAAGAAATGAAAATTTTTTATGGAAAAGGTTATGAGCTTATGAAACAACTTGAATATAGTGGAAAAGGATGTGGTGCTAGAGAACAAGGTATTCGTGTCGCTATAGAACCTAACATGCAAGAAACAACTCATAGTCTTGGTTATTGTCCTATGATAGAAATAAAACCATCAAACAAACCTTCACTCAATATCAACACTCTTACAAAATATTCCTCTAAGACAACTTTAACAATAGTGCATCCTCAATTGATGGACACTAGTGGTCTTGATTGTTATCATTTGCAAGAAACACATAAATCCTCGCTTAACATCAATGTCATCACACAAAACACTTACGATTCAAATTTCATAGATTTTACATCTTCCGTTAAAGAAGAGAACAAAATCTCGCAATCTAAAGAGTCTTGTGTAGGTATGGCAACTAATACTAAGCAAGAGATATTTTTGACGCAAAATAATGAAACATCCTCTACTTTTGATCAAGAAAGTATCTTGTTGAGACTTCTCCAAGATCGTTTGATATCTTTCCCTCCAAGAACACGAAATAAATTCAACTACAAACATTCATTTTGTGCATATCATAGAGTTCATGGTAATTCTACTAATGAATGTAAGGCTTTGAGTAACAAAATTCAACATCTTAAGGAATGTGGTGCTCTTCTTCGTGTTGAAGCACCTAAGTCCTCTAATTGATACTGATTTTTAAACAAGCATGTTTCTCATCAATTATTTCAGCTCACCCTTGTCCTGCACTAAGTGGGGGCAAAGGGTTAGGTAGCCTTGTCCTCGTATGTCACCTTCCATTGCCTCTTTTAGCTAGTTGACCACCTTTCATGTATATATAAGAGCAAGATTGGGATGTGGATGACATACCTTAAGTCGGCTCGCATGTGACGTACTAAGTTAGAAACTTTGGGGGAAACCCCTTCCCTTCTCATGACATAGCTTATTGGAAACATATTACTTTGCATAGGGCTTTCCGAATAAGCTCTCATGTCTTCTTCTACTTTAAAACAATTGCTCACAACAATGGTGTTAGCAATCGCTTTAAAGTGGGGGCATAAATCAACACTCATGTTTCATTGTGTGATATTCTTTCTTCCTGCAATGTGTTCCTTTCTTGGTGGTGTCATTGGGTTTGATTTCCTCTGAAAGCGTGATATTTCTTTTCCTCTCTTGGAAAAATTAAGTACAATGTTCCCTAAGATGAGACCTTTCATTTGTCCTCTCTTAAAGACGTTAAGCACAATATTCCCTAAGATGAGACCTTGCACGAACTCAGTGAAATCCATTTGAACATTCCTCTTTCTTATTACATTACATTTTTGTACCTTATTAAAGTCATGGAAGTATGGCTTTGATATGGTTCCTTAGGGCTCGCCTAGTGAACAACTAGCTTCACTAGCCATTGTGAGCGTGAATTTTCTTTTTGTCCTTATCATAGTCATGGGGGTATGACTTTTCTATGGACCTCTTGGAGCTCACCTAGTGGACAACTAGCTTCACTAGCCCTTATGAGCACGTGTTTTGTTTGCATAGTGGACAACGCGTTCCACTTGTAAACCTTTTTTTGAAAAAACAACCTAGACCTGGTACACAATGCATTGGACGACCAATCAAAGCTTGATCTGTTGTATTTTCCTTTTTCCTTTTTCCTTTTTCCTTTTCCTATCTTTGATGGTGTATGTTGGTGATCTGGTTATGGCTTTATATATCATTCGCAAGTGTGTTCCTTTGTGCCTATGTTGGTTCGCCATAAGATCTTGATCTTGGGGGTTTAGCCACCCTCTTGGTTATTGTCATCCTATCTTAGTAGCATTCATACATTTGAACCCCTCTTGATTATGTAGTTGGCTACTTTAGTGTGAGTTTGAAGCAAGTTCATCCTCTCACTAAAGTGGGGGCTAAATGTAGTGTAGGAAAATGCATACCCTTGCATTTTCACACTTTTTTGGGCCCACCTTTATTTATTTATCCTTATTTATGTCATAATTGGTCCTATTTTGCATCCACAAGCCTAATGAATTACATCTTTTTATGGCTAATCCTAACAAACACCAAAGGATAAATGATAATTTAATGATCTTGGTTGTGTGTCTATGATTTTTGGGTCGAGACTAAGACACCACCTAGGGTGTCTTTGTCCCCCAAAGGTCTTGGGACCCTGATTTCAAAGGTACCTTAAATGGGCCCCTTTTTGGAGTTTGTTCCTTGAGTTTCAAGCCTTGGGACTAAGACGTCACCTAGGGAATCTTAGTCCAACTTAAGTTATTTTCAGAATTTAATTTCAAATCTTGGCAAGATTCAACCTCCTTTAATTAATGAATTCATATGTTGGCTTGTTGTAATGTAATTTCAAGATATTAAGCATGCATAAGTATAAATACAAGGTTCTTTCATTCATTTTCATCCTAGCAACTTGAGATTTCTTTCATAATAACAAATTTGAGTTCACAAGAGCATTCAAGAACAATTCATCAAGCATTTGGAGCCATCATCAAGATTCAAGCATCATGTCAAAGATATTCTTGCATCATGTGTATTTTTGAGCTAACATTTGTGATGTAGGGTTTTGATTCAAGCAAGCAATTCAAGTCAAGATCTATCAAGCATTCCTTTGATTCAAGATGTACATTCAAGCTAACCATTTCACACAAGTTTGTAGATTTCATAACAAGGGTTTAGTGAGTTGCAACATAGCACTTTGTTCATTCATCATTTCCCTCCATTATTTAATTTCATTCCAAGGTTTAATTACCAACAAAGGGTTTGACCAAGGCAAACCCCCATTTACTATCAACAAGTTTTTCCTCTCTTGCATGTTTAGGTTGAAGACTTGAAGATCATTTGGAGTGCAAAGTTGCAAAGTTGCACTGCAAAGTTGTCATGTTCATGGAAACTCACCTACAGGCCAGACTTGGAAGTTTCAAGATCCGAGATCTGAGAAGAAGGAAGTGCAGACCTTGAGCCTCAAGATCACATTCAACGATAGCAAAAATTCAAGATGGGACTAAGCCAATAGTAAGGGAATCTTAGTCCTCCCAAGGGTATTTTGCAAAGATTCTTTTAGATCCTGTTCCAACATCCAAAGATTCTACATTCCCCCCGAAAAATAGCAACCCAACTAATACAATAGTAAGGGCATCTTAGTCCTCCCTTGCATATTTTGACAATATTTTTGCATTTCCAGAATCCTCATCACATTTTCAGACCTCCCAGGTACACACATCCTAACTTAGTGTTGCTTAATTTTGTCATTTACACTCTCCATTTGGCTTGCATTACTAGGTTTTGTAAGTTGAATGTTAAGTTGTCTTTTCCAAGCTTTTGCTTGGTAGTGAACCCTTCAAAGCCTAAAAGAACCCCTCCCAGGTTTTCCTTGTTGATAATTGACTCACCTTTGGGTTGATAATCAATCCAATTTGGGATCCTAGGACATTCTTGAATGACAATTGGAGAAGAGTGGTGTTATATGACCTAGGGCATAAAGCACAACATCCCCACTTTTCCCTATTGATTATATACTAGATTAAGTATAAATTTATGTAAGATAAATATGCTAGTATACACTTTTTCAGTATAGATTAAGCTATTAATATATTTCAATCTATATTTATCTATAATTATTATATAACACTATTATATAATTATAAATCTAATATCTACTATTATAATCTTGTTATAGATATAATCTACAAATTTATCTAATATAAATCCTATAAATATTTGGTTATATTACACCATTATCTTATATATTTAATCTATATTTATTTCAAATGTATTATCTATTATTTCATTGACTAAAGTGAATAGTTATCTACTATATTATTTACTAAAGAACATAATTATTTTATTCACTATAGTTAAATGAAAGCAATCATGCACACATATAGAGTTATACATTTTATTGGACTAATAAAATACTTCTTAACTAAAAATTAAAATTTATATATATCCATGTATGTAGTGAATAAAATAGTTATAAAGTTAGATATAATAACTTTTAATAAATAAAATAGCTCTACATTTATATTTCTCAATGTTTTTAGATAGATGTATTAAAGATAGATATACTAGTTTATTTCTAGTTATATAAATAAATAAAAAATATAATTTAAGTTGCATATGAGGTTAAAAATATATCCAAGAAATTAGTTTGGAACTATTTTATTTACTTAAGAGTCATGGTTTTAATTTTATACTTTTAGTCTTTTGAATAATGTTCGCTCTTTTTTTAAATTTACATGACAACATAATGGTTTGTGATGCAATTAATGAATGCCTCTCAACGTAATGAGTTATATGATTTTATGCTCATGTTTATAACTATGATATAATGTTACTAACTATAACAAGACATATATCTATCTATATCAAGTGTACACAATCACATGAGGATGATGATGACCATAAAGAGAATACAATACTATTGTGTGATATCCAACACATAATTTTGGTTTGCAATATATGGATAGATGTTGGCTTAGGCAATAGGACACTTGGTACTACAAAAAATATAGTCCATTTTGAAGACACTAAACCATCTAACTTATCAATTTGTGTCATCATCGAGTTTAATAATACTACAAGTGTATCATGGGACATTAATAATCCAAATTTTGTCCTTCTATCTTGTATTATTCTTCTATCTATTACAAGAGATTCACATATTCTAACCATAGAAAATCACAAAAGTTGAGAGTAAAATTTGGTTATATAATTTTTTTAAAGAATAATGAAATATTCCACAAATCCAAGAATCATCAAACTAACAAATGTACACAAGAAAATCTAAATAAAAAATGCTTGAGATTCAAAAAGTAACCAAAAAAATGATTATATTGAGTAATAGGTGAATTATTTTTAAAGATTTTTTTTAAATTAAAGAAATATTTTCTTTTGTTTAAAGAAAATGCGTATTGATACTAATTCACTAATTCAGTATGCAAATAATATTAAAATAACATGATTTCAATATATGTATTCAAGGGTGTATTAAACAAATAAATTGACAACATATATAGGTTTTGTGATGCATGAGCTAATATGACAAGTGTCTCAAATAGGTTGAATGAGCCTAGTGATGTGGTCTAACTCAACATGTACAAGTAGTGGTGTCATGAGAACTCATCTCGATGAGGGAGACATGACACTAAACTATCCTCTCATGAATAAAGGGGATGACATATACTCTTATTTCTTAAATTACCCAAGTAGATAATATTAATTATCTAGAAATTAAATATGAAGTGCAATAAATTATTATACGTCTTCCATTGGCATTAGATTTACTTCTATCTCTAGAGTAAATCTATCAATTCATTCTCAATATCACCAAATTCTCATTTGTATGCCACTAAAAAATAGAAGATACAAACTATGTAAACAATAAGAAAAATGAAGACTAATGGCTACAATCCTTGTCTCTAAACTAATACTTCAAAGAAGCATGGAATTGGTATGATTTATTATATGGTTTAGTCTCCGTACTTATAATAAGAGCACTGCATTATTGTTTAACATTATAAATATCAAAATACATTTCTTTATATGATGTTTTTTATTATATAAGTAAAAGAGGTTTTGAAGGGAACCTATAACCCTTTACAACTAGTTAAAAATCAATGTTACAACAAAATAATCACATGACAACAATCTCAACTTGCCTAACAAACAAAAACAAGAAACAAACAAAGAGAGACAAAACACCCAAACCTAAAAGCTTCTTCAAAATAAACTTCTTTATATGATATTGTATTTATTTTAACAATTTTAATATTATGGTACTACTATAACAAGATGCACTCATATAACACACTAAATAGTATACTCATAAGATTTGTCTTGTCAATTTAAAAACATCTCATGACTTTTTAAAAAATTGTTCAAACTTTTAGTACTTAATATCTATATTAGACAACTATAAATAAATTATAAAAAAACTAAACAAAACATACAAATTACTTGTGTCATTACACTCCTAATATTTGTGCTTATCAACCATTAAATGACACCCCCAAATACTTTTTCTAATTTAAATAAATTCTATAAATTTATGTAAATTAAATAACAATATAAATCCACCCAAATATTTTTTCTAATTTAAATAAATTCTATAAATTTATGTAAGTTAAATAACAATATAAATCTATAAATATTTTATTATATTATACTATTATTTTAATTATATTTAATCATATAGTTATTTCAAGAGTATTGTCTACTATTTTATTGATGAAAGTGAATAGTTATTTATTAAAGAATATATATTTTTATTTAAATTATTTTATTCAACTAAAGAACATTTTACTTTGCCTACCAAAATAATTCTTAACTAAAAATTAAAGTTTGTGTTTTTGTATGTGGTAAATAAATTAATTCTAAAGTTAAATAAAATAATTCTTAATAAGTAATATAGCTCCACATTTATATTTATCAATATTTTTAGATAGACATATTTCAGATATCTATATGAGATTATGCCCATTATAAATAAATAAAAAATACATCTAAGTCGTATATGGGTTAAAAAATAGCATCGAAGAAATATCACTATTTTATAACTTAAGCTATGGTTTTGATTTTTTTGAAATAAGTGTTAGCTGCAATTTTTTAATGTACATGATAATGAGTTATATGATGTTATGCTCATGATAATTACTATAATGTAATTTAACTATATATATATAGTTTGTTTTGAAGATATCAAACCAACTTTTTGTTATCTACGATCATTGAGTTCAATAATAATGTAAATATATCATGTGACATGAATAATCTAAGGTTAGTCTCCTCTTTGTTATAAGAGACAATTGTTCTCAAATTCCAATCAAAATGGCATGGGCTCTAACTAATGACAATCACAAATGTTGAGTTTAGAAATAGGTGATAAAAATGTAAGAATAATGAAATATTCTATAGATAATCAAACTAACAATCTATCCACAAGAAAATCTAAATAGAAATCATGCTAGAGATATAGAAAAAATAACCAATGAAATGATTATATTGGGTGATAGGTGAAAAAGAAAAAATATATATATTAAAAAAAATAAAAAATAAATATATATATATATATTAAAAAATAAAAATAAAAATCAATCAAACACTAATTCAATATGTAAACAATATTAAAATAACATTATTTCAATATATGTATTCAAGGGTGTATTAAACAAAGATTATTTCAATATATGTATTCAAGGGTGTATTAAACAAAGGATAACATCATTTCAATATATGTATTCAAGGGTGTATTAAACAAAGGATAACATCATTTCAATATATATGTATTCAAAGGTGTATTAAACAAAGGAATTGACTACATTTATAGGCTATGGGATGCATGAGCTAAGATGACAAGTGTCCCCAAAAGGTTGAATGAGTCTTAGTGAATTGGAGGTCTAACTCAAAATGTAAAGTTATTTTGAGTAGTAATGTCAAGAGAACTCATCTTGATTAGGGAGATGTACCAAACTACCATTACAGAAGAAGTGAGTGAAGTAGAGGTGGCATACTCTCTCATCAATCAAGGGGATGACATATGCTCTTATCTCTTAATTTATCCAAGTAAATAATATTAATTACCTTAATAGAAAATATAATAATATATTACACATCATCATCAAAAACAAGCTTGGCTTTCACTACTATCTCTAGAGTGAATCTCTCAAATTCATTGTCACTCATTTGCATGCTACTCAGAAATAGAAAATACATATTATGTAAACAATAAGAATAATGACGACTAATAGTTACAATCCTTATCTCTTAAAAAATACTTTAAAAAGCAATAAATTGGTATGATTTCTTATATAGTTTGGTCTTCCTACTTACAATAAGAGTGCTCATTATTGTCTTTAATCATAAATTATGAAAATAAATTTCTTCAATAGATGTTATAATCATGTTAATAAATATATTAAATAGGATACTCATAAAATTTCTTCTCACAATATTAAAAAACATGTTATGACTTTTTAAATAATTGTTAAATTTTTAGTATCCAATATTCATAAATTTTTAGTAAAGAGTGTAACCCAAAGTTTAGACAAATTCACTCAAAGCCCTTTCAAATCTCAATTACTAATCACTACCAATTCGATCAAACCATAAAATGATTGTTCCCAACACAAAGTTTGATATGCAATTTCACTTCTTTATTGATCAAAATTAGATTCACAAAATTGAACACAAAGTTTCAATGTTCGCTTCACAAATAAACAGCAGTTCATTGAAAAAGATAAAAGAAAACATATAAATTGTTTACCCCATTACACTCTTTAAATTTATACCTATGATCATTTAATAACACCGCCATTACACTCTTTAAATCTATACCTATTATCATTTAATAACACCGCCAGATGTTATATCTAATTTCATTCAACACTTGACTATTCCCATCATATTTCATTTAACACTTGAATATTCCCATCACCCTATGCTTATGCATATGCCTGAGATCAAGACTCCATTTTGAACTCTTGGATTTAGAAGATGAAAATATCAAGCCTTGGGGTTGAGATTGCGATCCAACTTTGAACTCTTGGATACATGATATGAAAAGGTTCCTTAAATTAATCTATAATTGTGCAATTCAATTTTATATTGTGATTTGAAAGCAATATATCTCTCTATATAAGTTAATTAAAGACAAATCTCTCTTCTCACATTGGTTTTGACTTTCTTTAAATCCTTTAATTGATTCCATTACTGAAACTCATAACTGTTAATTGAAGTAGATTCAAACTGAAAGTCTGAAATTACGAGAAATTAAGTTGCATGTCTATGCAATCACTGGTGGAGGGTTCCATCATTGTTAGAAGTGGTAAAACAAGCAGGTGAAGCCGCAATTCCCTCGATATTGGTTAATTTCAGGTGTATTCGAGAACACTCTTGATTGGAACTATTCATGAAGTGACCTAATGTGGAAACCATCATAGACATAACGGGGGAAACGGGGACCCGAGAAAAACAGTGAATATAAATACCCAGTTGTTATAAATGTTGTTCACCGATCTCATAAGTACCCACTTATACAAACAGGCACATAATTGACAGCAAGAACATTACTAACCACGCAGCTTGCTGCTTTGTTGTTGGAGGCTCAAGATTTCGTTGTGATTCAAATAACTCATGGATTATGCTTTTAGTTCTGAATGCAGCTACATCATCAGACATTATAAACTTGTTTAAAGAATTAAGGTTAGTCTAAATATGAACTCTTAGTATTTTGTAATAAGTTTGATTCTTCTGGATTTACTTTGTATGGGTGGAGGGCAGTTCATGCCGAGGGAGTTAATAATGGTGCATGTTAGAACTTCACTTCGCAAGAAAATAGGTTATGATCTTTCCATTGAACTAAAACCCAGTTTAGAGGGTTCAAAACATTCTGAAATCCAAGTAACCTGTAAGGGAAACTTACTGGTGTTTGAAATCTAAAATAAAATAAAGTTTATTGTTGTAACTATTAGCATCAAATTTAAAACATATAAGCAGATTAACCTCCAAAAATTAAAAAACTAAATAAAAATCTGTTCCTAACCCCCCAAACAAAGAATAAAAACCAAAATAATATCCACCCACCATAAGACAGCTTATAACCATAAAAAAAAAGCATCAGTAACTTGTGTAATTCCAAACTGAAAGGATCAAAATAAGTTGCTCTTTAAATTTTAAAGAGTAGAATCCTGTAAAACCATATTATTTATATGATGTTGATATGTTTTTAGCTTACTGCTTTTCTTAGTCTCTTCTGTTGATAAGAATTCATGGATTACTAAGGTGCTTCAGCTGGAAAGAAGCTAAGATTATAGAGGTTTGCATCGGCAACAAAAACTATCAAATCACACGTCATAGAAATGATTTAAACAGCATTCTCTACACACTTTGTTGGGCCCTGCAGACCAATTTGGTCTAATGGTAATCAAAAGTCTTTATCATCATCATTAGGCAAAAAAGTGCAAACCATTTTACGTCCAGAAAATAAAATAATTTTCTGGGAGAATTCATTGTAAATCTCCACAGCGATGGTTGTGCATTATGTATAGCCTTACAATGTTCTTGCCATGTGGCTGCCACAGTGACCTGTTGCATGTCTGATAAAGTTGCACTCAGATTATAGTACGTCATTTAACTCTAGTGACATTAAAGACTCCAAGCTTCTGCAATCCATAAAGTAATAGATCAAGCTTATAATGGACAACAATTTGTGCACTGAAACATTGATTTCTAAAAGTTTATGGCAATTTTTTTCCGAAGCTTAGTGTTTTTTTGTGGGTGAATAACAAATATGTTTAAACTAAGAGATTTTGGTAGTGTGATAATCATGGAGACTAACAATATTACCTAGGGGCCAGTGTGTGATCAAGCCAAGACACAGTATCATAATTAGTTGTGCTTCAATGGCAGTTATATGGCCCCAGTTTTAGTATCTGTTGATGCTGTGACCTAGATCTATTTTGTTTTATTCCTCTGAAAACAGCTAAAGCACAACCACAATAGTAAATATTTGTGCAACTTTAACGTGCACATCCACAATGGACTTTGATATTACAACACTATCTATTCCTAAACCATTAAATCGTCATATTAAGAATCCTGTCTGCAGTTTATAGGTTCTAATGGAGGGTCATTCAACTGGATAATCATCAGGGAGAAGAATCAAATACAATTGTTTTGAGGCACGTTCGCTTACCCACATGAGGTTGCTAACCTCTAAACAGAAAATTATAATTATTGAATTAAGAACCATAATGACTAAATCAAAAAACATCTGGTATGAATTATATACTGAACCTGATAACATCAATTTGTAAGGTGTGCAATTCAAATGAAGTAGAGAAAAAAAAACATCATGTCTTTAACTTTTATATCTTAAAGTGAGGGTGCAGTAAAACAAGACAATCAAACAAATCTGTGAGGATTTATAAACTGGCAATATTCTCCACTAAAATGTAGTAGCGGAAACACAACTTTAAATATTTAATTCAACTAAACTTTAATTTATTCAATTGTGGAATATTTGAATGAGAGGTCTCATACACCAAATTGGTATTTGGCTTGGTGGATAACTAGAAAACTAGCTTTACCTTTTATTTAAAATATTCAATAAAAACTATAATATATATTAGAAAACAATCTTGGCTAAAGGATGTCGCCTTTATTATCCTCAATGTGGCTTAACTAGAATTAACTACACAGTCAAACTGGTAGATCACCGAAAGACTCCTTGAGAAAAATGAAAGGAGAAGTTAAATTATAATATATTAATGTCTAGCAACTGTCAAGAGTAGGTCATTGGGGTCTGAAATGTACAAGAAGCTTAGAATAGAGAGGAGGGAAGCAATTATCTTTAAAAACAATGAAAAGTTGAAGAAAAAACTTAATAGTATGGGAGAGCATGTGTAAAAACTTAGCTAAACATAGAAATCCACCTTCTATTATCTTGTTTTTACATCAAATTTTTTATTCACATCTTGATTTGAAGGTCATCTCCAAGACTTTTAAGTCTCAGAATAACATATGAAGAACCATTGGGTTTGCACATAGTGAAGCCATGCATTGTCTTGGACTCCATAATAAAGTGCTATCAGCTAATGAAGCTGGTAAATCAAGACAGTCCTAAAATAAGACAATCAAGCAAAGAAGATAGAACCTGTCACAATATTATACAATTATAGAAACAATCATTATATCTACATAAATAAAATTTAATGTGTTTTATAGCCGTAAACAACTTAAAGCAATCTAAGAAGACATAACAATCATAATATCATTCTATCTACATAAATAAAGTTTAATGTGTTTTATAGCCATAAACAACTTAAAGCACTCTAATAAGACATAACAATCATTCTATTTACATATATAAAATTTGATGTGTTTTATAGCCATAAACAACTTAAAGCACTCTAATAAGACACAACAATCATTCTATTTACATATATAAAATTTCATGTGTTCTATAGCCATAAACAACTTAAAGCACAATAAGAACACATGGTTATTGGTTGCAGATGAATATGTTTGGTTTATTCAGTCACCCCTCTCCTTTTCAGTAGGAGAAGAATCAGAAATTTTTTCCCCTTACTTATTAATTCTAAAAATTGTGCATCTTGAGATTAATTGAACAATTAAAAAATCTTCATACCTGATAGAGAGGAGCCAATAGTTGGAAACTAAAGCACACAGGTAAAAAATGGAGGCTTAGGCTCTCCATTAAAATTAGGAGGAGAGATGAAAGCTCAAATGCAATTTGTCCTTCATTAAGGTGTCAGAATTCTACATAAAACATCAAATGGTTTAACGCTCAAACAATCAATATAGTCCAACATTCAATAACAATTTGTACATTCAATGGTCAAACAACCAGTAATTACACTTCATTATGATGAAAATACTCTAATTAAAAATATCAAATGATTTAATGATCAAACAATCAATATGATCTGCATTCAATAACAATCTGTACTTCATCTGCACACAAAAATAATGTAAATTATTGACAAACTTTACTTTTTGACTGTTGAACCTTTTATTTAATGCTTAAGAATAGCTGTGACTAACTGCTCAAGTTTTCCAAAGAGCTTAAGCGTAAGTTCTCTCACAACAATACCTAGAGTGAAGAGTGTAAGCTTAACTTCTGCAAATGGAGAAACTATTGGTTGCTCTCCCTCAAATTTAATAATTAAAAAAATCACATTTCTAACTTAAAAATAAATAACCAATAATTAGAAGTCATGTCAGTGGCATCAGCGGAAATTTCCCAAACTAAAGATCCACATTTATTAACAAACAGAAGAAAAATGCATTTGGTTTTTTCTTTCCGTCTGGACTAGAGAATCTATGATGGCTAGTGAAAAGCAAAATAAAAAATGAAATAACTGGTTAGAAAAAAGATGATTTAACTTACAAAAATAACCCAAGATCATGAACGAATAATGGGTATAGCAGAGCAAAAGGCTGGGTACATATAAACAAGCAAACCCACCCACCCATCAGTTTATTACAGGCTACGATTTTTCCCCATTGTATGCTTGTTATTATGCATCCAAACTTTCAAAACATTCCTTCTCACACCCACCTCGCTACAGAACTGTGCAACGGCGGGCTCATCTTGCTTCTGAATCCTCCATCCCAACTGCTCAGCAAACGCACACATCTTCTCCTTCTGCTCCCCACTAAACTTGGTCCTGAACCGCTTCTTCGAAATGCCGCCACGCACGTACCCCATCCTCACGTGACCCTCCTCAGGCACGTGACCCTCCACCATCACGTGACCCTCATCGCCCAACATCACGTGACCCTCCATAGCATGAGCAGTCCCATAGGGCGTTGCAGCCCTCATCAGGCCCCCATACGGCCACGCGCCTTCAACCTCGCGCCTGTGGAAGTTTCTGTGACACCCACACGCCTGGCATTTCAGCGCCCCTTCTTCGCCCCCGCCCGCCATAAACTCGCCGCACCCGTCCACCGCATGTGACCCGATGCTGGCCGCGTGGTTTTTCAGGCACTCTCTGTAGCGAACAGTCTTATGGCTACTAATATTTTCAGCCCCAGAACAATTCCTCTCGCTCTTAACATCCTTGTCATTAAACTCATAAACCTGGAACCTGGGCGGCGGTGGTTGAAATACGCTGGGAATCGAACCCGCGACTTGCATCTCGCCAACCTCATCATTTTTACTAATATTGTTCTTTTGCTGCTGTTGATCCATCACTATAACAAACTAAATCTATCAAAACCGCCCACCAAATTGTCTGCTAAACAAAATCATCACGATTCCGTCATTTACATAATCTCCTGCTAAATCTGGCTAATCAATAATCTCCCCAATTACTTTTTTTCCTTAATCTAACTTAAATCCAAACTAAATCTCTCAAAACCATACACCAAATTGTCTGCTAAACAAAATCATTACAACTCCATAATCTCCTGGTAAACCCGGCTAATCAATAATCCTTCCGAATTCTTATGTTTTGTTTAATCGTACTTAATCTTAACAAGAAAATATTGTTTTTGTTTTGGGCATTTTCTTCTTCGGCTCTTGTTCTGCTGGTTAAGATAACTGGCAAAGAAGTAATAACAAGCATGGTCATATAGATCCCAAACGGGTTAGTGACTACGTGTCTAAACCCCATCCGAACACTGTGTCGGTTACTTTTACGACACCTCCCATTTTAAAACTATTTAACTGTTTAATTTCTGCTTAAGCGAGACTGCGGGGGCCGTCGTTTTGTCCAAGGGACTGTGCCTTACGTTAGTGGGATTCGCAGGGAACCGCCCCTTATGAACACAAAATTCTAATAAAGATCATATTTACTGTGTTGTTCAGACGTCTATTGAGAACAATGCTTTTTTTACTGTGTTGTTCAGAGGTCTATTGAGAATAATGCCTTTTTTTAGGTTGTTGATAAAGTGAGGTAATTTAATAATTTAATAATGTTTATGAAAGGAAATAAAATTTTCAACGTTTTTATGTTTGGAAGGCTGAAAATTTTATTATAATTTTTTTTGGTTTGAAAGTTAACATTTTAGATTGAAGTTAAAAAAATTTAGGATAGGATTTTTTATTTTTGATTTAATTTTAAATTGTATTTTTGTTTTAGATTCAGATTTGAGTACGTAATGGTGTAGAAAATTTCAATTAAAATGTGAGATTTTAGCTTCTTTAATATTTAAATTTGGGTAAGTAACAATGAAGTTTAGTATAGTTGGATTAAAGTTAAAAAGTCAAAGAGTTTGAATTTTTTTTTTAATTTGAATTTCGACATGTAACAATAAAGTCTGATATATGTAGATTGATGTGAAAATTTAAGAGTTTATGATGTAAAGATAAAAAGAGTAAAATACAAATTTAAAAGATGAGTGGATGTAGATTAAAAATACGTTTTGATAAAATAGATAATATAAATAAATTCTTAACAAATTTTTAATTTTAGAAATTAAATTTGAAAGTCAATTATATTTTTATGATGATAATTTGTTTTAAATTGTCATTCAAAAGTTAAAACAAAATATAATATGATTCTTTTTAGTCTTTTTATATTTTATAATAAAATACAAAGATATAATCATATAACAAATCTTAATATATTCTAGCATCAACAATTGATACATTGTCCTTTCTCCCTCTTTTATCTAGTTTGGTCTCCTATCAATCATACAATTTTTCTCTCTTATCTTCTATCTTCCCGACGATGGATAATGAAGTTCCATCTAAAACGTTGAGACAAATAAAAATTCACACAGTCAAAACCAATTACGCACTGTAAAAACCACGTATCAACAATAGACAACCTAATCAATTTCACTATATACACATATACATTTATAAACAATTTTTAATCTATATTATTTTAACCCACATCAAAATTACAACATAATAACAACTTAAAATTGAAAATCAAATATAAACCTTACCCTAAACAAATCCAGACAATCTAAACTCATGGAGAAAATAAATACACCCCTGGTCTCCCTATCCCTAAAGCTAGGTAAGCCACTAGTACTATCGTTTGGTGGCCCTTGTAATGTGATGGTTATATCTAGACTTCACACCAAGTCAAGACAAGGAATTAAAAAGAATAAAAGAGCCCAAGTCAAGGAGACAATGCTATTCTAATCTTGGTTTGTGTGGTAGAGAGAGGTCCAACGAGTTGGATTCCTTCAAGTAGTGTACTCCCACAAAACAACTTGAGCACACTTTGTATAATGGCTTGCGACCCCACCTTAGAAAAATTTGTAAAGAAGTAAGTGGTGGAGTGGGGCCACTTTGGAAAAAGCCCTACAAAATCTGACAAATTGTGGGTCCCAATGAACAGTGGCCGACAAATTTTCCTTTGTGTGGTTCAACCATAAAAAAATTAATACTTTTAAAATTTATTTTTTAGTCATTAATTTTGCCTTGAGACTAATGTGTAAATGATTTGATTTCCTTATATGGTAAAAGAGTAATTTTATAGCACCAATGTAGAGCTTTTTGGAGGGTGTATATAAATTACTATATCTTGGTCTTGTGGAACCCTTGATCAGTGTGAGGAATTCAAACATGTGGTGCATGTATACAAACACAATTTTATTAGAAAAGTCTACAATGACTGCTACATCCGTGGCCTCTTGACTCTTGATTAGTGTGAGGCTTTTATTAGACATGTGGTTCATGTATCTAAGCCTTGATTGTTTGTAGTTTAGCCCATATTTTAATCCAAACTTCCAGTACAAGATAGAATCAAACTTAGATTGTCTATAGTTTAGACTCTATTACATAGTTCAATGGTGACCTTAACCTTTGGTATAATTTAGGCTAATCAAGGTTTAAATGATAAGGGTAATGTAGTGGTTATTAGTGTATTGTGAATTGGATGATTTGTGTAAGTCATAAGTAATTGTCGTCATTTTTTTTTTGTGTGGAGGTCATCCATAAATTATTTGTACCTATTGATATAGAAGTACGCATCTTTTTAGGTTGAATCTCTTCGACTAAAGCCAAGAACTGAGGGATATCCATTCTGCCAAATTTTCTCGGGACACGATCCCGACCTAATCAAAATATTAAATTTTTTAATCTATAAACAATAATATAAGTTTAAATATCAAAATATTAAAATTTTAATCAATGCATTTAGTGTAATATAATTATAAGAATGTATACTAATACTTTTAAGTTCTTTAAACAAACAATAATAAAGCAATATCATGAAAAAAATATTAAATTCGTCTGTGCTTCCGCAACATTTTCAAATGTTTAAATAGTAATAAGTAATTACTTAGATTGGAACATTTTCAAATGTCTAAATACTAATAAATAATTACAAGTAACTGGTTGATTTCTTAAAAGGAGAAATGCCACTTAGTATGTGTTGTGTTCTATATCATCATATGTGATACTTTAACTATTAAGATCTCTCTAATCTTGACTGGAGTTATAATATATATTTTTTTAAATGGTAGAAAAGTCAATATTGTTTTTTACACTACTTGACCATATGCATGCATTTATGTTGTTTCTTAAGTGTATTTAATTCAGTCTTTATAATTTATTTTTTTTAATGACATTTCACATTTTGTTTTAAATTCATGTTGGTGTACATCTCCCCTAGTGTGTTTTTAGGCATATTTCTATCCTTGACTTAGCCTTTTTCTACTCATGGTGCCATGGCTTTTCCTCCCATAATCCTTTTTGTGCAAATTAATGTTTCTTCTATCTTAGCCTTGTTTTATGGTGTTTGACCCTTTCAAGGGTTGAAACTATCTAGACACTAGCACGATGCATACACATTTGTGTGATGCACTAACAACTCATTGTAGTTTTCTTATTCATCAATAATTTCTAAGCCTTTTTCCACTTGCTACCTACCCAAGTTAGTGATAACCACTCAAGATGAATCTAAATGGATCTATAATTCCTTCACCTTTCATCCTACTTCTCATATTAAATCCAATCTCTCACATTCTCATTAATATCTCATACTCTCAAGCTATCTACAATATAGCTTCCTAAATGTGACATTGTCATTATTTTTTTTACTCTTATCTTCTCTATTTTCTTATTGTAATTGTAGCTTCCATTTGTAGTGCTAGATTGGCACCTTTGTATCTCATCTCCTTACTACTATCACTCTCTTTTATATACTAGTTTTGCATTGTCACTGCACTTTTGATTCCTATACACACTTAGGATAGGAGCACAAACATTATTTTTTTTATTGTTGGGACAACAATAGGGCTAATTTAGTGAAGAAAAGGTTAACTTTATGCTGAAAATAATTGATGCTTCAAGCTTTTAGGTCTAGTTTAATTGTATCTCAATCTAAGACATAAACTTGTGAAATGCATAGTGGTTGTATTCTCAAGGGTTATAGGTAATAAATTGAGAGGAATAAAATGTGACTTATTTAAAAAAATTAATTATAAAGGTTAAGTTCCATTCCTAAGAATTATTTTAAATTTTCTACAAGAACTATGTGTAAGCTACAGGGACTATATGCATGCAAAATTGTAAATTATTTCAAACAAACAAAATATTAGAAATACTTGAAGAAAATACTATACTTATAATTTTTTTATATAACTAGCTATTTATTTATCAAAGAAATAGAAAATTGAATACATGAGAGCTATTACAAATTTTTATGATCAACCTAAATGAAACCAATTAAATAGTATGCAGTTTATGATTTGCAGTCTCATTTAAAATGATAAAATGAAACTAAAGAAAAAATAACTAAATTAAAGAATAGAGAACAATGTCAATATCATTTCATGAGAGTGGACCCTCCTCTCATTCCATGAGGTGACAATTTTTTTTATGCCAAGCTCTTCAAGATTTAAAAATACTATTATCTATATTTCCAGCAAAAAATTATGTCAATATATCTCCCTATCCATTCCTATGATAAGGCTTATATAGCTTGCAACCTATAACCAATCATTTAAATATATATAAAGAGTTGTTGGCCTACGCCCACTTACCATAAAATCAAAATGCAATAATAAATTGATAAATAGTTATTTTTGGCTTATGACTATAATATCAAATAAAAAACCTCTATCAATTGCAACGACAAAAATAAATTAAATAGTTGCTCTTGGTCCATGACCATTCAAGACAAAGACCATTCAAGACAAAGATAAGTTATAACAAAAGATGTATTACTCAATACAAAAAGTAGCTATGAGTTTATCAACATCCTTCTCAACATATGTTACCCTTGATAGTATCCATGGGCTATAGGAAATTATATTTTTCCATCCTAGTTAATCACATATGCAAACTTAATAAATCATTACTTCTAAATAAATTATCCAAAGTTTATTTTATACTTGTGCAAACATATTAATATTTTTATTCCAGATAAACTATTAATGACAAAGATACAAGGTAAATTTTGAATTAAAATTTTATGAATTGGATAGATAAATCTAAGTAGGAATGGTCTTAATATTATCAGCATTTTTTAACCCATCATAACCCTTAGTTGAAGATGTTGCATGTCCTCATGCAACCTAGTTTACTACTTACAAAAGGGTATATGTCAAGGCTATTCTTTCTATTGTATAGAGGTTGACCCTTATAGGGTTGAGATGATTTAGTTATGCCAAGAAGCCTTCAAATCCTTAATTTGTTGCTCATGCTCTATGAGAGTTATATAGGGACCCTTTTCTTCATGTTGTCTTTTTTCTTCAAGCAATTAACTTAGTTGGATTTTGAGTTCTTCTATTTCATTTTTCTATTTTTTATTTAGTGAATATGATTCTTGATTTTTTCTTTTAATGGATAGATATCACTCTTCAATTGATTTATCTTGTCCCTCAATCCCTACATTTACTCTTTTTTTCTAAATAAATTTACTATCTTTCTTTAGATTTGTTCTAGGGATTTTGTACACAAGAAGACTGTGGATTTATAATGTCTTATTATCACTCCTTTAAAAGAGGAGTTTCATCTTCATGTGCAACAATTTGATAGGGGAATCCACAAGTTTTTATTCTAGTGAAACTATCTGACTATCATCTTTTAATAGAGGATATTCATACTCCTCTTCAAGAGTAACCACTGAGATAGTATTATCTTGATCATTTAGGGTAGGAGTTCCAATATTTGATGTTTTCTTGATCTGATCGTTTATAGCTTTCTCAACCTTTTCCACATATTTTGGTATCTTTATTCTCAGGACAATTTTTATTTTTATGTTTGATTAGGAGGGTGGCTAAGATATCCAAGTCTAAATCAAAGGATTCTTCTTATTCACTTGTGGCCATTTTTCTAGCAACAATGGTTGGATTCTATAATCATGTAGAGACTAGCGGAGAAACTTCATCCCTTGTTGATGACCACACTTTAATTTTCTTTTTATTTCTAGTAATTGGACACATAAATAAAATAGTGATAGATGAATTATTTGAGAATACTTCTTCATGAAGTGTTGTGTCATGAAACTTTGCTTTAGGATTTTTTTAAGGGTTTCTTTTTTAGAGGATTTATCTTTAGAAGTTTCATTGCTCCCTTGACTAAATTTCAACCATTCCTTGGGTGCTGAAATCTAAATTAACCCTTACATCACAATTAACTTAATAGGATCACAATGGGCTAGTGTATTTGCTAGACCTTTCTAAAACTCTATGTACATACATCTCAAATAATTTAATAAGAAATATGGTATATTTATATTTTTTGTGATGTAAATAACACAACAATCTATAGTGGTGGGAAAAACATATGCATACTTCCCCTCACAAGAAATATAATGAATAATGACCTTAGTTGTTCATCTCATGGTTTAGGTAATGAAGTATGAATTGTGCCCTAGCCAAGTATGATTTTGAGTTGCTCTCTAGGATTTAGGAACCATTGATGTGTAGTATTTAAGTTGGAACGAAGAAAAGATTTTGTAGGGAAGAATAATTCTCTTGTGATAGGAAAACCCATAGCTAGTATTATAACTTATAGATCAATTAGAAGAGAAATTCCTCACAAGGTTACCCTATCATCATGATATTTGAAATTAAACTCCATAAAAATCTAGTCATTATACCTACACAAGTTGTCAAATAATGAAGCTCATCCACCTTTTTGAAATATTTTGTATACTTTTTATTTGGCTTTCAATGCCTCTATATTTGTGGTCTCTTGTCTATTCCAGGTTCCACTCATATTAATAATGACAATTGACTGAATAAAGAGTGGGGATTTCTATAGCTAAAATGAAAAGAAGGGTTAAGAAGTAGTTTGAAAGTTCTTGTAGCAATGACAAGAATAATAGAAAAATGAATGTGACAACTTGGTCATAATGTTTCAGTAAGACTTGATGACTTTCATAATATGGTTAAAATTTCAAATAAAATATTTAGAATGTATGGAATGAGATACATGATACAAAAAATAAAAAATAGGCACACTCCTTCCAACTTGAGGTAAAAAATCACCTTGAGGAAGTGGATAAAATACCACATAATAATATATTTAATAGTTTAAAAGAATAAAGTAAATATAAAGGATTACCATCAATAAGATTTGATGGGATGGTAGTCATATGATGATGATGCAAATTTTATGGTACATGAGGTAATATAGTTGGTAATAGAAGATATAGGTTGAATTGACAAGAGTGACATCATTAAGATGAGTGTATCAACTTATGATGTGTAATAATGAAAAAGATTGATCCAAAGATGATATAATTTCCTATTCAACAACTGCAAACACTAACTTGTGATGTCCTACTAACATGTGTAGTTTGAAGTGACAACCCAATGATTATTAAGAGTTGATTAGTTATACGAGTTTCTAAAATTTAGACATGGAAGAAGCTAAAGCACAATACAAACCTATATACTATACTTTTAAATCTCACATATATATATATATATATTTCTTTTATTAGTTTTTTTTATAACAAAAGATCACTGGAAACTCAAATTTTAAGAGTTTTCCACTTAAGGGAATTATAAGAATGGTTTTCACCCCTAAGAATCTATTTTGGTTACAATTCATTAGAGACTAGTTTTCAAATTGTAACTATTTAAAGATGGTCAAAGGTTTTCATCGTATTTTATTACTTAAAAAAAATATTTATATCAAATAAATTGTCTAAAAGGAACCCTAAGAGGTGATAGGAACTCTATTAAACATATGAAGTTCCTTTGATAGGTAAAAAATGAAACTACCTTTTTTAATTGACTTCTTGTGGAGCTTAAGATAATGACCATTAAAAAATAGAGCTATATGATAAGGGTCCACAATTTTAAGCTTGATTTCACCATTTTTATAGACAAATTCAATCTCATAAAACCCTAACCATTGTGTGTGGAATTTGACTTTGAATTCCTAAAATATAGAATCATGTCAAAGAGAATATTATCATTGAAACACCTCTTATTGAAAGAGAGCATCCTAACATATTTTATCTAAATAATGGAGTTGTTTAATTCTTACCTTTTATGAATTAGTAAGATTCAAATCCAATTCCAAAGTATTTTATAAATTATTAATTTCAAAATCTATAGGGAATGCTATCTTCTTACCATAGACAATCTCATAAGGTATAAAACTATTGGTGGTCTTCCATGTTTTTGATTGAGTAAGCAGGGTAAGCTCATATTGTGTTAGGAAGTCAAGCTACCCAATATTTTTTATGAAATTATATAGTCTTGACAAGAATATTCTCAAGTTCTTTTTCATGATGATATATTATGGTGATGAATTACAATGTTGAATCTTGTACTCATAGACTAAGAAAATAATAAGATCTAAAGTTAATATAGTCATTGATCTACAATTTCCTTTGATACACCAAATTATATTGAAATTTTAGTATACCATAACTCAACTAATTTTTTATCATAAGAATAATTTAGTGCTACAACCTCAACCCACTTAGTTAGATAATTTATAGAAACCAAATTCTATTCCTTGTTCTTAGATGGGGGGTTAATGGGTCTAATAGAGTCAAACACCCATTTTTTAGATGGTTCTATGGATAAATAAGATTGAAGAGGAATATCATCTAAATACATGGGTCAAACTATGTGGTAAAATTTATAACATTTTTAAAAATATCTCTTGCAATCTTTGTGGATCATAGTCTAGTAGTATCTTGAAGTAAGAATCCTGGATATTGTGCATTGTACTACAAAGTTTCCTACACAGTTTAGTATGACATGATTGAAGTATGTTGAAGATATTATATTCAAATGCACATTGAAACATGAGATTATATATTCTAATGTAAAAGAGAAGTCCATTAATCTATGTGTATTGACTACTAAGCCCAACAAGTTTTCTTTGACCCTCTAGAGAGAAATATAAGGGAAACTATCATGTAAGAAAATAATTGACAATATTAGTAAACCAAGGACTTTTAATAGAGATTATAAATAGGTTCTTATTAAGAAAATCATTATCAACTAGAAAATTATCATTATTATATATTAATCAGAATAGGATATCTACAAGAACACTCTCACAACTAGGTTTGTCATGTATAATAATATAAAATTATTGTAATAATAATAACCATGTAATGAATTTTTCTAGTTATAATAGGTTTATTCATTAAGAAACAAATAATATAATGATCACTATGAAAAAATACCTTATATTATGTAACATAATGATGAAACATATTAATGAAATATATAATAGCTAAGAATTCTTTTTCTATAACTATATAATTTACTATAGCACTTATAATTTTTCTTCTTCTATAATAGATAAAATAAAAGATAATAACATATTATTTTCCTAACATAGGCCCCATTGAGATGTTAGAGGCATCTATATGAATATGAAATGGTAATACCCAACACTCATATCACTAGAGTGGTTGTAAAATTTCCCTTAATGGTATCAAAAGTGTGTTGACATTCTTCAATGCAATTGAGATGATTATCCTTTCTAAGAAAAACAAAAACTAGTGAAGTAATTATATTGAAGTTTTGAAATTTTGGTTTTGTCGTGGTCTTCAAGTCCAATCCTAATTTGAGTATACCCACTAAAACTATGTAGACTAGAAAATAACTTTTCCCTGTACAAGAGTATTACAAATTTTTGAATGAAAGGTAATGTAAAATGGTCTCATTTTCTTGCTTTCTTATGAGATATATAGTAAAAAAATATATTTTAAATTTACCTCCTTTATCTTTGATCAAAATTAATGGTGAAACCCACTAACTATCTAAACTGGGGTAAATGAATCCTACATTTAGTAATTTTTATAAAAAAATTCTTTAACAATTTCATGTAGAATAAGATTCAATATTTTTTCTATTTGTCTCAGTAGATGAATTCATTAATCTATATAAATATGTTATGAGTATGTAACGCCCCGCCACGTAACCCTAGAGGTAGATGCAACAACAATGAAAGTGTAACAATTTTTTTTTAAAAGAGTAATTAATAACAAGTAAAGTGAACTACACTTAATGCATACATCCTCTAAGGTACATGACAACGCTTACATTTGAATCCCATAACATACATAAGTATACAAATCCATATCATATAAATAATACTCATGAATTAAAGAACATACATCCAATAATATAAAACTCATCTCGCAAGATAAAAAGTACATAAAAGATCCTTCCATAGATTACATTCATTCCAAATAAGAGTTACAAGCTCATTTCCAAAATGAGGTAGATCATACCATAATGTTACAATTACAAAGATACAAGAATCTTCCTCGAATACAAATGAGGAGTGGTACATATACAAAAGTATCCAACTGATACAATAAATCATAAGAAATGGTACAAAGCAATAGGACACACAACTCTCCAATCTGGAAGATCTCGCCATCACAAACATGAAAAGAAAACCCAACAGTGAAAGGTGCACATTCCACCCAACCAAGTGGTACCCAAAGGCCCACCCACATGCTAGGAGATAGTAAAAGAGCTTCCTAGGAAAAACCAACAACCTCTAGACATAGGAAAAACACATGACTAAACCATACAAATACAACACTTAATATAAAGGTTACATTGCTTTCAGAGTAAAACAATCAAGTACATCATGAACAAAACAATTGTTATCATATGAGGAGTGTCATCACATAGCTGCATGGATTACCCTGGCAGATCTTCCTAGTCCCCGACCCCCATTGAGAGCCACTCCCCTACTGATATCACAAGGATCTAATCCAATACCCAAGGATAAACACAGTGCACAAAACCGGATAATAAATCCCAATCCAAAATATGAGAGGCAATACATCCTCATTCATAGTAACCGGGTGTTTAACAGAATTACAACCAAGTGCACTACCCAAGGGAAATCAAAGGGCTGAACCATAAATCACAACAACCCCCAATAAAAATACTATGTTTGGAAGACTTACAAACTCACAACTAACATATTTCCCAAACGTACGAAAATAGAAGAAATCACAATTATAAAGGCAATTCAGGCATAGTAATTAAAACTAATATTAGGATTTCATAATTCCAATTTCCATGTAAAGAAAATACAATAACACATTGCTTGAAATAATTCTACTAAATGAAATTTTCATTTACAAACAATAGAGGAATTAAATCAAATTGTTTATTTCAATTTCCCACATCATATCAATATCAAATTCAATATCCTCTATTAAATTATTTCATTTAAATCATCTAATTGTGCTTTTGCATGCATTTATTTAAAATATCATTTATATATATATATATATATATATTAAATATATACAATTATATATATTATTTAAATATTTTACATCTAATTACAAATTTCCCAACTAATAATAAAAAAAAATATATAAATTATATAAATATATATACATACATATACATACCTATATACATACATATAAATATATATGTGATTATATATTTATATACATGTATTTATGTGTATATAAATATATATAATATACTTTATATTTAAAATAAAACCAAATAAAATAATATAAAAATCAGAATCTTTAATAGGCAGACGAAAAGGTTTCAAAAGCCATTTGAAATGGTTGTTGGCTACTACACAACAACACTGACGTCCATTGAAGGGGCACAGGTTTGTGAAAGCGCCGCCCCTACAACGTCGCTTGCCTATGGGGGTGGCAGTGGGGGTAGCCCCTCCCCCGGCCCCCAATAAAAATACTAATATATTTTTTTTAAATGCAACCCTGCGAACCAAAAATTCGTGTACAAAAATCTTCAGGTACAAAGTTTTTTGAAAATAAAATCTCTTTAGAAGATTTGTAAAAATACAACATATATATATATGTGTGTGTGTATATATATATATATAAAAACAAACAAATAATTGTTCCTGTTGATGCAAAAGTTTGCAGGCAACAACCTTATGGGAAACTTAGCTATTAGGGGACTTGTGTGTGTAGCTAAGTTACCTCCGAGATTTTATCGAAGTCGGCTCTTCATTTTTTAATGGGGGGAAGAAAAGGGGAAGAAGATAAACATAAAATAAATAGACCTAAACTAAGGCGATGTGCCAAACCTGTAATGAGATAAGTAAGCACAATGCTAAACAAAGGCTCAGGTACTAATTAGAGTATATCAAATAGATAATTCCCAGTGCTGCAAACATAAGAATATCAAACCATTTGCATAATATAACCCATATAGAAGAAGCTAACACAAAAGAGTAGCAACATGAATTGTATTGTGCTAAGCTATATAAAGATTACAAAAGCTTGAAATATATACGAATGCTTCAGAAAATACGAGCACAGTTTAATGTCCTATTGAATTCTTGAAACAAAGAGGCTGAATAGAATGGCATAGTCTGTGAGTTCAGATTTAAATCAAACACTACAGAGGCTAATTCTCAATGCTAGAAAAACTTGTCCATCTAACAACCACCAAAAATGAAGAACGAGCTGCTTAAATAAGCCAACCCATTGCCTGAAAATTCCAACAAAAAAGATGCTCCAACGAAGCTTGACAAACGCCATGTGGAAAGCTCCAACGAAGCCACCCATACAAAAGAAGGAATGACCACATGCCAATAGGGGCACTCCGAGGAGAGATGGGCCACACGGCAGCAAAATAGAAAAGGCATGCAACGGCAAAATGAAAGTGTTTGCAACAACCTTCGAGCAAAAAAAATGGATGCACGAACAATCGCCACGTGGCAACAAGATGAAAACAACTACAATAGACCTCGAGCAAAAAATAATCGATGCCCGAACAAATGCCACATGAAAAGCTCCCAACAAGAGTAATTGTGGGGTGGCCCCCACTTGAACAAAAAGCAAACCATCGAGATGTGCAATGTGGCAAGCAGACGAAGCCCAACCAAGAAGAAAAGGAAGCATCCAAAGGGAAGCCTCGAGAGGACGCCACGCAACAGGCAACCGAAGCTTGCCAAAAAGAAGAAGAGGCATCTCAAAGGGAAGCTCCGAGAGGATGCCACGTGGAAAGCTCTCAACAAACTACGAGAGGCATCAGAAAGCTGCGAGCGACATCAGAACCAGAGGCAAAGCTGCGAAAGAAAGAAAAATTGTGAAGGAACATAGCGGTACATGAATAAATATTCATAGCTTGGCGACTCACATGGGCATTTCACCTGCGGAATGAGAATCCCAAAATCTCTGTTTTTCTTCATTTTATCTCATTTCCTTGTATCAATGTGGTTGCTGATTTAAGAAAGCACTGAGAATGGCCCAAAACAAAAAAAGTAGGGAAAATATATACATATTTACACACCCACTACAAAAGATGAATTAGTTGAACTTCTTGAGGTGTATTCCATTAATTGGAATACCCAAGGCTTTGCCCTCCACTGTTTCCAACTCAAACGAGTTGTGCTGCTTGCACTGTGTCACTGATACATTTGACTCCAAATGCCAAAAAAAGTTCATCAAAATTTTGATGAAATTTATTCAGAATTATTTCGTCGATTTTTCAACGAACTTTGAAATGTCGAAATTCTGACCCAACCGACGATGTTGGGTCAAAATTTTGACGTTTCAAAGTTTGTCGAAAAATTGACAAAATAATTTCGACAAAAGTTTGTCAAGATTATGACAAACTTTCGTCGGAATTTGGAGTCAAATGTATCAGTGTGTGATTTTGAATGGTCCCTCCTAGAGACTATCAAACTTGCCATGTTGATCGGGCTTTGCTCCGTGCTCGTTTAATTTGAGCACCAAGTCTCCACATTGCAGAATTTGGTCAGATGTTTTCTTGTCGAACTATTTCTTTACCACCTACTGGCGGTTAGTCATTGCCTCGAGAGCATGCTCTCGTTTCTCCTAAGCCTCAAGCAATTCTTCCAACCACACCTCCATTGCTCCATTTTTCTCAATCTCAAGAGACTTGAGTAATTGGATTGCAGGGATTTCCATAGAGATGGGCAACAACGCCTCCATCGCATATACTATCTCTTAAGGAGATGTTCTCAATATTTGCTTGCGCATGATACGGTCTACCCATAGTGCTATCCGGAGGTGTTTATGCCACTCCCTTTGATGTTTCAAACCTATCCTCTTGATCAGCCAGAGAAGATTCTTGTTCGTAGATTTGGCAAGGCCATTTTCCTATGGGTAGTAGTTGGAGGATGTCTTTAGGAAGACTCTGCATTTTAGCACAAATTGGCTGACTTTGGAGCCAAGAAAGGCTCTAGAATTATCTGAGATAATTGTCTTTGGTGGGCCAAAATTGGCTACCAGTTCTTCAAGGAAGTTCACAATTTCTGCTTCGGTTGCATTTTTCAAAGGTACAAATTCAATCCACCTGGTGAAATAGTCAGTGGCTGTTAGGATCCATCTATGTTCGCTTGATGAAATCGGGTTGATCATGCCAATTAAGTCGAGACCCCATTGAGCAAATGGCTCTTCCACTACAATTGGTTTCTGTGGCATGGCAACATTTTTCATTTTCACAACAAAAAATTGACACGTTGCAAGACCTCACCAATGAATACGAGTCCTTAAATAACGTCGACCAAAAATAACCAGCACACATAATATTGAATGCAGTAGTTTTTATTGAAAAATTCCCTCCAACTGGGCCACTATGGTAATGCTCCAATATCCTTTTTGCTTGCTCTTATGTCACACACCTTAGCAAGACACCATTGAAGTTCCTCTTGAAAATAACTCCCTCCAAGAGTACATAGCCATTATTTTGCAGTCAATAAAAATGCCTTTTAAATGAGGGGAGGTCAGCCAGGTACCTTCTTGTTTGTGTGAAATTAATTCTACCATCCAACCAATCGTCTCTAGAACTCTCTTCATTCAGCAGTACGGGTTTTGGGACTTCAACCTCAGTGATTGCTTCGTTGTTTCTAGCCAAATATTCACACAGTCCCTTCCCTTTCACAGTCTTGACTAGCTTGATCTCGATGTCATACTCCAGAATCTTGGTTATCCAGTTAGCCCAATTCTCAGTTATTTCACCCTCCATAATATATCCATGCACGCTAAGGTGCAATGCACAAAAAATCAACTTGTTGCATGATATGAGGTGCCGAAACTTCTTCAGCCCCTTTACAATAGCAAAATCTTGCTTCTCCACAAATTTGTACTTTACCTCATAATCTTTTAGAGTGCGCAAATAGAAGGCGATGGGAAATTCTCTTTTATCTTCATCGTCTTTCTGCATAAAGACAATAGCGATACTCATGCTACCACCAAAGATGTACATGAGGAAGTCTTTCGACAAATCCGGATTAACCAACACGGGAGTAGAAGAGATGACTTCTTTAATCTGTTTGAAAGATTTTCTGGCTTCCACTGCCCATTTGAAAGCTTGGTCTTTCTTCAACAACAATGTGATGGGCTGAACAATCCCTAGAAATTTTGGTATGAACAGAATGATGAGGTTAACCTTGCCCAAAAAAGATTGAACTCCTTTTTTGTTGATGGGAAAAGGGAGTTCTTTGATCGCTTTAACCCTTTCTGGGTCGATGGCAATACCTTCCTTCGAGATGACATAGCGCAACAACTTCCCTTGTGGGACCTCAAACACACATTTCTTCAAGTTTAGAGAAATCCCAAACTCCTGGCACTTTTGGAAGACAAGCTCGAGATGATCAAAATGATCCTCAACAGATTTTGAGAAAATCGTCAGGTCATCTAGATAAATAAGAATGATCTCATTAATCAAATCCTTGAAAGAAATATCCATGGCTCATTGGAAAGTGGCTCCAAAATTTGAAAGTCTGAAGGGAATTTTAGCATAAGAATATGTTCCCCACTTGGTGGTAAATGCCATTTTGTGCTAGTCCTCCTCCTTCACCCAAATTTGATTGTAGTCAGAGAAACCATCTAACATTGAAAACATCTCGAAACCAGCAACTGTTTGCAGAATTGCGTCCATGGAAGGCATAGGGTAGTGGTCCTTCAAAGACGCCCTATTTAGGTCTTGAAAGTCAATGCACATTCGTATATCACCATTCTTCTTCCGGACCGACACTAGGTTAGACACCCAAGTACTATGCTTGATTAGGAACACTATCTGGGATTCAATCAACTTCTTTAATTCCTGAGCCATTAACGACTTGATCTTTGGGTTTACTAGCCTCTGCTTTTGATGCATGGGTTTTGCTCCTTCTAGTAGCTCAATGATGTGTTGGATAATCCCAGGATCATATCCCTTAAGATCATCATATGACCATGCTACCACACTCAAATACTTCTCACAAAAATATTTCAACCTTTCTTTATTCTTCTACGAGACTCCTTTTTTGACCTTAAGATTTTTATATCCTCCGATGTGCAAATCGACGTAATCGCCTTTATCAGCTACAAACCTTCTTTTGTCATTTCTTGCTTCATCGAAATCAAACAGACTCTCGAGAGTAACCAAACCTCTGGGAAGCTTGTTTGATTTAAGCTGGACCACATGATCTTCATAGGGCTCAACGATCTTTGGCTGTAATCTGTCAACAAATTCTCTGGATAGTTGGAGGAATGATGTGATATGAGCATCACTATCAAACACTTTCCAGTTTTGATCATTATTTGGAATTCCAGGCCACACGATCACTCACATTGAATGTTTGTTATCAATTAACTCGAAAGTTTGCTCAAATTGAGATCTAACTATTGCCATTCAATCTGCTTTGGAGTTCTGCCCTCTAGGTATGGCTTGGAAGTTGAATGCCTCAAAGCCTTCAATCAGGTCCTAGACCCTATGTCGGTATGATCACATCTGGACATTCTTGGTGGTTGATAGCCCTCGGATTTGGTTAACCACCAATTCTTAATCTTTGAACACCTGTATTTGCTTTGCACCCATTCATTCTGCTAAACGCAAGTCGTGGACAAGGCCCTAATACTCTGCTTTGTTGTTCGAGCATGCAAACTAGAAATGGTATGACCTCAGGGTCTTTTCTTTGGATGGAGATACCAAACATATTCTGGCGCCGACTCCTACTCTGCATCTTGCTCCATTAAAGTGCAAGGTCCATAACTCTAAGGTCCCTTCACTCCCAGACTCTTTAGTCACTCTAAGCATAATCTGATCCTCCTCATGTATGACTTATGTTCCCAGCCTAGTTGCATGATAATTGCCAAAAGGGTTTGTGCTTATAAATTCATTCAAAAGAGCTTCTTCATTTTTAGTCTGAGAACTTCTTGTTTCTTCATCCTCAAGAAGCTTACCATTGGACATCTCTTCTAGGGTAATTGAGGTAAGTGCTGCCTCAAAATTGATCATGGCTTCATCAAACACATGGTCATAATGTAAAGTCTCTGACAATATCTTCATCTTAGCTCCATGTTTGGTTCTTAGGATCAGGTGCGACCGGTCTAGAGAGAGGTAACCTCCAATATTTGTAGTGAATTCTTGGGACATACATATCCAAAACAAAGGAGGGATGTCAATGAGCACGATGTCTTGGTTCACAGTAATGTTGGGGCAAGAAAACAATGTCATAGGCAATCCTTTGATTACTCTGACGGTTTCAACCTTGTTCCCGTCAAGTTGCATGACTCCATTCTTAAGAGGCTCGTATTTAAGTCCAAGAGCTTCAGCTACTTGCTTGGGCATGACAGTGGTGCTAGCACCAGAGTCAACCATACAATTATGCAATAGTTTTTTACCAATGATAAGTGTTAGAAAGAAAGGCTTGGGTTTAGGCTTACCCTCTTTTCTGACCTGATTTTCCATTGATTGATTTTTTAGAACTTTGTCCGGTCCTGGATTGGCTGTTTTATCTTCTGAGGGTTGCTCGATCATCTTCATGTCCTCTTCTCCTGATAATGCCTTCTGCAATAGCATCTTTTGCTCCGGGATGGCCAAGATATCCCACAAAGAAATATTAGTAGAAGATTTCTTTAGCTGTTCCACCAAATTGAATGGAATTCATGACTGATGAGCTATGGTAGTTGGTTCCTTCTGTCTTGTAGTTGGTGCATCTGACTATTTGGCAACTACCGAGGTGGTTGTGGGAACTTTCACTTTTGGAGGGGGTGGACTCTTAGGACCTGGAACAACGGCCCCATACTTCTACGGAACTAATGATACAGTCGCTGATGGACTGGGTGTTGGATTAGCTGACCCTTTAGTTTGCAAGGATGTGAATTCTCCAGTGAGCCTCTACTTGGAACGAGTATTGTAATCTAGTTGTACTTGTGGCGCTTGGGTCACCAAAATGTCATTCGGGTATGCCAGCTCCTCTCCTTCCATCAGAGAAAAGAGTGCTTGGTCTGGAGCTATCTCTAGCTCTTGCTCTATAGACATTCCTTGCATTTGAGTGGTGAGAACCACATTCTCCATTTGCTGAGAGGAATATGTATGACCTCCAAAAGCAGGCATGATGCCTTGACTACGTTGCTCTGCTATCTTCTGTTGTAAATTCCATCGTGGGAAATTTTGGGACATGTGTGCATCATTGCAAGGGAACCACCATGGATTAATCTCCTCGACAATATTATTCTGTCCCGCTACCAACTCTTTACTCGAACTAGGATGGATAGTCTGCATCGGCATAGTCACGGGCATGATTTGCTGGCTTTGTTGAGCTTGGGTATTACGGCATGATCTATCCTGCCATTGATTCTGCTGAAAAGGAGGTTTCCCACTTTGGTAGTTTTGGTAAGCAGGCTTCTGGTAGGTATATAGTTGCTACTTCATACTGGTTAACTCATTTTTCATGCTTCAAAACTTCTCCCTCATGTAGTTCACTTCGGCCGCTAGGGGGTTAGGCACTGGAGCCAAGCTCAACGTCGTTCTCGAGTACACAAACATAGATTGGGGGGGCATGGGAGTGCTGGTTGAAGCTACCTCTGGTTTTGCTGTGGTCGATTCTAGGAACAATGGCATGATAGGTCATGGTGCCAACTTTTTGGTAGCAATAAGATTGTTCTCTGTGGTGATGACAAGGCTATATGCATCGGGTAAGGTATTCCCTCTGAGAGATTGTAGCATCATAGAAATATCAACATTTATAGACTTCAAATAGAACATGAACAACAAATCTGGAGGTGGTCGACTACCGATAGGGACCCTCTACCAAGTCAAATGAAATCGAGTATTGAAATAGGCCAAAGCTTCATGAGGAGCCCGCTTTATATGAGTCAGTTGGTGATATAGTGAAGATCTGTCGCCATTATTTGAGAAGCGCTCATAGAAAGGATCCCCAAGTTGATCCCAAGTGCCAATTGTATTAGCTGGAAGAGTACGATACCAGTCCAATGCCTTCCCTCTGAAAGAGGCTGCAAGCAACCGCAAAGCCATGTTCTAGTTAGTAATTCCATGGACCAAACATACATCGACCACATCTTGCAAGTGCTCTATTGGAGTTTTTGAATCATCCCCAGTGAACTTTGGGACAACCTTTAAAGAAGAAGTTGGGATTGGAGCCCACACTATAGGTGGTATAGGGGCTATAAAACTACCAGCATCCCAGGCTACAAAATTTCTAGCCATCTGCGCTAGGGGTGGAGGAGGAGTCAGAGGTGAAGTGTTAGCCTGTTGAATTCTCGCCTTGATTGAAACCAATGGTCGTAAAAGTAGGCTAGGAATTATTGTAGTTTGAGACCTAGTGATGGGCCTATGGCTCATAAACGCCTTTGATTTACGGGTGTTTTAGTTCGTCCCACGGGGCGTGCCAGAAAAAGTTCCAAATGGCCAATTTAATTTCACAAATTTTCCTATGTAAAATATATACAAAATTTTCCTAGAGAAGCAAGTTGTACAATAATTTTCTCTAGGAGAATATTTTCAAATTTTACAGATGTTTTCCATTTCTTCTAGAGGTTTTCAATATCCCAGACAATTTAAACTAACTGGAGAAAAAACAAAACAAAACAAGAATCTTCTACAGGAAGATCTTTTCTAAATCCAAACGAGATTTTCCACAAATTGGTAGGAAGATTTTAAATCCATTCCTACAATTTTTTTCCAAATCTTCTATTGTTTTCCCTTTGGGAATTCTAATGTTTAAAACAATTTCCTACAGAGGCTCTAAAACATTTACGATAATTTTCCAAGCCCATACTAATCAAAGCTTAAAACAATTTCTATAGAAGCTCTAAAATTTCACGATAATTTTCCAAACACGACAATATTTCAAATTTACAAAATATCTTAAAGCTTCTAAAACAAATAACATATTCCTCTTGTACATGCAATCTTTTCCAAAACAACAAATTATTCTAATAGCCTTTCCAATTTGAAATTAAATAAAACAATTAAAGAACCTGTTTCCAGACGCTTGAGAAAATGATGTTTGAAGTAGAGCTTTGCCTTCAGATTCCAATTTACCAAAGCTTCTTCCAACAAAGTCAAAGCTTTTTCCATATTATTCACTTTTCCAGAAAGATAAAACAAAACTAGAGCCAAATTTTCTCGAGAACTTTTTCCCCAATTTTCCAACAACCATTTTCAACCACAATCTTCAACCACCATTTTCAACAACCTCTTCCAAATTTTTAACAACCTCCCCCCAAAATATCTTCTCTTGTTCCGTGAAGTAGCCTCTTTCCTCTTTTAGTTAATTCAAATATTCTCTCTGAGAATTAATTTTCGAACAATAGTGTTTAAATTTTTCCAACACATGTCAAAATTAAAATATCTTCTCAACCAATTCACAAATAATTCCTCTATATATTTTCTAACATATTTATGTCTTTAATAATTCAAAATTCACATATTAATTTCTATTTAAAGTTAATCTAGTTAATTTAATCACTTTATAAAATAAATTTAATCTCAAAGATTAAATCACTTTACAGAATAAATTAAATTAAATACAAAACTTCTATCACAAAAATTAAGATTAATTAAATAATCACTTAAAAATATTATAAGCATTAATTTCCCACAAAGCAGACCTTGCAAAATAAATTAAACAACAAGGCCAATAGGAACAATATGACAACTAAGTAAAACAAAAACAAAGACTGATGACACACTGTGACTAGGGTTGTGTTTTGACAAGGAAACCCAGTTACTATCTCCCAATCAACTAATCTATTGGGCAATGGATACACTCAAACCTATGAATCCAGGTGGAGTCGATGTATTGTACCTGTAATCTTGCAATCAAACATAAAAAATATGCCATACATATATATACCATGAACAATCACATCGTAAAGAGAGAATCGCGGAATCGCAAGGCACTCGCAAGCGAGTGATGCATTCCCATTCCCTTCACCCATACAATGTCACATCAAAACTAAACATCAATAAACTACAAACGAGCATATATCAATATCAACTCAAATAACAACTATGTTAACTAGAAAGCATGTCATAAACAATAAGCGTTAATAAAGTGTTCCATAACATCACAATATAAAAACCATCATCACTCCAATATCAGCGATCAAATAGAAACAACATAGTATCATGGTCTAACAAAGTAAAAGCACTATCTAAAGACATAAACAAATCAGAGTAAAACACTATCAAAAAATATGAGCAAATCAAATGGGTGCTACATCCTCCCCCATAGGTTTAGGCTTACTCCTGGAAGCCTACAAACACACATAGTAAAAAATCCATATGATAACACATAATCAAATTGTTCCAAACCTAAATAACTCCATACATTAACATAAAAACAACAGTAATTAGAGTCATAATCATCCAAGCCAAATAAACTAGCAATCCATACAAACCAACATGGTGAAGCAACCACCAAAAAAGTCTCAAAAACACTTAACTTATCATAACAAGTGTCAATGTAGAGAAAACAACACTAAAGGAACTTCCTTAGTCTCTTGTACTGCAATATTTCCATGGGATCCTGAATCAGCTACCTAACCGCTACCAGTAATCTCCACCTCTATGCCCAGATGCTCTACTCGGTGATGATCAACTGCTGCACTCGTCCTATGGGACCTTCCTACGTCATTCCTCACTAGCTCTGTGGTCGCTGACTTGCGATTGAATTCAAGTGTGTTCCTCTAAGGAAATTGTCTAGCTATGTGGCCCTATTGACCACATGAGAAACATCCAGTACCCCTGCTGAAACCTCTGCTACCTGAAGGTCTAGTAGACTATTGAACACTACCCTAGTTAGCTATAGACTGAGTGCTCTATGCAGGCTACTCCTGATGGTTACACTTATTACTCCACCAGTTACGGTTCTTCCTAGAATAAAAACCATCATCACCTAGAGGAGATTGTGAATCCTTATGTTTAGACCCAGAGTGTTGTTGTTGTTGACCACCCTCTTGTCTAGGGCCTAGCTAGGTAAGAATATCCTCAAGAAAAGAGTGGAATTGAGGACCCAGGTGCTCCTCACAATCATTCTCATGGGAACTCTAAAAAGAAGTGTTCAGACTATTGACTCAATGACCACCTCCCTTAGGAATCCTACACACAACACCAAAGAAATGAGTCAAAAACAATACAACGAGGGTAACAAAAAGGAAAATATAGAAACTCAAAAGTCAAGCACCATATACATGATTTAACATACATTAATCACATACACACCAATGCACATCACCAAAAATCATATCACAAGGCCACACATGGGTCCATTTGGACACTGTAAAGCAACATACTAATCCATGATACATAATCCATGAGCCAAGAGCCAATATCCATCTCACATAATCTATACCTCACACTCTATGGCTTGATGGTGTTAGGCCACACACATGGTGAGACCATCCAAACAAGACCACAATGACCTATCTCTTGTTGTATAAGGTGATTAGCCTTCAAGAGATGGTCATCACACATAGGTGGGTAGTGGGTCCTAGTTGAGTAACAACCTCACATACCCCCATCCTCAAGGTTCCCTGTGTCTGCTTCCTCGTATACACTCACCAAATCTTCATCATATGTCCTTGGAGAGGATTCACAATACGACACATTGTCGATATTGAACACAATAAATATAAACTAGTTTAGCCACCAAGGTCATAAAGAAGAGCAAATTAAAATTCAATTTCAACAATAAGGCAATAAATGTGCACAATTTCAACACTAAATCTAATATAACCACAAGGTTTACAAGAAAATAAGATCACAAGGTGTGGATAAACCATCACAATCAAATATAACAAGGTGTCGACCATCACAATCAACAAAAGTTCATCAATAACCATAAAGAAAGTCCACAATATTTAAAATTGCACTATACAACACTATGTGACTAGATACTAGCCACCAAACGACGAAGGAGGGAACAACATCAAGCTATAATAGTAGCCCACATGTGGTGTGGAGTGAACACACCATCCACATAATCGTGTCATCACATGACATGGTCATACGCTAGTCGGGGAAGGAACACACTGGTCGCATGCTGCATGGCAGCATGTTTGTGGCTCCGCGGAAGTAAGCATGCGCAAAAGATACCCTGCATAGCGATACCTCATGGGGAAGGCACACGTAGGTACTCACCATAGCCAAAGGTATACATGGATAGGACATACCCATATGCTATCCGACCCAACACTATCAAAAGAAAACATGAGTATCCCTCTATAAGTGTGCGAGGCCCCATTACACTCATCACCCAAGTAGGCTATCATAACACAATCTCATAGTGCGCCTTCACATTTCTATGCATGTGGCATCGTGTAACACAACATCATCACCAACACTATGTCAGAACATCAGTGGGGTGTGGCATCGTATCTATTGTATCATTTTAGAACACGTGCAGATACAATATATATATAATGCATATAAGATTATATCAATATGGGGCTACTCAAGCTTCACCTCTCATACAGATGAGGTTGTCTTGCTAGTGCTAGCTCAATGTCCCTATGGACGACTAGGCATATACTAACAAACCAAAGCTGTTGTACTCAAATCCATGGGGATTGGGCTAGCACATATGGATCAAGTATCCTAATCCATCATAAGGGAAAGTAGTGGGTACGTTTCCTCGGGGTTGGTTGAGCTGAGACCGCTTTACACTGCAATATGTGTATGATGCAAACTCCACCCAAGGAACTTTGTGGCTGCTACTACCCCTTCATGGATTGAGGGGCTAGAGAACCAAAAGAAAAGAATCTATGAGACTAACTTTTGGTTACTCTTATATATACGTTTCAACCACATGTGGGTTGGCCCTCAATCAGGTAACAAACATGCAAACACACATAATGGTATGGTTAATCCCACACCAAAATACAACTTTTCCCCATGGATGGGTACCCAGTGTCACCATCCCATGGACACACAAATCAAGTACAGGGTATTCACAATACTCAACCAATGCACAGTTACTTGTTCCTCGCATTTATAGGGGGGTACAATTACATAAAAAATTCCATAAGTACATCTACTTCCATAACCCATGTGATACATATTATTAATTTTCATCCATAACCTTTCATCTGTTTTCTTTCACTCTACTCTTTTCCACAGAGCACATGATGATAAATGTCAATGCCATGAACACCTTGATCAATTAACAACTCCATTAACAAGTTCACAAGGGAAACATAGTGGGATCATATATACCCAGAGTACCCAGTGTATGAACCTAGGCTCTGATACCATGTGTAACACCCCACCACGTAACCCTAGATGTAGATGCAACAACAACGAAAGTGTAACAATTTTTTTTTAAAGAGTAATTAATAACAAGTAAAGTGAGCTACACTTAACACATACATCCTCTAAGGTACATGCCAATGCTTACATTCCAATCCCATAACATACATAAGTATACAAATCCATAGCATATAAATAATACTCATTAATTAAAGAACATGCATCCAATAATATAAAACTCATCTCACAAGATAAAAAGTACATAAAAGATCCTTCCATAGATTACATTCATTCCAAATAACAGTTATAAGCTCATTTCCAAAATGAGGTAGATCATACCATAATGTTACAATTACAAAGATACAAGAATCCTCCTCGAATACAAATGAGGAGTGGTACATATACAAAAGTATCCAATTGATACAATAAATCATAAAAAAAATGGTAAAAAGCAATAGGACACGCGAACTCTCCAATCTAGAAGATCCCGCCATCATGAACATGAAAAGGAAACCCAACAGTGAAAGGTGCACATTCCACCCAACCAAGTGGTACCCGAAGGCCCATCCTCGTGCTAGGAGATAGTAAAAGAGCTTCCTAGGAAAAACCAACAACCTCTAGACACAGGAAAAACACATGACTAAACCATACAAATACAACACTTAACATAAAGGTTACATTGCTTCCAGATTAAAACAATCAAGTACATCATGAACAAAATAATTGTTATCATAGGAGGAGTGTCATCACAAGGCTACATGGATTACCCTGGCAGATCTTCCTAGGCCCCGAACCCCATTGAGAACCATTCCCCTACTGAAAACACAAGGATCTAATCCAATACCCAAGGGTAAGCACAATGCACAAAACCAGATAATAAATCCCAATCCAAAATATGAAAGGCAATACGTCCCCATTCATAGTAACCGGGTGTTTTTAACATAATTACAACCAAGTGCACTACCCAAGGGAAATCAAAGGGCTGAACCATAAATCACAACAACCCCCAATAAAACTACTACATCTGGAAGACTTACAAACTCACAACTAACATATTTCGCAAATGTACGAAAACAAAAGAAATCACAATTATAAAGGAAATTCAGGCATAGTAAATAAAACTAATATTAGGATTTGCTAATTCCAATGTCCATTTAAAGAAAATACAATAACACATTGTTTGAAATAATTCTACTTATGCAATTTTTATTTACAGACAATAGATGAATTAAATCAAATTTTTTATTTCAATTTTCCACATTATATCAATATCAAATTCAATTTCCTCCATTAAATTATTTCATTTAAATCATCTAATTGTGCTTTTGCATGCATTTATTTAAAATATCATTTATATATATATATATATTAAATATATACAATTATATATGTTTACATATACAATTATATATATTTAAATATTTTACATCTAATTACAAATTTCCCAACTAATAAAAAAAATATAAATATATTTACATACATATACATACATATATGCATATATAAATATATATATGATTATATATTTATATACATGTATATATATATATATATAAATATATATATATATATATATATATATATATAAATATATACAATATAAATTATATTTAAATAATACCAAATAAAATAATGAAAAAATCAGAATCTTTAACAGGTGGATGAAAAGGTTTCAAAAGCCATTTGAAATGGTTGTCGGCTGCTACACAACATCGCTAACCTCCATTGAAGGGGCATGGGTCTGTGGAGGTGCTACCCCTACAACACCGCTCCTCTATGGGGGCGACAATGGGGGTAGCCCCTTCCCAGACCCCCAATAAAAATATTAATAATTTTTTTTTAAATGCAACCCTGTGAACCAAAAATTCACATACGAAAATCTTCAGGTATAGAGTTTTTTGAAAATAAAATCTCTTCAGAAGATTTGCAAAAATACAACACACACACATATATATATTTAAAGTATATATATATATAAACAAATAAATAATTGTCGAAATGGCCAATTTAATTTCACAAATTTTCCTACATAAAATATATAAATTTTTTTTCTCGGAGAAGCAAGTTGTACAATAATTTTCTACAGGAGAATATTTTCAAATTTTACAGACGTTTTCCATTTCTTCTAGAGGTTTTCAATATCCCATCCAGTTTAAACTAATTGGAGAAAAAATAAAACAAAACAAGAATCTTCTACAGGAAGATCTTTTTCGAATCCAAACGAGATTTTCCACAAATTGACAGGAAGATTTTAAATGCATTTCCAAATCTTCTATTCTTTTCCCTCTGTGAATTCTAATGTTTAAGACAATTTCCTACAGATGCTTTAAAACATTTATGACAATTTTCCAATTCCAAACTAATCAAAGCTTAAAACAACTTCTACAGAAGCTCTAAACTTTCACTACAATTTTCCAAACACGACAATCTTTTAAATTTACAAAATATCTTAAAGCTTCTAAAATAAATAACATATTCCTCTTGTACATGCAATCTTTTCCAAAACAACAAATTATTCTAATAGCCTTTCCAATTTGAAATTAAATAAAACAATTAAAGAACCTGTTTCCAGACGCTTGAGGAAATGATGTTCTAAGTAGAGATTTGCCTTCATATTCCATTTTACCAAAGCTTCTTCCAATAATGTCAAATATTTTTCTAAATTATTCACTTTTCTAGATAGATAAAACAAAACCAGAGCCAAATTTTCCTGAGAACTTTTTCCCCAATTTTCCAACAACCATTTTCAACCACAATCTTCAACCACCATTTTCAACAACCTCTTCCAATTTTTTAATAGCCTCCCCCCAAAATATCTTCTCTCATTAAATGAAGTAGCCTCTTTCCTCTTTTAGTTAATGCAAATATTCTCTCTGAGAATTAATTTCTCAACAACAGTGTTTAAATTTTTCCAACACATGTCAAAATTAAAATATCTTCTCAACCGATTCACAGATAATTCCTCTAGATATTTTCTAACATATTTATATCTTTAATAATTCAAAATTCACATATTAATTTCTATTTAAATTTAATCTAGTTAATTTAATCACTTTATAAAATAAATTTAATCTCAAAGATTAAATCACTTTACAAAATAAATTTAATCTCAAAGATTAAATCACTTTACAAAATAAATTAAATTAAATACAAAGCTTCTATCACAAAAATCAAGATTAATTAAATAATCATTTAAAAACATTATAAGCATCAATTTCCTGCAAAGCATACCTTGCAAAATAAATTAAACAACAAGGCCAATGAGAACAACATGACAACTAAGTGAAACAAAAACAAAGACTATCGACACACTGTGACTAGGGTTGTGTTTTGACAAGGAAACCCAGTTACTATCTCCCAATCAGCTAATCCATTGGAAAATGGACACGCTCAAACCTGTGAATCTAGGTGGAGTTGACGTCCTGTACCTGCAATCCTGCAATCAAACAGATGTCGTACATATATATATACCATGAAAAATCACATTGTGAAGAGAGAATCACAGAATTGCAGGGTGCTCGCAAGCGAGTGATGCATTCCCGTTCCCTTCACCAATACAATGTCACATCAAAATTGATGAAACTAAACATCAATAAACTACAAATGAGCATATATCAATATCAACTCAAATAACAACTATGATAACCAAAAAGCATGTCATAAATAATAAGCATCAATAAAGTGTTCCATCACATTACACTATAAAAACCATCATCGATCCAATGTTAGCGATCAAATAACAACAACATAGTATCATGGTCTAACAAAGTAAAAGCACTGTCTGAAGACATAAACAAATCAGAGTAAAACACTGTCAGAAAATATGAGCAAATCAGAGGGGTGCTACAGAGTACAAGTTTCATGAAGGATACCACACATGTCTTAATATTCCTATGTAAATGTTGCTTTGTGGCTTCAAAAAATAGATAATAAATCATTTATTTATGTGGTGTCCAAATGTGGACTTATATCAAGTGTATTTGTTGGAAAATTTCTATTGCTTGTGATCTAGATGGTGTAGGGTACAAATTTTAAAGTGGATGAGAGTGATGGGTCAACCATTAATTATGTGGGTGTGTGTTGGTAGATGCTTAATTTAAATAAAAAAGGACTGCATTTTTCACACACACGCCCCACTGAAAGTATGGACCCTCTTTCTTGCTCTTTTGATTTTCGCTTTTGGTGTCTTGGTCCTTCGATTTTGAGGATTCACTCACTTGGGCATGTGCTTGGATGTTTATCTTGCTCGCATCTGGAGCCCCCTTTTTTGATTTATATTGAAAACCTTAAGTTTTGGGCTCATTCCGAGTTTTTCACTGTTTCCGAGAAAATCCACTCCTCGCGGAATTTCCCGGTTTCCTTTCGAAACTCGGTGACAATTGCTTTTCATTGAAAATCCAGAGATTTTGGTCTTCCGCGGAATTCCGTTGTGATCGGATTTCTTCAAGGGTCCGTTGCTTTGTCGGGTTCCTGAGTTTGGTTTGACCTATCTTATCAATTGCGTTAATGCTCGATTGTACGAATTCTACGACAATGTTAAATTGACTTGTGGGAAGTTTTATGCCATTTGAGTTTCATCATTTTTTTCCTATTGGTTTGGAGTGCTTGATCCTGAGTGTTGTTGCTGGATTGTGCATTTGGGATTGGGTTTGATTGTTGCAGTTGGATTTTTTGAACTCCATTTACATTCTGCTTGGACTTTGGGGTTTCTTGCTGGCTTCCTTTGTTTTGATGTCTCTATTCTCATGGTATGTACATGATGCTTTCTCTCTTTTATGATTGAAATGAATTACTTTATGATTTTTGCTTACATGTTGTGAGTTAGAATGTTGGTATGGTGGGGTTTTGCGATTGATGCTTGGGTTTCTGGTTTTCATTTGGGGCGCTTTAATGATATTCACATTGCTATGTTTTTTCTTGCTCAATGCATGTGCTTCTTTGGCATTTTGGGTTTTCTTGGGGTTTGAGTTCCTGCCAGTTTTAGCGTTATGTATTTCGAAGGTGGGGGGATTTCCCATTTTGTTTGAGTGCCATTCTTGGGTGAGTGTTCTGAGCTTGTCTTTCGACTTTATCCTAGGGTAGCTTGCCTATATAAGCCACCATGAACCTTCTATAAACCCTTTGCGAGCAAGCAAGTTGAGCCCAAGCTTATTCTGTGCGCTCATGGAGGAAGTTTAGGGTTTCGTACCTAGGGCATAACCAATCCCTCTCGATTTACTATGAGGTGGGTTTCGAATTCATGGATGATTTGTAGGAGGTCTCGATCGAGCCAGTTTCAAGCTTTAGATCCTCAAATTTGTGATCGTTCGATCAATTTGTTAGAGGTCGAGAGAAAACGTAGGTATTCAGGTTTTCAGAGTCTTTGTAGAATTCCTTATCTGTTGGAATTCCTTGATTTCCTGTTTTCTCTTTGTTTTTTCGAAATGTGCCTTGATCCGGATTTCTGCTTGCCTTGCAGATTTCCACTACCTTCGGATTTCCCCGATTTGTCCGTTGCTTGGTCATTTTCCCGAAATCGGGCTTAAGTGGTGAAAATTGCATTGACTTCCCTGGAATCCGCGCCCTCAAGATTTTCTCGAATATTCTTGACTCCATCATTTTCCCGGAATTCTTAAATTGTTTCCATTCTCGAGGATGTCCGTCGAAGGTGGATTTTCCTGAGGTCTTGCTGAAAATGAGGAATCAAGAGCTTGCATGAGGGTTTGCTTGGTGATTATTCATTTGATGATTGATTTAACTTATTCTAAAGCGTATCATGTGATTTCTTGGTTAAATTGATTGATCAAATGATGGACTGGATGCGTGTATGCTCATTTCCCTAGATTCCGCCTAGTCTGGATTTTCTTGGAATTCTTCTCCAGCCTAGATTTCGTGGGGGGCTAAAAACCCGAACTTTGAGATGGTTGATTTTATGTGGGTTTTGGGCATTTTGCTTATCATGAGTCTTGTATTGAGAAATGAGTTTATCATTTGTGATGGATTTAGCTAAACTTTATGCTATAATGGATCTTATTTTGGTGTCTTTATTGTATGCAGGTAGAATCAAGCCAGGTTATTGTTGGGCAGAGCAAGGGAAAGGTGATAGATCCAAATGTTGAAGGTTCAGCTATCTTCGAGGCAGAGAGAGTTAAAATGGACATAAAGAGTAGAATCCCAAAGAGCAAGCTGACTTCCATCTGGTTGGGGATCACTGATACAAATGTTGGAATGTGGGATTATGAAGAATTCATGGCAAGGGTGGCAACACAAAACCTCCCTTTGTTAGCCAGAAGGACATTGGAGTTTGGGTTGGCACATGTGTCTAGATTTCCTTCTATGGCCCAATGCTATGAGTTGGTGTTCGAATGTGCTAGGCACTATGACAAGGGTACACAAAGGATAGTTGGTCCTCAAGGAAGAATTTTTTGAAAGTTTTGACTCTATATCTATAGCTTGGACCTTTGACATGCCTGATCGGTCTCATGTTGTGGCCTTTGATATGGATTTAGTGAAGAAACATTATGAGGAGAATGTCATCAAGTCTCAACAAGTTATCAATTCTTGGTTAGAGAAACCCAAGTGCCACTTCTCCAAGCTGCCCAAGCAGCTGGTTAGACTCAAGTTTAGGAGGGAATATTATGATGCTATCACACTCCTTAGCAGAGTGGTAGGATTGAAAAATGCTGGAGTGTTTGAGAATTGGATGTTCAATGTCATTGCACAAATGGAGCAAGGTATAGATTACCACTGGGCAGGCATTATAAGTGCAATAATACATGAGAATATGTGCAATGTCCTACAAACAAAGACCTTCACAATGACCTCCTATTTGGTATATGAACTTGCAAGGTTTCACCCATACAAGGGACTGAGCACCAAAAGTGTGTTTATGAAAGATATAATTTATGAAGTATATCCACAACTACACTTGGGTGGTAGAGGCTATAGGAGGGTGAATGATGCATTCACCATGTACATCACTACACTACTGTAGGGTGCTGAGCATGTTCAGATTTATCAAGAGGTTTGGAGCCTGGTTTATCCAGTTTCCCACCTTTTCATACATAAGAATTGATGGTTGTCAGAGGGCTCCATACAGACTCCCAAGATACTCTACAGACCATGTTATACTTCTAGAGGTTACAAGACAGATATGTGACTTTGATGTAATTGTAAAGGGGGAGAAGCACAAGACTAGATTTTGTAATGACTTCCCTTTGAGGATAGGCACTAGTGAGGTATGCCCTTCTATCCACTCAGCCCATGCTTCTGAAGAAGAAATGAGCACTCTTGTTCTCTCCTTCCATTCCAAAAGAGCCAGGTTTGATATAACTGGTGAAGCAAAAAAGAAGCCTAGTAGAGAATATAGTCACAAGGATGATATAGAGGACTATTGGGATAATATTAGTGATGAATTTGAAGTCAGAAAGAAGAAGTTCCCCAGGCTTCCAGTGAGCTTAGTACAATTGTACAACATAAGGGTTGTTCCTGATCAGGGTGAGGAGGATGGGAATTTGATTCAAGGACATATCTTTGAGGCTGTGAAGGATAAGGCAGTTGGAGAGGTTGATTGGCTGGAGGAGGAAAAGACATAATTAGAACAAATCATGGCTCTAGTGATTAAGTACACCAAGTTATGACTCAAGCACAAGATGTTGGAATTTGAAGGTGAAGGTGTGTAGTGCACCTATGACTTAATGGGAGACTTGGAGTCTCACTCTACTTTTGAAGAGTCACATGAACATGACCCCAAAGGTAAAACCAAGATGGGCTCTCCTTTCAAAATTAAAATCAAAGATGTTCATGCATAAGAGGCAAGAGAAGCAAGGAAATAGAGAAAACCCATAGCCAAGAAGAGGAGGCATGTCTCAGAGAAGAAGGGGACTAAGAAAGATGAAGAGGAAAAAGAAGTAGACACTAGTGTCCCTTTACCTAAGAAAAGGAGACTTGTGAGGTTGTCAAAAAAGGAAAAGAAAACTTCTAAGGAAGATAAGGAGGCTGACCCACCTGTGGTGGAGGTAGTGAGCTTGGGAGAGAAGACACAGGTGTATATTAGGAGGTCAAGGACTCCTTCCCCCAAAGATGCGGCACCAAAAGGAAGTGTTCCTATGACTGGTCCTATCACTGAGCATGAAGACATCCTTCCTTTTCATGAGACTCACAGGTTGCTAGAGAACCAAAAGATGTTGAAGATCCTAAGGACCTGGGAGAGGAAGAATTCTAGGAGGGTGATATCTACAATGCCGAAGCAGAAATAGACAAAGTAATGTATTCTCCTTTGGTGGCTTATGCGAGTTCACCTACAAAATTTCATGAGGATAAATTCCCTCAAGAAGAGGAGATACCAACCAAGATTCCTTCACCAGCACAAGACAAAGGGGAGGACAACTGTAAAGAAAAGGAGGATTCAGTTAGGGAGATCCCTGAGGAGCTGAGTATTGAGGAGAGTATGCCCAATGTTCAACAGAAAGATGATGGACAAGATAAAATTCAATCAGAGTCTACTGCTTCGGGCTGGTTGGATAAGGAATTGAAGAGCAAGTAGATTGTAGTGGATGACACTCCTCCCAATTGGGATGACTTACTGGCTAATATTGGAAAGGGAAAGACAAAGAAGAAAGCCAGAGTCATTTCCAGGATTGAGAGGGATGAAGTGAACAACAAAGTGGTGCATATTGCTACTCCTACTCCTGATAAGGATAGAGATGAGGTGTTTGGAAAGGATTATAATGTGTAGAATATCAATCTAGGGCATGCCTCCATGGAGCAATACATTGAGGAGTATGAAGGCTCCAGTGCTGTGATCCTTGGCAGATTGAGGAAGGAGGTGCAAACTAAGCATGATTTGGAGAAATAAAATGAGAAACTTAAGAAATACTTGTAGGAGTTGATGAAACCCTTGCAATCCATCAGTTCTTCCTCATCTGCCGTGGGGTTCCTACCCTAGGAAACAATATTAGAGCTGGAATGGATGAAGAGCACCACACATGCTACAATTGACTGGTTGTAGGGGGTGCAAACCAAAGGGGATGATGCTATCAAATACATCCTTTTGACTGCAGGGGATGCAATGAGATCAATAGATTGGCTAAAGACTGTGCTAGCCCAAGATAAGGAAGATGTAGATCTCCTGCTGCAGAAGACAAAGATTATCATGGAACACATCGAGGACCAATTGGTGAAGGATGGAATTATTCCTTCTTGAAGAATTGCAGAGCCTTGGGAGTGGTTTGAAATTTTGCAGATGAGGCAAAAGGCCTTGAAGAAGATATACAAATAGGGAAGGCAGATTGAGGACACTTTGACTGATATCTATAGGAAGTGTATCTCTTTCTTTGAAATAATGATAGGGAGAAAGAAGTTTTCTCCAAAGCATATTAGCTTGGAGCAGTTAAGAAAATGGTGGCGAGATGTCTATTCTCCAATCAATGAAGGGCCTATTACCAAACATTAGCTAGATGATGTTGTAACTTACATTGCAGTCATTGACATGTATCAAACAAATAAGGAGGATTGGTATAAAGTAGTGAAGCGATCAAGAGATGACATCAAGTCTCTTGAGAGGAGAATTAGGGTTTTTCCTATGCCACCCATTGCCGAATTAGACAAAGTATTATTGGCAGTACATGATAAGCTGGAGCGTACTAATGACAAAGGGGGGAACTAGTTAATGCAAGGATACATTGGAATTTGTGCTTCCCCATTATTTTCCTCTTCCTTCACATGCATTGGATCGAGTTTTGGAGACCCCAAGTCGACTTGGATGAAATTGGTGCAAATTGCACATTTCATATTATTTTTGAATATCTTTTGGCCGACCTGTTGTGTGGCATTTATCATTGTAAACCCTAATTTGGGCCAACATATTTTGTGTGGGGGGGGGGGGTTCTCTATAAGTTTGGCATGATGCCTCATTTGTAAGAGGAGTTAAGTTAGAAGAATTTTACTTTAGAGAGAATTGTAAGAGCAAGAATTAGAGTTAGAATTTAGTTTATCTTCAAGCAAGTGTTGTAACAGAAGACTGGAATTGTTGCCACTTTGGGTGATTTAATATAAGCAAAGACATTGTGATTTGGTGTCTTTCTTGTGTTGAGTTTTTTCTTGCATGGTTCTTGATATGATATCTTTAAAAATGCTTAAGTGATTCAATGTTAGATGGTTTGATGATGTTTAGGGTTTTATGCTTGAAGTGTTTGCAGCGATCTCTAGTCCATACTTTTTGTAGTTAGCTGATTGTTAGCTGCTTTGCAAAGTTAGCCTGGACTTAAAATTGTGCTTAGTTCAATTATGAATGTTTGTTTATTTCAATTGCAATAGGGTTGTCTTGAATGAATATGCATGATTTGAAAATCTTTAACACCTTAGAAGAAGATTGCACTATTTTTGTAAGATTGCAAATTTATCTGGGTTAAACAGAAAGTAGTTTCTCAGAGAATGGTCCATTTTAAGCATCTTATCTTTTGCATTGTTAATCTTAGGGTTAGAATTAGTCTTAGAATTAATTCTGAAACCCTTATCTTTTGTTATTTCTTTTATTATCTGGGTTAAATTTAGGATTTGAAGTATCAACATATTGCTAGATCTGATAAACTCGAGTTCAACATTTGCTTGTAGTAAGGTCCCTTTGTGATTACCAACATTTTAACATTATCTCTGAGTTGTTTCATTGCATTGTCAAGACTCGACATTAGAGACCTTGGGGTTATCTCTTTGTCCATAGAGATTTACCTTTCAAGATAGATAGGATATCATATTTTGTTTGAGTTGTTGCTGTGCGGAAAACATCATCAACAATAATCATATGGTACTAATAGGTGATGAAGTGTTATAAAATATTGTAAAGTTATTGCATCACAAACTAAGGAAAAATGCCAAATCTACTCCCCTTATGAACATCTTGGCCCATTATGGCGATGTCAACGACTCTAAGCGGGAAAGGGCATGGGCTTGGTATTTCAAATTCCTCTATTGTTGTAGAGGACAATGGTGTCAATTCAAAAGATGAAGATGAGGATGATCGTTTATGCATGGTCTACTAGCGATGGTTGGGCGTTTTCATCTTGGTTTGACCTTCTGCCTTGGTGTCATGGTTGCTCGAGATGCTTGGTTCTCGGGTGCCTTGCTGGGATGATGATGTGGATAGACTGGTGCGTTATCGACTGCTAGAGGTTGTGTGTGTTTCTCGTCATGTGTCTTGGCTAGTGTCCCTAGTACCTACAATGTTTTCTTGGATTGGTGCGTTTAGGGTTTACATCTTGCCAACTTCTTGCATTTGTTGTGCTGGGTGATGGTATCGACTCCCTTGTTCTTGGCCTTGTTGCTTGGCTGGGGGTTGATCTGTTCCTTCACAAGCCCCCAAGGGTTTGTGGTGATGGTGGGTTCTTGCTATGTCTTCTCTTTTGCATTGCTGGGGACGTCAATTTTTCTCTCCTTTGCAGAAGCCTATTTCTTGCGATGTGTTTCCTTTTTCCATATTTTATGGTCTCTGGATTCGTTGTGTTGTTGGTTCGAATAATCCCTTGTTTTTGCTTTCATTTTGTGAGCTACTCTATTGCTAAGGGGTCTTGGAGTTTCTCTTTCAAGCCCCCTCAGGTTCCATAGTCTTTATGGTGATTCTAAGATCGTGCTTTGGGATTTCCTGAAAGCTTTCTACTTTTGGAGGAGTTTCTAAATGGGCTTCTATCTTGGCCTTGGTGGTTTGGGGTTTGTTGATCTATTGGTCTTTTCTTGAAGTGAGGGTTGTGGTAGATCTTGTCAGAACTATTACTGTTGCTCCTTTGGGGAGATGGTTCTCTAGATTTGTGAAGCTGCAGGTTGTTGGCCTCCTTTGCAAAGGTGTTTAGTGGGAACTTTATTGAAAGCTCCTCTATTCCTTTTATGGTTTTGGAGACCCTTGTTTTGTTGTGGGGGGTTTTGTGCTTCTGGAAGGATTCCTAGTTGGTGGAAGTGGTTGGTTTGGTGTTAGTGTTTGGTTGGGGTAGGAGGCTCTACCCTGTTGGGGTGTTGTTTACCTCTTTTACCTACTACTGTGGCATGGTTGGGAGATGCCTTGTACCCATTATGGGATTTTCTTTGTGGCTTATTGTGGGTTTTCTATTTATGAGGGTTCCCTTAGTTTATTGGTTAACCTTTATGGTGGATTGTGCTTTTTTTGAGGAAAGAGTTGATGGTTATTCGATGTTGTGGGATGAATATGTTGTTGGCCGAGAAGTTTTTGTTGTCCTTCCTATTGTTCCTTCAGTTCGGATGCCTTCGGAGGAGGTGTTTTCCTGTTCTACTAGAGTTCTTTTTTGCTACCACTAGAGTTCTTTTTTGCTACCATGTTGTATTCAATAGAGGTGAATATTGCTCCTATTAAGGTGGAGCCCTCTCCTATTGAGGTGGAGCCTTCTCCTATTGAGGTGGAGCTGGAGGTTGTAGATATGGTGGGAAGTGCTTCTCTCCTTGGTTGGTCCCTATTGAGGTGGTGCATGCTTGCTCCAGAGGGAGGTTTCTTCGATAGTTCTGGTCCCCACTTCTTCCCTCCTATAGAGGGGAGCCCCATTCTTTAGAGGTGGTTTCGAGGTTGGTGTCTGGTTGGTTGGAGCAATTTAAAGAATGTATCTCTACAACAACTTGTGATTCTTACCCCTTTTTGGTGGAATTATGTTAGGCTCAATTTTGTTTTTGACCAAAAGGTTTTCCACAATCCAGCTGTTGCAAGTGGTTTGTGACCTAGTTGTTTCTAGTAGTCTCTTTGGAATTAATGTGTTATGGGTTGTTTCTTGGTCAAGGCCTTTATTGTACTTGACTTAGGACTGTTGTTTGTCCTAAGGGTTATGTCGCTCTTGGTTTGTCACCTAGAATGAGTTGTTAGTTTGTCTTTGACTTAGGATTGGTATTGGTTCTGAGTGTGATGTCACTTCTGGTTACCTGGTGACCAAGAGCTATTATTTTCTACCATGTTACTACAATATTTCCACTGGTGATGTTTCTCTATTTTGTTGGAAAATTTTGAGAATTTTATGTTTGGAAGTGTCCTTTTCTTAGCTTTGTAACAGGTTCTTGGTCCTTTCAAAACCTTTCTTACCTTATCAAAAACTAAGGAAAATTTCCTAAATGGAAATGATCATTTGGACAAGTATGGAAGATAAATATTTATATAAAACCATTAAATGAATAAAATAATAATAAAAAATAAAAAATAATGGTTTCTTCTAATCTTTCTTATAAAAAAAGATTCTTATTAGTAGTTAAAATAGGAAAGGACTCTTCTATGTAACTTTCTACTCATATTGAATCTTTTGGTTCTAATAATGGTTGAGCTAATATATATATATAACTACTTAAAAAAAAAATCCCATTAGAAATACCATATCACTTGAACAAAAATTAATAAAATCACCCACAATGGTCAACCAAGGTCATCCCAAGATTAGGGGTTATCCCCCTAGCTTTACCTTAGGCTACAACCCCATAAAGTTAGTTGGATATTCCCATGAACCTATAGAAATGATGACATCTTCAATCATACGCTTAGATTTTACTAAAAAATGGTATGCCATTTGGAGAATTGTAGGTGTAGGCCTTTTAAACACAATTTTTTCCTTAGTCTCACAAGTCATTACATTAATAACAACACCCAAATAAATAAGTGTGTTTGAAATTAAAAATTGACCAATATGCACCAAACTAATTGAGCTTCTGTGTTGCCAAAAAGTGTAGCCTTGACACTTTTCACCTATTTGGGCCCTTCCCTATGGATTTTGGACCTCTTTTTACCCCTTTCCAAGCCTTGTTTCAAATTTTTGTAAGATGTTGTAACACATCTTCACACTTTCCTAGGCTTGTCATCACTAAATCAACCCTTTCTTATGCTAAAATGACCCCTTAATGCACTTATAGGTCCAACTTTAGTGCGTTTCATGAGACAATCCCAACCAACATTATTAAACACATTTTAATTCCTGGCAACCACTCAAATTTTCCTAGGTGGACTAGGTTGCCACCTTGGGCGACCTAGTCCCTTTTGTTATAAAAATCAAATTTAACTTAAAATTCTTGCAGGATTTTGTCTCCTAAACCCTAAGGTCGGCCTGTGAGGTTGTATTTTTGGGGAAATTAGGGCACAACATGTATAAATAATGGTTTTTATCATCTTTTTAACCCTAATCTCTAATCCTATTCTATTATCTCCTAAGTCTCATTCTTCTATCTCCTTCCTCTCTTCATCACTCTTCACTAGGAAGCTAGGGTTTGAGTGTTCTAAGTCAACAAGACATCTTTATGAAGCATTCAAGGGTCGAATCCTCCATTGCTATACAACTCAAGATAATCATCAAGGCAAGGTAACTAACTCCATTGTTTCATTCTTTACCTCATTATCTCTTCATTTGATTTAATTATCTAAAAGGGGTTTGACCAAGGCAAACCTCCATGCCCTAACAATCAACAAGTTTTCCCTCTTTGTGTGTTTTTAGATTTAGGTACTCCAAGGGTTTGTAGATCTTTGAAGAGTTATTGAAGACCTCTCCTTGCTTGCAAAGTCCAAACATCCACTAAAATTCACTCTCAGGCCTGGAAATCAGAATTTCAAAAGCGGATACTTGTGAAGAACCGAAGTGTAGACCGAGGGCTTCCATTCCCCCTTTCAGATTTCCAAAAATTCAGAAGTCAATTAAGTCACCAACAATGGCGAACTAGTCCCACTAAACTTGGCTTTTAGTGATTTTTGCATTTTCAGACACCCATTTGGTAGAAACAGGCTCTAGACTAGTTTCCTAGATCTGGGACTAACTCGCTCAGATTGGCACAAATGTCTCAGTTGACTTCTACAATAATTTCATCAGCATTCCAGATCTCCATCTCATCCCCCTTCAGATTCCAGGTGCACACATTCTATCTCTTAGCTTTTTGTTTAGTTTAGTTTACATTTCTATGGTAATTTAGTTTATGTTTGCATATCTCAATGTGTTTTCAAACATAGTTGCATTCTCTAGGTTTTACATTACTAGTTAGTTTCTATCTTCTATTTCCAACATTTAGGGAATTCCACACACATTCACACCCCAAATACACTTAAACCCCTAACCTTTGAATGAAACACCAAGAATACCTAGTGCGAAAGAGGCATTGTACCAACCAAGCTTCTAGGTGTAAAACCCTAGGAGCCTATTGGGGAATCCTCTTGCCCTATTTCATTTTTGGTGGTTCATTTTAGTGAATGAGCCCTAATCTTGAATGAGCCCTAGATTTTGGGTGTGAAATGAACTCTCTCCTTTGAGGTGCAAAACCCTAGAAGTGCTAGAGAATACACTTTCCCCTAAAATTTGTGGTTCATTTTGGTGAACCCGACATTCCTACACTCTTCTCTACTGATTTAGAGTTCTTCTCACCCTATATTTAGTTGGCATTGCATTTTTCATTGGTTCAATTGCATTCTAGGGTTTCACATTTTTTTTGCATGCATGAAAGTGTATATAATTTGCATTCTTGCATCTCAAATCATTGTCAATCATCCAAAATCTGCACCTACCTTTCCTCTTCTGATCATCCAACATCAAATCCCTTCAAACTAGATGCAAAGTTTTGGAAATTTTGAAAAAATCCCTAATTGGGACTAATTCGCCATTCTAGGTGACTTAGTCCCTATCCAGATTTTTCACTAGCTGTTATAGCACTAGAAACCCCATTTTTGTGCTTTCTTAGGCTCCTAGTATCATATACTATAAGTCTAGAAAGTTTCAGAAGCATAGATTTTAGGCTTCTAGCTCAAAATCATCATTTTAGGATGGTCATTCTTAACATCATTTCATCATTAAATCTGAAAATGATCCCATTTCTGAAATTTTTCTTAACATTTATAAAAGTACTTTTCACTTTTTCATACACAATGTTTACATTCATAAAAATTTGCAAAAGTTTGTTAAAAGTGATTTTCATTCTTACATGTACATTCTTTACATTCTTAAAGCTTAGTATATATTGGATAAAAATGTTTTGTATATTTGCATATACATTGTTTATATTGTTGAAACATTGCATGAAATGGTTCCATGTACTTTTCATTTTTTTTCAAACAATGTTAATAGCTTACAAATCTAAACATGCTAAGAAAAATTTCCTACCCTCTCCCTATGAGAGTGTTTTAGTGACAAAAGATACAATCTTGGACATTCCTATGTTCAATCATATTAGTTCTTCCCCTAATATCTCTCCTCTTGATGATGAAGAGATTGTGGTGTTAGAAGAACCAATCAATGAGAGTTGTGAGAATCCAAGTTCTTTCTCTCTTATTACCTCTCTTAGTGGACAAGACATTCCTAAACAAGACAACACAAACATAGCCAATCATGAAAATAACATTTGTTCTTCTCCTAGTATTTCTCCTTGTTGTGACGATGATACTTTGTTGTTAGAAAACACAATTTGTGAAGGTCATGAGAATTTTAGTTGCCCCCCTTCAACCAAAAACATCCTTATTGCGCATAAAAATTCAACCATTAATCATTCCTCTCTTAGTGATGAATCCATTTTAGAAGAACCAACCTTTGATTGTCAAGAACAGTTGGTTTGTAGTTCTCTTAAAACCCTTCCTCCTAGGGAGAATATCATGACACACAATAAATATAACATTAGCAATAATAATATTGTATCCTTAGAAGTAAATGAAGAGACACCATTAGTCTCTCCCTTGCTCAAGGATGTTAATATTATTCAACCTCAACTTATCCTTTACCCTTCTTCAAACAAACAACCAACTCCAAACAAACCTGAACTTGTCCTTTACCCGCTTAAGACTAATGTGTCACACCAACCAAGTTATGATACCATTTCTCACACACATTACACAAGAAACAATTTGCACCAACATGTTCAATCAACTCCAACACCCTTACCTTCCCCCAATCCCATCTTACTTGTTGCCCCTCACTTAAATTTACTCATTAGGGAGCATGATCTTGTCGACCAAATAAGAAATAATCCTACTAAGATATCATTATGGGATCTTATTCAAGCCTCCCCTCCCTATCACAACATGATGCAGAATTCCCTACAACAAGTTCCCGTCCCTTCTAATACGTAACCAAATGACATAGCAACTATTATTCATGGAATAAATGCTGATATTGTTTGTCACCAAAGTGAGCTCCCTCATTTGGAAGTACAAAAACAAAATGAAGCTTTCATAATAATCTCTTAATACAAAACAAAAGGGATCAACATAACTCTTGTAGATATAGGCTCTGCCCTTAATGTGTGTAGTGTGATTCTTTTGGATAGTCTTGGCATTGATCGATCAACCATTCAACTTGATTCTCTATCTATTCGAGGATTCAACAATGTCACAAAGCAACTGCTCGGTGTGGTCATTTTGCCTCTCATAGTTGGAATGGCCACATTGGAAACAATGATTCAAGTTATGCCTCATGAAATTTCATATAATCTTCTCTTAGGCAGACTGTGGATTCATGCAATGAATGGCGTGCCTTCCACTCTTCATCGTAAGATGAAGTACATCTACAACAACAAAGTGTACATACTTGAAGATAACCTTGAACCTAATAGTTGCTTGAACATTCAGAAAAATGAATCAAATCCCTTCAACACCTTAACTCCAACCACCCAAGTGGAACCCACACAACAAACAAACCAAGAACAACCTCTTGAGCAAATCACGATGCTCTTAGATGATGATTGGGGTTCCTTAGACTTCACACAAACCTTACTAGGAGAATCCATTATCAGACACAAAGAATCTAAAAAGGGAAACACAGTCTTGTCAACACAAGACTCAAAAGATCCTTCACAAGAATCCACCTCAACCAATTTGGACAACAATGCAAACAATGAGCAAGCATTTGATCCAAAAGCAATGAAAAATCTTTATGGAAAAGGTTATTAGCTTATGAAACAAATTGGTTATAGTGGAAAAGGATGTAGTTCTAACAAACAAGGTATCTGCAACCCTATTGAGCCTCACATGCAAACAAACAATCATGGTCTTGGTTATTTTCCTTTCATAGAAATCACCAAGCCTTCACCTTACACCAACACTCTCCCAAACCGCCCTTCTCAACCAATGAATCTTGGTTGTTCTCCTTTACTTGACACAAATAAATCTTTGCTTAATGTTAATGTCATCTCGCAACTCACTACTGATTTATATTTTACACACTCCTCTAACAGAGTGTACACAATATCACAATCTAAAGTGCCTTGCATAAGTATGACATCTTGTACTAAGCAAGATACTTATTTGTTACAAGCTAAAGGAACACCTTCTACCCTTGATCAAGAGGGTATCTTGTTGAGACTCCTCCAAGATCACTTGATCTCCCTTTGTCCCAAAACCCGAAAGAAATTCTATTCCCATAATTTATTTTGTGCCTATCATCGAGTCTACGATCACTCTACTAATGAACATAAAGCCCCAAGTCGTAAAATCCAACATCTTAAGGATTTTGGTGTTATCCCTTATGTGGGGGCACCTACTTCCTCTAATTGATACTGATTTTTCACTCTCCTTTGTATCTCATCAATCCTTTCGACTCACTCTTGTCTTGCACTAAGTGGGGGCAAGGGGTTAGGCAACCTTCTCTCCATATGTCACTTGTCATTATCTCTCTTGACTAGTTGTTAACATTTCATAAAAATATAAGAGCAAGCTTGGGATGTGGATGACATGTCTTAAGTTGACTCGCATGTGACATACTACTCTTCCTCATGATGCAACTTATCAAAAAAATATGACTTGGCATAGGTCCTTCCAACCAAGCTCTCATGTTTCCTCTCCTTCTTCTACTTTAAAGCAATTGCCCACAATAATGGTGTTAGCAACTGCTTTAAAGTGGGGGCATACATTAACGCTCACATTTCATTGTGTGATTTTCTTTGTTCTTGTGATTCCCTCTCTTGAAAAAATTAGGTACAATGTTGCTCAGGATGAGACATTTGCACTTTTCCTCTCTTGGAGACATTACACATAATTTTCCTTAAGATGATACATCGCATAAACAAAAGAAAAATCCCTTTGAACAATCCTTACACTATTACAACATCATTTTCTTTTGTGGTGCCTTATCAAAGTTATCAAGTATAACTTTGGTATGGTTAAGCGGGAAGCCCAACCAACGACATGACTTTCCCCATAATGACCTTTGTGTGTGTGAGTGCATACCAGCTGAGTGTATGTTTATCACCTTTTGGGCCTTCTCACCCGATGGACAACCAAAAGTCTCATCGCCCCAGAGTGAGTATGCATATCTTTTTGGACAAACAACCTAGATCTGATCCACAACTTTCTGGATAAATGGTCGAAGCTTGATCCAACCTTTTTACTTTCCTTCTTCTCTTTCCTTTAGTCCTTTTCATTGCGTGACCGTGTATTTTGTTTTGTTGCATATCATTCACCTTTGAATGTGTCTTCTTGAATTTATGTCTAGTTGACTTAGAATATTGATCACCTTCTTCATCTTTGTCATTCTTCATCATCTCCATTGGGCTACTTTAGTCTGATTTTGAAGCAAGTTCATCCTCTCACTAAAGTGGGGGCTAAATCTGTCACCAAAAAGTGTAGCCTTAAAACTTTTCACTCATTTGGGTTCTTGCCTATGGATTTTGGACCTCTTTTTACCCCTTTCCAAGCCTTGTTTCAAAGTGTTGTAAGATGTTGTAACACATATTCACACTTTCCTAGGCTTGCCATCACTAGATCAACCCTTTATTATGCTAAAATGAACCCTTAAGGCACGTATAGGTCCAACTTTGGTGTGTTTCATGAGACAATCTTGACAAAAATTATTAAACACATTTTAATTCTCGGAAACCACTCAAATTTTCCCAGGTGGACTAGGTCACCACCTTGGGTGACCTAGTCGCTTCTAGCATAAAAATCAAATTTAACTTAAAATTATTGTGGGATTTTGTCTCCTAAACCCTAAGGTTGGCCTGTGAGGTTGTATTTTCGAGAAAATTAGGGCACAAAATGTATAAATAAGGGTTTTTCTCATCTTTTTCACCCTAATCTCTAATTCTATTCTATTCTATCCTAAGTCTCATTCTTCTATCTCCTTCCTCTCTTCATCACTCTTCTCAAGCAAGCTAGGGTTTGAGTGTTCTAAGTCAACATGACATCTTTCTGAAGCATTCAAGGGCTGAATCCTCCATTGCTGAAAAAACTCAAGATCATCATCAAGGAAAGGTAACTAACTCCATTGTTTCATGCTTTACTTCATTATCTCTTCATTTGATTTAATTATCTAAAAGGGGTTTGACAAAGGCAAACCTGCATGCCCTAACAATCAACAAGTTTTCCCTCTTGGCGTGTTTGCAGATTTAGGTACTCCAAGGGCTTGTAGATCTTTGAAGATTTATTGAAGACCTATCCTTTCTTGCAAAGTCCAAACATCCACTAAAATTCACTCTCAGGCCTGGAAATCAGAGTTTCAGAAGCGAACACCTGTGAAGAACTGAAGTACAGACCTAGGGATTCTATTCCTCTTTTTAGATTTCTAGAAATTCAGAAGTGGATTAAGTTGCCAACAATGATGACCTAGTGCCACTAAACCTGCCTTTTAGTGATTTTTGCATATTCAGACACCCATTTAGCAAAAATGGGCTCCGAACTAGTTTCCTAGATTTGGGACTGTCACCCAGATTGGCACAAGTGTCCCAGTCGGCTTCTGCAATAATTTCATCAGCATTCTAGATCTCCATGTCATTCCCCTTCAGATTCCAGGTGCACACATTCCATCTCTTAGGTTTTTGTTTAGTTTAGTTTACATTTCTATGGTAATTTAGTTTATGTTTGCATATCTCAATGTGTTTTCAAACATAGTTTCATTCTCTAGGTTTTACATTACTAGTTAGTTTCTATCTTCTATTTCCAACATTTAGGGAATTCCACACACATTCATACCTTGCATACACTTTAATCCCCTAACCTTTGAATGAAACACCAAGAATACCTAGTGTGAAAGAGGCATTGTACCAACCAAGCTTCTAGGTGTAAAACCCTAGGAGCCTATTAGGGAATCCTCTTTCCCTATTTCAATTTTGGTGAATGATCCCTAATCTTGAATGAGCCCTATATTTTAGATGTGAAAGGAACTCTCTCCTTCTAGGTGCAAAACCCTAGAAGTGCTAGAGAATACACTTTCCCCTAAAATTTGTTGTTCAACTTCAAAGATCAAAATGTTCAGGAACTAAAATGTTACCTAGCATGATATTTGCAAGTTATCCAATGACTTGGACATTCTTTGAATCTTGTTTCTTCTTTTTGTTTTCTTGTACATAATTATCAAACTATATTGGTGTAAACATGAATATGCTTTATTTCCTATAAAAGAAGAATTTTAATACATACATGTCTTGATTAACAAGATCAAATTCCAAATGATGGGATTTTTCTATATATCAAATTAATTTGGATATAGGGTGGTGTTTGTTTTCTAGTAGGATTAGGTTGTGTTTATTCAATTTCATAATTTGAATACTCAAAATTACAATGATTATTTAGGAGACTTAGGTCTTTGCAGTGTCTTTCTTGACTTGAAATTCATAGTTCATTAGTATCAAGTGTGTTGACAAGATATGTTGGAATTCGAACAACATAATTATTATAAATTGGTTGAACCACCTTATTATTATTTGGATATGGTGTAGGTTATGTGGCAATTGTATTCATCATTCGTATTTGAGATGAATTTGGTGGTTGATTATTAAATAAAAATAGTATATATGGTAAAATTTATTGTTGTAGTTCTTGATATGGAGTGACAATAGTTTCTATGGGATATGATGGATATTGTGGATAAGGATACGGTGTTTCCCTTCATGAATACTACCATGGTTGTGGTGAGAAATGATATTAAAAATAATTTATTTTCCTACTAGGGATAATATGATGGTTGTTTGGAAAACCTTCATATCATCCAAGTGGGGAAGTCTATTGGAAAATATTTTATTATACATTGGATTCCATGAAATTATTGGGTACTGAAAAATCACCTAGTGGTATAGCTCTCAGTTGCCAAGGTCTTCATTGAGCCATGCAATAAAAAAATTATTGTACTCTATTTCTACCCTATCTATTTGTAACATGGTAACAAGGTAGTACATGTATATAAAGTATCTATTTTCTTACCCATATTAATTAATAAATTATTTTTATATATTTTTAAGCAATGTACATAATTCACACTTAGTAACTCTTGAGGTACCACCCTAAGAGACTTTTCTTCTAGAATAGTTCTAAATATATTAGTGAGATCTTGAATAATACCTATAAATTCAATAAATTTCATCAAATTCCTATTTAAAAATATTATTACCACCTATAAGGTTTAAATAATTAAAGATAACATATTACTAGCCTCAATTGTCAATCTAATTTTTTATGATATTTTAAAACTAAATAAAAATTATTCTAGAAAATCATTGAGTGTTTATTCTATATGAGGTGAAATTTAGTTCATGTTAGCTAGAATCACTTGAAAAATAAAAGGTAACCTTCCATAAGAGAGTATGGAAAGATAATTTAACTTTCTTGATATTATATGAATACAAATGTACAAGAACCTTGATTTTATAGACAAGGTGAGAAACATGATTAGATAAGATCATGACATGTGTCTTAATCCTATAACATGAGACAAATAACTCAACTAATATTGAATGACCTAGGACACAAGAAGTAAATGACATAAGATAAGACAAGATCTAAATAACAACTAATACTTTCAGAAAGATTCTTAGGACCTAAGTAAACTTAACATGTGAATAAGACCTACTAGTGGACTAAATAGGTAAAATAACATATTCACACCATCACCCCTGTTAAGTACAATATAGGGATGAAAAATACAATGTAAATAATGCAATAATGAAAGGATGGGTCCCAAATACAAGGCCTATTAGTTACCCATTTACAGGTTATTTCTCAAAAATAGAGCAAAGGAGAAAAACCACATGGGAAATAAACTCCTCTCCAAAAGAGAGAATGCATAAAAACTGTCATGTATAAGTGATGAATGGAGCACTCATCAACATTCCCAAGGACTACATCCATAAAAATATAAAATTTATAGGCCCCCATAAGAGGGAAAGAGAGAGACTATGTAGTCTCCCATAATGTGTAATATCCTACAAAAATGGTATGTTCCTAAAGAAAAAACATGATCCAATATCAACAAACAAAAATTCCTCCCCTTGTGAAGAAAAAATGCTTCCCATTTTGGATATGAATTGATAATAAGAAGCATAAAGATGTATGATGATGCCTCTAAAAGCTTCTCATGTGTCACCTTATCCATAGGAGGATGATGCAACAATCAAATCAAGTAAAAACCAGGACCAAGTTGTAACTAATGTTGAACAATATCTAAATAAAAATATGGTTTAACAATACTAGTGCAATTAATTTCATAAAAATGAGAGACAATCCCTCAATTGTGTCCCCCAAATCTTAAATGTGAGATGCCACAAACATGTTTGAAATACCTGTCAAGTAACCATTGCACAAAGATATATCTAGGATACTATGATTTACCTATTGTAAAGAATCACTAGAAGCTTTCAAAGAACTTTTGAACTTTGATGATGCAACAAAATATGGATAGTCTTGTTGATGGAAGCCTCAATCAATGAATTTGCACAAGGAATCAATGAAGGTGAAATATTATCAATTGTCTCTGATGGAGAATAAGAATCTAAAGAAACCTCATCATCCTCATTTAAAGATTCAATATACTCCAAAGAATTAAACTCTTGAATAGTATCATAGTCATAGGATATTTGGTCTAAAATATGAAGAGGCACAAGACAGCGTAAAACAAGATCATTTAGGAATGGTAAAGTATCAATATCTACATATATCTCCAAAATCTTATTCCAAAGAGCATGAGGATACTCAAAATAAACAAGAGAATTCCAAATTTCATCATCAACATGCAGGGAAATAACTCCTAAGACATGATCCCTTTTACAATTCCAAGAAAATTTTGTACTATCAATACTTGGAGGGGGAACAAGACCATACAAATGTGGCAAAAAATGAAAACAATGAATATTTTCAATGATGCCATATCTCCATTTTTTTAGTTTCCCCTTTTCAAGATGATCAGAGAAGGATGAAATGAAAACCCATAATGAACTATGAGAGATTTCAAAATTAGAAAGGTTGAAACCTTCAACAAAAAATAGGAACCCCCCAAATTGATTAATACTACAAATGAAGTCTTCCCAAAAATAAATAACCTCTCTAGGTGTCAAGATGCCCAAGTAATCCATCACAATGTGATATTTGTAAAAACTAAATAAAGTATACCTAGGGATAAATAGAGAAAAAATGCATGGACACAAAAAAAGAACTCAATACCTTTACAATGCCACAAGAATCATGAAAAAAGGAGATTCGGGAAAAAAATTATGAGCTTGGAGGTCCAAATAAGAGATTTGACTTTAAAAAAATAAACTGCACATGCAACAAAATATAGAAAAATGAATTGCACCACCGAAAAGTGTTCATAACCATATTTTTTGATGATATATCTTTTTCAAAAAAAATACTCCTAGATCAAAAGATATGGCCCCTAGAAAAAAATTCCCTATTAAGACATTAGGCACACAAATTTGGGCCCTTGGGGGCTAGCGAATGGTCACCCACATAACCATAGTCATTGTTGTAGGTGTAAAAAAGTGTTACCCTAGGTAGTGGCATCACTTAGGTAGCCATGGCCAAGGAGCGACGACAACACCTATTCACCACTTGTTGGCAGTTAAGCTCCCAATGCTAGCAACAAGCCCTCCAAGTATGACCAGGGACTCCAGAACCCAATAGATAAATCGGTGTCAAAATTTAAATAATAAAAATAATCTATTGAATCATACCTTTAACGTTGACCCTCTGCACACATTACATACACAAAGAATATTCTATGAATATGTTGCTATACTTTGTTGATATTTTTGACATCTAATGCTATTGTACCCTATGTTGCAAGTGCATACAACTAGCCATATAGTACATATTCGTACTATATAGATTTTGTATGGACGAAAAAATGATGATGGGGGCTAAAAAATTCTTCTAATGGCTTAGGGAAAAAGTATCTAATTTAGACAAATTTACAGTTGATCTTGGATTTTTGGGCCTCTTAGATGTGATGGTAGGGTTTATTTTGACCCACAATACTCCAAAATTATAGCTACCTCTTAGATCTAGAAACTACTATCCAACTTCAAAACCATCATAGATCTAGCCTCACATGTCCAATTTAGAAAAAAAGTAGGGAAAACTAACTTTCTTGAACTTTCTAAACTCAATGGTAAGCTCATATTTGCACCAACATGCATGATAATTAACCTACAATATAAAACCACAAAGAGAAAAATCCAAAATATGGTATTTCTATCATTTTTTTCTCTAATTCTCCAAGTCATCATATGATGCAAGAGAAGAGCATACTTATCTTTTTCAATATCCACTAACATTTCAATATAACAACAACTCATGTATAAAATCATCCTTAGATCTAAGAAGGATGTTATAGATTTGGAGCTCTGATACCATGTAGGAGCTAAAGATTTTCTCACACACCCCAAGATCACTTGCAAAATAAAAGATAATCTTCCTTACAAAATAAGAGTATGGAAAGATAATAGCTTGCTCGATATTATATAAATAGAAATTTATAAGAGCCTTGATTATATAAACAATGTGAGGGATATGATTAGACAAGATCATGACATGTTTCTTAATCCAATAACTTGAGACAACTAACCCAACGGATATTTAAATGACCTAGGACACAAGAAATAAATGACATAAGATAAGATAAGATCTAAATGATAAGTACGACTTCTAGAAATATTTAAACTTAACATGTGAATAGGACCCACTAGTAGACTAGATAAGTAAAATACCATATTCACACCAACACCCCCCATTAAGTTTAAACTATAGAGGAAAAAACCAATGCAAATGATACAAGAGTGCAAATATGGGTCCTAGCTACAAGGCCATGTTAGGTACTCATTTAAAAATGATGTCTCACAAATAGAGTAAATCAGAAAACCACATGGGAAAAAAACCCTCTCCAAAAGAGAGAATACAAGAAAACTATCATGTACATGTGACAAAAGAAGTGATGAATGGAGGACTCATCAACACCCCCAGTAGTCACCCTAAAATGACATCATTTCCTTTTAATTAATTAAATAAAATTATTTAATTAATTAATTCATTCCTCCCCTTTTAATTAATTAAATATATATTATTTAATTAATTAATCCATTTTCTTCTTATAATTAATTAAATATCTTATTTAATTAATTATATCACCCCTTAGACTATAGTTCATCCAATCAATTTTTTGGTCTCGTGATTTTGCTAATCATTTTTGGTTTTGTAGAATTTATTTTGCCATCATAGTGTTATATTTTAGTTTCTAACGAACTATTGCTTGGGTTTACTAGTTATTGGTTAGCATAATATATCTTTTTCTTATTTACTTTTCACAACTACTATTGACATTAAGAAAAAGATAAAAGGAACCTACAACTTGCAACTATCTAAAATTTTACATAGGCTAAACAACTTCCCTAGTGTCACACATCACATTTATATTTTTTGGTTTTAAAATTAACCTTAAAAGGAAAAAGAACACACAGTTTAGCTTAGGACTCTTAACAATTTTTGTTTCTGACTAGGCTCTAATTTTTGGCCCTTGTACATAAACCTTCGGTGCCCAAGTCAAAACTTTCGGCACCTACGCTGCGACTTGAGATGCCTATGTTGTGACTCACAGCGCCCGTGCATCGACTTGTTGTGCCTTTGTCCTACATAGTAGTGCTTATGTTTTTAACCAAAACTGTTTTGTTTATTTAATCACATCTTAACATTTTTTGTTTTGCATAATCAATGAATTAGGAAAATAACAGTAACTTACATTTTTGGGTAAAAATAGTCAATTTAAATTGATATATATATAACCTAAAACTATCTCAACTAATTTTGCAATCACAAGCACCATTTTTCACAATTTGGGACATTTGGTTTCATTTTAAAATTTTGTCACTTTGTAGTTCTAGACCTCTGTTTCTATTTTCTGCAAAACAACGCTTCTGTTTAATCTCAGATTTTGATCATTGTTTTGGGCTAACCAGTGAACTAACGAGTGGTGCAATTGATCGAATGCCCAAGAAAAATCTAATAGACTAGTAATTTGTGGTTTTGTAGGACATTGGCCCAAGAATTTTATTTTTTCCACTAATTTAGGCACTAAAATTAGATTAGTTGGTTAGTGAACTTGTTTGTTGTGTTTGTAAGGGTGCAATAGATGTATGCTCTCCCCTCACACTTAGTGTGATATTAGGGATAAAAAATATTTGCATTTATTCATTTTATTTAGATTTATGTTTAGGTACATATAAGGTTGCTAGTTTTGTGTGTATGCTCTCCCCTCGCGCTTCGTGCAATCTTGGGGATCAAAAACACCTAGCATACCTTTCCCTTTAGGAGGCCTGCCCAAGGATTTCATCACCCTAGGGGATGACCTCAACCATGTGTTATCGAGGGGGTATATAAAGGGGGTAGAGCTAAATTTGTACCCCAATCTAACCACACCATGTTTAGAAAAGCTCCATTTGCTTTGGTCGATTCCAAGCTAGGAGTGCAGGGCTGGTTTGAGCTTTCCCACTGAAAGTTCTTTACCCATGCTTGTGATGGGTTAGTGTTCACGATTGTGCCTCACATATCTTTGAGTATATTAAGGATGCCCTAGAAAAATATTATGTAACTTAGAAGAGCCATTGAACATAGACTAGTGTAGCGCAAGGGATGCACATCAAACCCTGTAGATTCCCACCATATGGCTCCCTTGAGTGAGACATAAATCCTTGGCGTTGCATAAGCTATGTACATAGCTTTCTAGGGAGAGGGTGATTTGGGTTATCCTTCTATTCCAGTAGGCCCCTAGCTATTTTCTCTCACAAATACAAAAGTGTATACACCTCCTAACATGTCCCTACCCTTGAGTCAAAGGAGATTCCAAGTTTGGAGAAATCCAATTTTTTGGGACTACACTAGCCTATAATACTACCCGAGCTTAGGATTTGTAAACAAGTGTTTGAAGTGTCTTGTTTGTGCAAAACCAGTGAAAGATGAATCAACCAAAGGGCTGAGGATTGACCATACCCTGCAAAATCCTTCAAACTTGGCCAATGTGTTTTATTGTTTGTCAAATCTATTTCCAAAATAGCTAGGACTGTAAAAATATGCATGTGACCAAAACTGCTACACCTCTATCAAAATATGTTGTGCCTACACTCTTTCATCCTTCTGCACCTTTGTCAAAAAATATTGCACCTACGTTTTGTGAAACTGTGCCTTCATCCAACCAAAAATCCCGAGTATTATAACTTTGACCCCTTAGGGCTCTTTGATTAGTCTGAAAAAATATGCAACTCTATCATTTATTGACAACCATTTACCCCATCATTATGCATACCTAAAACATTTAATCATCAATCCACCACCCTCTCCATCATTCAAATATGCCCTTTGAACTTAGGGTGAACCTTAGAACTCCTCATCATCTTGACATTATAATCACCTTGGATTTGGTATCAACCCCCTTTCTTCATATCATCATCTTTACCACTTCATTGATCATTATCATCCAATCCAACCTTAGGACATATACCTTAATCTTCCAAAATCATCCCTTTAAAAATCTTCATCTAATCCTACCATCACCCTTGCAAACCAAATTTTTCATTAGGTTTTGATCTAGATCCTCAATCATCATTACTAATCCAGGGGTAGCTTAAGAACTTGCCTGTCTTAAGTTTCATCCTTGGTTAGCCCATATTTTTAGATAATTTAGCCTAAGTATTTGGCTCCCTTTTGCTAAATTTTTCAAAATCATCCTCATCTAGCCTTACTTAGGAACTTTCCTATCCTAAGTAAGCAAATCCCATATCACCTCATCCTAAGGATCTAGATTACAATTTTTTATTGCAACCTTTGGTTTTCTTACAACTAACCTACTCTAAGCATCCTAAATCAATCCCATCCTAGTAATCTAAACCAATCATCCTAAATCAATCTCATCACCAAGTCAAACATCTTACATAAATCCTCCTAAATCAATCCCAAAAACATCCTAATCCACAACCTTAATCATCCAAATCTTAACCATTTCATCATAAATCCAAGTCCAAACCTAGTCCAACATCCACACCCTTAAACTCCTAAAGAATCTTTCTTTTGTATGCCAATTACTAGATCACAAGCAAAGAAACTAATGGATTCTCATGGAGAAGCCTTCTTCAACACCACTCCATCTCAACCACCAACACCGCATGAAGACATGGTAGACACCCAAGAGGATTCCCCTAGACTAAGGGAGTTCGCTAATAATCCCCACAACCAAGAAATGATGGAGAAACTCCTTTTACTAGACAAATATCATCTTGTCCTTAGCCTGATAGCGCAAGGATCTAAAATCCCCACTACCACCAATATCCTACAACTAAGGAGTAGTGACCCTTCCAACAATCCCTCATCATCCACCAACTTCTTTAACCACATCCTTGGTCGACAACTTAATACCAATATCCCCTCCTCCATAAACACAATTCAGCCTAATGTCAACTTACCCCCCTTAACAAATACAACTTCATCCCCCTTCATAAACACAATCTCATCTACCACCAACCTACCCCCTTCTTCAAATACCGCTTTACCTCTTATCACAAACAAAAACCCCCCTCTCTCTACAAATGTGACACAACCCCTTAATAATATACCGCCACTTACATCACATCTAAGGGTCACTATTCATCCTAAAACCGATGTCACTTACACCCCCTCCAACCCAACTATACCAACGTAAACTAACAATCTTCCACCTCCACCTCCTAAGAATTCATCAAACTCTAATCCTCAACATCAAATTATTAACAACCAACCCCCCCCTCCTTATAATATGTCCACCTCCAACCCTCAAATCAACATTACTCACACCCATCTCCAAAAACAATGCAACAATCCTCCACCCCCACCTCCCCAAAATCCTCCACATATCAAAAATAAAATCCCAACACCTAATCATCAACAATATAACCAATACATCAAAAATCCCCATCAAAACCTCCATACCAATACATGTACAATAACTTACTCCAAAATACTCCACAAAACCATCATCTAGCCCAAGAGTTGTAGAAAATGAAGGACATAATTCAAGGAATCCAAAGTGGTCAAACAAAGAAAACCTTTAGATATGAAGACAAATTCCCTTATCCGTTTGACCAATCCATACTAGCAATTCCTTTCCCCAAGGATTATGAAATACCAAAATTTGACAAATATAAATGGAATGGTAACCCCATCAAACACCTAAAAGAATTTAGAGTCGCATGTCAAGAAGTGGCCTATAATGACATCTACCTCATGAGGTTATTCCCTAAGAGTCTTAGTGGTCAAGCTTTGGAATGGCTTACACACTTACCCGATGGGTCCATAACATCCTTTACAAACCTAACCAAATGATTTGTAACACACTTTTCATATAACATTGATCAAGAAATAACATTGGATAAGTTATGCACAACAAAACAAAGTAATGGGGAAAGTTTTGCCTCGTTCCTTCAAAGATAGAGACACCTTGCAAGTAGATTCCCCTTACAAGTATCCGCAAAACAAAAGGTTAACATTTTCATTGAAAATTTTCATCCTAAATTAGCCCCACACTTTCAATTACAATGTGTCACTACATTCGATGAAGTCATTGAAAAAGGGTTAACCATTGAAAAGGCTTTAATTGCAAAAGGGGTAACCAAAATTTACAGACCAAAAATATAATAACCAAACATCCTATGACAAACTAGAATATTGGTCTAAAAATAAAAATGTTGTAAATGATGGTGTAACTGACAACAAATGTGTCCAAAATGTACAAAGCACACCATCACATAACACACAACAACAAGATGCCTCTAAGACTATCAGTATCCCCCAAGGAAAAAGAAAAGAAAATAACCAATTCAAGTGTAAATACACCCCTTTAGGGGAACCTCTTGACATCATATTTCATAAATTGGTGTAAGAAAACTTAATTAACACCACACCTTTTGATGAAAGAAAACCACAACCAATGTGGTACAAGGATGATGATTATTGTGAATATTACCGCATCAAAGGACACAACACTATCAAATGCATGAGATTAAAAATTACATCTAAGACCTTATTGACAAGGGATAAATTAAAATTCAAAACCAAAACTCCCCAAATGAGCAATTAGGTATATATACCCAACCCTTCCCACAACATAATGATGGAAAATCCTCATACAACAATGTATCATACACATACACCAATAATTCCAATCCATCCTCCCATGACACAATCATTGGCTTTATTGAACAATACAACACCATAACCATTAAAGCACCTGATTGTGTCATCACCACCCACCAAGGATGAGTGACAATACAAGGAGCTTCATCTTCATCGTCCACTCCATCAAACACCCATAAATATAATATCATTGAGAAAATTGGGAAAACACCATCACAAATTTCTATCTTAGAGCTCCTTCACACTTCACCCATGCATAAAGAAGCCCTTGAGAAAGCCCTTCAAGAATCTATATTACCAAGTGATATAAGTGTTAATGAGTTTCAAGCTATAATTAGACACCTTTCATCCACACATCAACTATCATTGACTAATAAGGATCTCCATTCTGAAACACCTCACAATAAACCATTGCATATTAAAGCCATCATCCATAAACACAAACATTAAAAGAGTCCTAATAGATGGTGGATTTGGCCTAAATTTATTTACCTTGAAATTAATAAAATAATTGGGTTATTCAAATGATGTCATTGATCCCCACAAGAAAATAACCATAAAAGCATATGGTGATGCTGAAAGAGAATCATAAGGTACCATTAAACTACCTGTTCAATTTGGTCTGACCATTATGAAAACACCATGTCACATACTTGACGTTGAATTTCCATATAACATTCTCCTTGGATGACCTTGGATACATGCCATGCAAGCCGTTCTATCCACCTGCCACCAATGCTTAAAATTCTCCCATAATGGAAAAGAAATCATCATTCCCTCTGATCCTCAACCTTTGCAATATTGCAAAGCATTGGAAGGAAAACAAAAAATCTATCATCATTGTCCTATTAATAATGAATCCTCCACCTAATCCACCTACATTAACCCATCTGAATTGCAACCATCATCAACACCATCTTCCATTTTAGAAGACAAGGTCAAGATAATTGATAAAGAATGTGTAGAGTATAGGATCCAAAACTCCTTTTGTATAGGACAACACCCTACCTCTCCTTGATCATATGGTCATGTACTCAATTTGAAACCAAAAGAAACCTTCAATAAATTCAATAAATGGGGATTGTTGGACAAAGAAGATTTGGGCTTAGACATGGATGTGTCTTCTTGGTTATATGGAGAAGAAAATGAGCTTCCTGCCCTCAAGAATCATAGATATCCTAAAGGACATGACTTATGCAAGAATTGGGGAAACAAAGGAAAAGGATTGGGGGTAAAAGAAAAAGGAATCATGGAGCCTATCTAGCTTTAGAAATATAAGGACCATCAAGGACTTGGCTTCTTCGCCACTGAATTGGTAACCATAAAACCCCAATGTACTCATGATAAAGATGGTAAGACTTCTATTGATAAGAGCTCTCAAGAGGAATCCATCAAAGAGTCCTTCCAAACCATCACTAATTTTTTTGACATTGACCACATATACACCATTTCATCCTCCATGACCTTCAACTCGTATATCCTGAACTGATTGATTGGGACTGACAAGGATTTCCCGTATTAGACACATTCCAAAATGATGAAGCAATAGAAAAAATCATGGGAGTTCATGAGTACCTCCCATCAAGAGCTCATAAGAAAGATAGCCAATTCATGCTACATAAAGATGATTATTTTGGGGAACAAATCATGTGCCTCAGTCACAAAAATAAAAAATAAAAAAATAAAAAAGAAAGATACCTTAGTGAAAACCTCGATAAGGTGTTTTTGGACAATGAAAGTAAAATAAAAAGATGTATCCTTTGATGAAAACCTTTTTGAGGCATTGGAGGATGGGGCACTTGATTCAATCCCCAAGCATGATGAGACATATACTTTAGTAATTGAAGATATCATGGACATCAATTTGGGAACAAATGAGGAACCTAAAATTACCTACATCGTGAAAGAGCTAGAAGAAGCATTTAATAAAAAACTAAGATATTTCCTCAAAAGAAGATCCATTAATTTTGCTTGGATGTATAAAGACATGCCAGGGTTGGATCCATCCCTTGTGGTACATCATTTGGTGGTCTATCTAGACGCAACACCTGCCAAGCAAAAACTACGTAAAATGAACCCACTAATAACTCTTTTGGTAAAGGAAAAATTACAAAAAATCTTGGAGGCTAGACTCATTATGCCTATTGATTATCTTGAATGGGTTTCCAACATTGTACCAATTGTAAAATCCACTGGGGGCATCTACATATGCACAAATTTTAGAGATCTCAATAAAACATGTCCAAAAGATGACTTTCCATTGCCAGATATTGATATCATTGTAGATTTCACTGCCGAACATGAGATGTTATCCCTTATGGATGGATTTTCAGGCTATAATCAAATTCGAATTGCCAAAGAATATCAACACAATGTTTTTTTTACAAATCCATGGGAAACATTTTGTTAACAAGTAATTCCCTTCAAACTTAAAAATACAAGAGCAACATATCAAAGAGCAATGACTATTATCTTCCATGACATATTACATGACATTATGGAAGATTATGTGGATGACCTTTTGGGAAAATTAAAGACAAAGGATGGACACATTGAAGTACTTGAAAGAATATTTGATTGGTTGGAAAAATATGAATTACAGCTTAATCCTAAGAAATCCATTTTTTGGAGTCTCATTCGGAAAGCTCTTGGGCTTTATTGTTTCCCACTGAGGAATTGAAGCAGATCCCACCAAAATAAAAGGAATAGGGGAAATGCCTTCACCAAAGAACATAAAACAACTCACAAGTCTGCAAGGAAAGCTATAGACACTTTGAAGATTCGTTGCATAGTTGGTTGATAAATTTCAACCATTTTCCCACCTACTCCGTAAAAACATCACATTCAAATGGCATAACAATTATCAACATGCTTTCTAACAACTCAAGGATTATCTTGCAATACCACCAATCTTAGTACCTCCATAAGAAGATAAACCACTCCTCTAGTATATATCAACTACTCAAGTGGCACTGGGGGAATTGTTGGCTCAACATGATGACAAGGGGAAGGAAAGAGCTATATACTACATATCTCACACACTAGCTGGAAGTGAGTTGAACTATACATCAATAGAAAGAGCATGTTTAGTCATGGTGTTATGTGCTAATAAATTGTGACATTATATGCTTAATCGTAAGACTCAACTCATCTCAAAAGTATATCCATTAAAGTAATTGCTTTCTAAGGCAACTCTCCAGGGACGAATAGCTAAATGGATCATGGTTCTCAATGAATTTTACATCAAGTATGTAGATAGAAAGGCTATTAAAGGACAAGTGGTTACTAATCAGCTCACTGAAGCTCCTCTACAAGATAATAACCCATTGCTGACATAATTTCTTGATGAAAATATATTAGTTACAGAAGAAAGAACATGTCAAAACTTTTTATTTTGATGGATCTTTCACACAACATGACTCGGCAGTAGGAATACTCTTTGTCACATCTCAAGGAGATTGTATCCTTAAGTCCTACCAAATTGTATTTCCCTACACAAAAAAAAAAGTAGAATATGAGGCATTAATAACATGACTTAAGCTTTCCATCCAATGGAAGATTGCAAAACTACAAGTATACAGTGACTCCCAATTAGTCATCAAACAAGTAAATGATGAATACTAGATAAAGGATGATAAGCTATTTCCTTACAAACATATGGTGGATAGCTTCAAGGAGTACTTCACACAAATCTAGTTTGACTAGATACCAAGAGTAAAAAATAAAGCAGTAGATGCCATAGCTACCATTGGTTCCCTTGTTGATGTACCACAAAACAATCAACAATATGAGTTCTTGATAGAACAAATTTTGGTCCCCGCTTATGATATTCCTGAATATGAAATGATTGGTGATATAATTGGTCCTGATTCTCCATGGTACCAAGATATATACGAGTATTTACACAACACCCTTCCACCCAACTTCTCATCCTTGCAACACCAATCCTTTATCTGTAAAACATACTATTTCACTATTCTTGGAGACACCCTTTACTGCCGCTCTTTTGATGGTACCCTCTTGATATGCTTAGACTCAACAAAAGATCAAACTACCCTAAATGAGATACATCAAGGTATTTTTGGGACCCATTCTGGTGGACCAACATTAGCTAATAATTTGTTGCGTACAAGATATTATTAGCCCACAATGGAACAAGATGAAATTAATTTGGTTAAAGTATGCAAACCTTGTCAACAACATGGTGACTTGATTCACGCACTTGTAAGGAAGCTAAGGTAGTGGAAAAACTTCCTACACTAATCTTGAGAGGAGAATAATGAAAATATTTTATAGATCTTTGATAGTTACAAAAACTTAAACAAAAATAAACAAAAATAAACAAAAATATCATACATACCATGACACAGTGATTTACTTGGGGAAAACCCTTTTGAGAAAAAAACCCCACTCCAAAAGCCACCCAATATATTATTCAGTAAATCACAAAGATTATAATATACTTGTAGAGCAAGCTTCTCATAGGAGTATCACCACTTGGAGATCAAGAGACAACACGACCGCTATCAGACTCTTAGAAATCATCACAATCTCTACCGTAGTCGTAATACAACACCCTCATAAAATATAGTTACATTGTTTGGCAAGATAGGCCAAAAAAATATCTACCATTAGAAATAAATCCTAATAATGAACGATCCAAATTTATAATATATCCTTTATTTAATGTATGTTGGCCATTCTAGAAGTTTCCTGAAAAAGTTAACACACTCACATTTTGCTCCGTGCTGCCATTGTATACACCTATTGATGTAACTAGGAAACATATATATAAATATATATACATCCTATCAACAATAAACAACATATAATTACAAGGTTGAGACATATTTTCCCAACAAATCTATCACTTTTGAACACCTTGCAAGAGTAACGTGAGGGTGTAAACATCATCTCTTTAATTTCTAGGGGCTAAAAGGCTCATAGTCACTAAACACTATCTGAACTTCTCTGTCCTCACAGGCTTAGCTAAAGAATTAGCAAAATTCATCAAAGTCTCTACCTTAACCAGCATCACCATACCATCTTCGACCATATCTCTAACAAAATGATATTGTACATCAATGTGCTTTATCCTAGCATGACATGTTGGGTTCTTGGCAAGACATATCACACTCTGACTGTCGCAATAAATTGTCACTGCACCTTATTTTATACCAATATATGAACACAATATCTTAAGCCAAATGGCTTCTTTACAAGCATGAGTACCTGCCATATACTCTTCTTTAGTAGTGGACAAAGCAACCACAACCTGCCACTTACGCATCCAACTAATTGCACCACCAAATAAAGTAAACACATAAGCACTAGTGGATTTTGTGCTATCAACATCACCTGCCTAGTCTGAATCCACATAACCATGAATATCAAGGGAAATTTCATCTACTATGATAACATAAGGAATAATTAGAGGTACCCTGCAAATATTTGAAGACCCTTTTAACTGCATCCCAATGAAATCTACCAGGATTAGACATATATCTAGAAAGAACTCCCATTTCTTGGGCAATGTATGGTCTAGTACAAACCATAGCATACATCAAACTTCCAACTAAAATCTGGTAAGGAACTTTGTTCATGTCTTCTATCTCTGATGGGGATGTTGGAAAATTTGAAATAGATAACTTTGTTCCCACTAAAATAGGAACACACAATGGTCTACAATCCTGAATATCAAACCTCTATAAAATTGAGTTCACATAGTTACTTTGGCCAAGCCATAGATTTCTGTTCACTCTATCTCTTTTAATTTCCATCCCAAGACTGTTTTTAGCTGTACCAAAGATCTTTCATTTCAAATTTAGCAGTAAGTTGAGATTTCAGTTTTGAAATCATACCTTTCCCTTTTCCAATAAATAACATATCATCAACATTTAATGCAATAAACAAGAAACGATCACCATCAGTTTTATAATAAACACAATGATCTGATTTAGAATGCTCAAATCCAAAACTCAATACATATATATCAAATTTCTAATACCACATCCTAGGAATTTGTTTTAAACCATACATAGATTTCTTCAATTTGCAAACCAATTTACTTTTACCTTTCACCATGTAGTGCTTTGGCTGTGTCATATAAATATCCTCCTCCAAATCACCATGAAGGAAAGCAATTTTCACATCCATTTGCTCAACCTCTAAATCAAAAGCAGCAACAATAGAAAGCAAATATGTAATGGATGTCATTTTTGCAACAAGAAAAAATATCTCACCATAATCAACACCCTCATCTTGAGAGTAACCCTTCACAACCAACCTTGCTTTGTATCTCTTAATAATTCCATTTGAACCAATCTTTTTCTTGAACACCCATTTACAACCAACAGGTTTTCATCCTTCAAGCAATGGTACAAGATCCCATGTATCACTCTTTTTCAAAGATGTCATTTCTTCCTCCATAGTAATCTTCCAAGATTTTGCATCATTCATACCTGGTGCCTCTTCTACAGATCTGGATTCATCCATGTTAGTATTCAAAGAAAAAATACATCTCTAATCATTAGGTGAATACCTTTTAGGTGGTTGTCTATTCCTTGTAGACCTGCAAACAGGTTGAGTTGGAGGTTCTTCCTCCTCTTTTGAAGATCTGGAGATAGATGAGCTCTCCTCAACTTCTTATCTATCCTTGAGCCTCGATTCAACTCTCTTAGGTGTAGGAAATTAAATCACATATTCCTATTTACTTTGTTCTAGCTGCAATGTGATAAAAGAAGGCTTAGTTTCTCTAAAAATCACACTTCTACTATGTATTACCTTCTGTGCAGCAGGATCCCAAAGCTTGTATCCCTTCACACCATAACTGTATCCAATGAAGATACATTTCATAGCCTTATTCTCCAACTTTTTTCACTTCTCCTTTGGCACATATGCATATGCCTCACAACCAAAAAATCTAAGATGTATCAATGAAGGCTTGTGACCCGACTGTGCCTCTATAGGTGTCTTATCGACAAGAGCTGATTTAGGAGACTTGTTAATCAAGTAACAATTAGTGGCAATAGATTCAACCCAAAAAATTTATTCCAAACCAGCACCACTCAACATACTCCTAGCCTTCTCCATCAGTGTCCTATTCATTCTTTTTGCAACTCCATTCTATTGTGGAGAATACAGAGTTGTCTTTTGTCTATGAATACCACAATATTTACAAAATTTATCTAAATAATTAGAGAAAAATTCACCACCATTATTAGTCCTCAAATATTTTATTTTCTTTCTAGTCTGCAACTCAACCATTGCTTTAAATTCTTTAAATTGATTGAAAACTTTAGATTTACTCTTTAGGAAATATACCCATGTCTTACTATAATCATCAATAAATGAAACATAATATGTGGATTTACCAATCAAAGGAACATCTAAAGGACCAAACACATTAGAGTGAATAAGATCCAATACATGACAAGATTTATGAGAATTTGAGTAAAACTGAATGCAATTTTATTTTCCATAAATGCAATGCTCACATAAATCAAATTCAAGATTACAATTAGACAAAACTTCAACAAGATTTTTATTTTTCAAGGTCCTTAGACCCTTTTCTCCAATGTGGCCAAGTCTCTGGTGCCATAACATAGTTTTCTCTATAATTAACTTTGTATCAAAAGACAGAGCACCCTTGGGTACCCAAAATCCATGACCATCTGCTAAAGGTGAAACCCTCACTTCTTCCACATACTTGATTTTCACAGAAGTACTATTGCACTCAACAGTGTATGCATCAAGCTTATACAATGTGCCATATATAACACCTCTAGCAATTACCATAGCACCTCTGAACATCTTGCATCTTGCATCAAAAAATACTACTTGCACACCCACATCTATTAGTTTTCTCATAGATAAAAAATTTCTTGCTAATCCAAGGATATGCAACACACCATTAATCCTTTTTATTCTACCATCAAGAGATCTAATTTTAACTTTACCATGAACAATAATGTCTAAATAAAAATCTTCACCCAAGTACACCTTACCTCCATCAATTTATTCATATTCAAAAAACCAATCTCTATTAAAGGTCATATGGAAAGATGCACTTGAGTCAATTAACCATGCATCATTACTCGTGCGAGTTGCTGAAGCTACAACTAATGTGTCTCCATCTTCCCTCTCGGACTTAGAATCAAAATCAACTTTATTCTTTTTCTTCTTCCTTTCTTCTTTGTATTCCTTATGAACATGCCTAGGCTTACCATAGTTCCAACAAATAACTTTAAACTTTCCAGGAGATTTAGATCTCCCCATGGACTTGGATTTTTCATGCTTCTCATTCTTCTTTCCTTTTTCCTTATGTCTTCCATGAACATTTAGGGCCTCCTTGTCAATAATGGATACCTACCTCCTCATTTATTCAGAAAGAAAAGAGCCCACCACATATTTAGTCTTCAAAATAACATAAGTACTCCCAATAGCCATAATAAGATAATCCCATGAATCAAGCAAAGAGCACAGCAAGATCTAAAATTTCTCGTCCTCATCCATTTTCACAGCAACTGATGCTAGCTGACCCACTAGCATATTGAATGATTCCAAGTGGTCTATGATTCATCCACCCTCTTCCATTCTCAAGGAATACAACTTCTTCCTCAAGAAAATATTATTCACTAAAGATTTGGTTTGATACATCTCACCAAGCTTCTTCCATATTTTTTGTGCAGAGGTCTCCTCATGGACATTAATTAAAACAAAGTCTTCCAAACACAATCTAATTAGAACCTTGGCTTTACAGTCCATAACATCATATTGAGCAACCTAAGTAGGATTTTTAGGCCTTGAAAAATTCTCATCAATAGTATCCCACATATCTCGATCTATCAACATATCCTCCATCTTTAGCTTCCACATTTCAAAATTATTTCCAAAAGATTTATCCACCTCTATTCTCCCTGATGAACTTTTCATGTAAAAATTCCCACAACAAGATCGCAAAGTATCTTTTGCACAAGCTCCCACTCAAACCTAGATTATTCCAAAAACCCAACAAGCCACAATTGAAATCAAAGGTGATCAGGCTCTGATACCACTTGTAAAAAAGCTAAGGTAGCGGAACAACTTCCTACACTAATCTAGAGAGGAGAATACTGATTTTTTTATACAAATCTTTAATAGTTATAGAAACTTAAACAAAAATAAACATAAATATAATACATACCACGACATAGTGATTTACATGGGGAAAACCATTTTGGGAGAAAAACCCCACACTCCAAAATCTGCCCAATATATTATTCAATAAATCACAAAGATTACAATATACTTGCAGAGCAAGCTTTCATAGGAGTATCACCACTCAGAGATCAAGGGACAACATGAACGCTATTAGACTCTTAGAAAACATCACAATATCTATCATAGTCATAACACAACACCCTCATAAAATAGAGTTGCATTCTAGGGAAAGATAGGCCAATAAAATATCTACCATTAGATCTAAAACCTAATAACAAATGGTCCAGATTTACAATATATCCTTTATTTAATGTATGTCGACCATTCTAGAAGCTTCCTAAAAAATTTAACACTCACATTTTGCATTGTGCTATCATTGTATACACCTATCGGTGTATCTAGGAAACTTATATATAAATATATATACATCCTATCAACAATAAACCACATATAATTGCAAGGTTGAGACACATTTTCCCAACAAAACCATCACAAGAGTTACAACCTATTGTTACTACATGGCCTTTCTCATGATGGGGGTTAGACCTCGTTGGTAAGATACAACCTATGTCATAAAATGGTCATAAATTCATAATCACCACCAGTATTTTAATAAGTGGTTTGAAGCTATACCTATTACCTATGCCACAGGGAAATATATTTCCAAATTCATACTCCATTACATTAATTGTTGCTTTGGCATTCTCGCCTCCATAGGCACAAAAAATAGACACCCCTTTAAAAACAAGGAAGTCTTTAATATGTGCCATCAATTCCATATCCAACATCATTTTTCCACTCCATATTATCAATAAGTAAATGACCAGGCCGAGGCTACAAACAAAACAATCTTGAAAATCCTAAAGAAAATAGTCAATGAAGCTGGTGGTGACCGGCACCTACAACTCAATCCCGCCCTATGGGCATACCATACTAGTATTTAAACACCTACTAGAGCTACTCCTTATTCCCTAGTATATGGTGCTGAAGCTATCTTACCAATAGAGGTTGAGCTCCCATCATTGATAATTTCTCTACAAAATCTCATTGATGATGAAGAATATCATGTAGCTCGTCTTCAATAGTTGGAGCTTCTAGATGAGAAACTTTTAAATACCCTCAATCATCTTAGAGCATATCAAAATAGGCTTTATAGAAATTACACCAAGAAGATCAAGCCTAGAGATTTTTTCATTGGAGATCTTGTCCTCAAGGAAAATTAGCATAACTTGCAAGAACACGAATAGAAGGGAAAATTTGAACCTAATTGGCTAAGCCCTTACATTGTTACAAAAAAATACGGATCGAGGGCATATCAGTTAGCTACCATGGAGGGATAGGCCCTTGAAGATCCCATGAATATCATCCATCTCAAAATATTATTTGCATAAGAAGAACCAAAAAAAAAAAAATTCAAAAAAATAATCAGAAAATACGAAAAAATTCAAAAAAATAAATTAAAAAAAGTAGTAAAGAGAATAATCCGTCCAATGGTGAAACCCACTTTGCGGTGCCTTGGGAAAGTAGCATGGTGAAAACTTGGCAAATAGGTGCCATGTGTAGGGTCATGTCCACCATCTATTAGGTCACTTTTTCTTCCATCTACAATAAATCCATCCATAATAATCCACCCACCTTACCAACTATGGCTTGGAACACATCACCTATGAAAGAGCTTCTCACCCATCACATTGGTATCATGTACCATATTCCCACCTCCCCCTTGATGTCACTCAGTCCACCCACCCATAATAAAAGAGATAGTTTGCATGATTATCACCATCATGCACCACCTATGCCTGCTATAAATCCTTCGTGACTATTTTAGTGTTAGATTACTTTTGGCTGTAAATTGACCTCCCTAACACCACATAATCAACACACGGCATGATTTTATAGTTGGAATGAAGTGATTTGAACTCCTAATCATACCATACACATAACCCACCACACCCATGAATTTTATATGATGGTGCTTGTATAAGGTATGAATCGACCACAAATAGTTCCATCCCATTCCTCCCCTAATTCATTCCATCACCCCACCCTGTTGTGTGTACTGGGAAGCAGTCTTCAACATACCTAGTTGCTCATTTAACCATATCATAATAATATTCCATCCCATAATAAATACCACCCATAATAAAAAAGCTCATCATCCTAAAAGTGCCACCTTCATCATCCAGAGACAAACAACACAAACGCAAACGACATGCATGCCCACATAGACCCCAAATGCTAAACTACAACTTAGTACCTAAAATCACACTGCTACTTTTCTTTCCCCACATTGTAATCCCCATTCATATTTTCCTTATAGGATGAATCCTTCCTTGGTCCAACAGTATCTACCAATCTTATCTTTGGCAAGAGATTTGGCTTTTTTTTTGGGATTTATTGTTGTGATCATGAACCTACGAAGTTACCAAGTTGAGGCCACCTAGATCCTTTCATATCTTGGTGTGTCAACAACAAGGTATGAAGTAGACATGGTTCATTTTGTATGGCATGTTTGTGATTATCCTGGTTTGCTAATGATTCCTGATGCCTTAGCTAGAGGGGTTAAAAACATTCTGGTCCACTATATACAATCCCCTCTATGATCCCCTAAGGTTGTTAGGAATCATTTAGTGATAAGGTATAATATTTTGTTTACACATTTTTTCTGAGTCTCAAAGTCCATGCAAAGTACATGATTGCGCCTTTGGTCATTTATACCATTGGGTCATAATGTCATTTTCTATATCAAAATTAAGGATTTCTCACCACATTTTTCTAGCATAATTCCCCCCACCCCTTTCTTATTTCCTCACACAAACTAACCATCCCTTACCCAACTTTCCCATCTAACTCAATCCCCCTTGTCCCTTCCTAAACACCTAGACTAGATTACATAATGTATCATGACACAACAACAAGCAAGCACTCATACCTGCATTCCCATGATTACGATAAGGGAATTTTGAGTACAAAACTGAAAAAAGACCATTGATGTGATGTTTGATTCATGGATGCACTAGTGACTAAGAGAGGAAAAAATATTGTGAGGAACCTATTACTATTAACAACTTTGGTTAAGAAATCTTTCGCTCCCTCTTAATTATTTTACCGTGATGCAAATCAAGCATTGTAAATCAGCTATAATATTCAAAAGTAAATGTAAACATGCTGCCATCCAAGTTACAAGATTAGTTGTTATCAATGGCATGACATTCATATGCATCTCGTTGGATATCATACACAAATATACATTCATTAACATTAAATCATCTCACATCATAAGCATGTCATAGATACATATGCATCAACATTTTCATCGACATATAAGCAATTACCATGAATTTTATAACATATCTGACTACATAATTTGCAAATAAAAGCATCCACCCATCATAGTGAAGAGACAACAGTGAATAAAACATATGGTATTGTCATCATAGGATTGAAATATAAATCATAAACTACCATCAAAAGAAAGCTTTAGTACACCTAATACCATTCAATCTATTAATGGACTTAGGATTTTATCAAATAATGAAATTTAGATGGGTAGCAACTTGTTGCCACCATCATCTATCCATCCTGCATTTTTAAAGTAATGAACACACAAGTCCTTAGCTATCAAGACTTGTATCACAATTTTTTGGTAAATGCTTCAAATTTCATTAGTTGCATACATCCATCATATCACATACATATCATAATAAACATCATAACCATTCACATAAAACCCATCATATTAACATCACAAAGTTTAGATAAATGCTTCAAATTCCATAATAAATACATGTCATAATAAAGATCATAATCCATGTAAATCATCTAGCATTGATCATAATCATATGTAAACATCACATACACACACTGTCATAATAAGATCATAAACATAAATCACATCACATGCATAATTAATAAACATCATAACATCAATTGCACAAATCATATAGACCAAATCCATCATATCATATATCAAAATATAATGATATAATGTCATTATACAACATGTACAAAATTCTCTCGTGTGCACAAAAATCTGAGCCCGTCTTGAGGCAAAATCCAAAAAGTCGTAATCAACCTATCTAGTACTACCCTGTGCTACTTGCATCTGACTATGTAGGTGATCTTTGAGGTGGCTCCTAATATCTTTTTGGTCATTATGGAGGACCCATAGACACTGATGGTTCTGATGGAACTGGGTTGTGGGATATGCTAGTAATGGTCACACTAGGAGCTCACCATTCAGGTGGAACTGCCTCCTCATATAACCTCTACCACCGATTTTCCTCCTAGGTAGCTCTCGCAACCTTTGAAAATGCATAGGCCAATCCATTATCACCCCCAAAAATCTAATGAACCATATCCCACTCCCTCTGCAATCTCTCTACATCTCTCCACAACAAATATCGGTCTACAGTAATAGCTGCTATTTTCCCATCACCTCCACCTACTCACCTACTCACCCACCAACCCATCCATCCAATAATACTTGAAAGTGGACCACCTCCACCCTGGTTGCATCCCTCTCACTTCTCAGTTTCGTTGCCTCTACCTTGGTCGCATCCATCTCAACAGTCACTGTTGCAAGATGACCATCCATCTATCCCTATAAATGAACCACATCAGCCTGTGCCATGTCCCTCTCCCCTACCACCTTCAAGTGATCCTACTTAGCCTGATCTCACTCTTGATGAAGCCATTCTCTCTCTAAAGTCATATCCTAGAGCTGGGCCTACATATCTCCTCTCTGTCGCACTTGATGACCCTGTCCCCCATCATCTCAACCATCATATCCCCCTACTCCATCATCACCAAAACTTTCATCTCATCACCACTTTCCTCACCATCACCATCACTATCATCGCCATCAGTATCATCATCAAAGTCACTACCATCGCCACTTCCATGCTACCCATTATTGTCACTCTCTTCACCACCGCCCTGTGATACTGCTAGTTGATCATGGGGCATATTCAATCGAATGGGTCTATGCATCTCCCACTAGGTATCATACTCTACTATGGTCCTGACATAAACAATTCCTTGTTGTGGGTGTGTCCCTCTACCTCTGATATGCATTTTTTTGCTCTATGTATCCACCCTACTGACACCTCTCATGGGAAATCCTACCGAACACTGCTTCTATTTGTGGCACTCCCTGCTACTGACCAAACTACCGCAATACCTCTACGGGCAGGTATCTCTCAATAATCTCTAGGGTCCTCCATATCAAGTAGTGCACCCTCTAGATTCATGGCATGTACAAATGCTCATCCTCCCATACCTCATAGTCAATGTATGTCTGCCAAATAAAAGAGTCCATCTCATCAATAATCTTGTGCCAATGATCCAGCTCGCCAAATGATGTTGATGATTAAATCCTGAATACATAAATACATAAGGCATATCTACCCCCCGCCACTTGTCACATACTAGCCACAAAATTGCAATATGCTCAAAGGTCAAAATATGTAATAAAGTCACTCCCACACCCAAGCTCCTCCCATCCCTATACACCACATAATGTATCTCTCTATATAAATCGATCAGCATAGCTACCCCACATGCATGAATTGTCTCATCAATGATAATACTCTCTATCACACCTACCCAACCCACCATAAACCCTCGTTACCTCTTATCCGACATCAGGGTCCTTGTAATAAATGTAGTTTAAAAAAAAAATAGCTCTGGCCATTGACCCATCGTGGCCTCCAAATCTAGCTCTATGCCCCTAATTGGAAAATCCCTACTTGTGAATACCCTCTGTAGTGTAGCTCTCATCCCATGTAGATTGTATACCACTAGCTCTCTATGAATCAGTAGTCGAAGAATCCACCACACATCCTCTAGTGTAATGGTAGCCTCTCTAGTGGGTAGGTGAAAGCTTCTCATGTCACTATGCCACTGCTTGACTAAGGCAGTCATTAGAGTTTGGTGTGCTTGAATCCAGGGCATCCGCGAGACAAAGTAGAACCCTGTCAAATGAAGCCAGTTGTCGCCTATGGGTTTCAATCTCTCTTGAAGAGTACCCATAATCATTATTCACTACTCCCAAGATTGAAGGTGTTGGAAAATGTGCCTCAACTTGCTGGATTAGAACCTTCGAACTTGGCATTTTCCCTTAGCTCAATTACTATTGAACCTAGACTTATGAAAGTTGTACATTTTGATATTTACCGTGGTACCGCTGGGTGCAATGGAGAGGAGTGCAAGCTGGCGGTGTTACCTGCCATCCCATGGCGGCCTTTTGTTGGATTGTGCGGTAGTGTGGTTCACACCGCCACCTCATAACATTCTATATGTTAGCTTGTTGTAATGCAGTCAATTGTTGGTTGCCCACTATCTTGTGATGGTGATATGAGAGTCTCAGTGGTATGGCGATGACCACTACCCCATAGTGGTCAGGTGGTGAAGCCCATGGTGCAGTGGTGTCTTGCGATATTGTGGTGGTCAATTATAATGGAAGATGCAAACCACAGTCCCGTGACAAGGCAACAAAGGTTGTGCAGTTTGGCAGTTAAGATTGGGAATGGCTGAAATGTGTGTAGATCAATAGTGATAGACATGCGAGTAGGGTGTCAAAACTTGGCTTGGTGTTATGAGTTGTTTTCACATCATTGTTGTGAATCAACATGATCATTGGCCGAGCATTTTCAAATGTGATTCTATTGGTAACTGTCGTGTGACGGTTGATTTATGGGGTGATCTGGAATGTAGAATGATTGGTGTTCTCTGTGGAAAAGGCTGAAAATGAAATTATGAAATTGTAATTGTAATTGGTGAGAGAATTTTTGACGAGAGATCAGGGTAAAAGCACAAAGTTGTGTCACACTTTATAAAGGAAACGACCAACACTAATGCAACTTTTAAACTTGAATCACTAAAAAGTGGCATATATGTTTTGAATTTTGAAATGATGGAAACTAGTAAAATATGTATTTTTTAGTATATTTTATGTTTGTATTTAAAAATAAAAAAAATTTAAAATAGTTTTTAATAAATTAACACTATAATTTAGTTGTTGATAAAATGCTGAAAAGTGAAGTTGCATGAGACGTCAAACTTTTTATAGTAATTTTTTTTTCTTTCAAATTTTTTATGTGCATTTATAACTTGAAACTTTAGTGCATGGATATATTTTTTCCAATTTTGCAAAAATATATATTTGTAAATAAATATTAAAATGTGCATGAATCAAAAAATAGTTGTTTCCATGGCACATCAACTTTCATATTGAATATTTATCTATAAATGGAAAAAGTTTTATACCATCTTGAAATAGATTGTTTTATCCAGTGCATCATATTCTTTTTATAGTTTTTTTAATAAGGTTTAGTATTTTTCCTTGGCATGGTAGTGAACCTAATATTTTGTGTTGATAACCTACTTTTAGTAAAAATAAAAAATAAATAATAAATAATAATTAAACTATTAAAATAAATATATTGTTGAAAACTACACTTATGGATCGACAAAAGGGTATTTTTATATTTTAAAAAAAATGTTATTTACATTAGTAGGAGTTATTGAAACTTCAAGTTTTTCAAATAATTTTATTTTTTTGGTAAATTGGATGCAAAGTGGTGCTCCATATATTTTTAGCCAACAATTTTAGTTGAAAAAGTTGTGGAAGTATCTAACTTAGCTAGAATGAATCTTACTAGATCAGATGTTTGAACAAAAATGATTTCTAGTTAGAAATACTTAAATTTAGCTATGCTAATAAGTTGGTTGAAAGTGTGACACAACTTTGTGCTTTTACCCAACAAGGTTGATCAGAGAGAGGGTTATGCTTCCTGAATTGATATTGTAATTTGACATCTAAGAAGCATGAACTGTAACTCTGTATGTGGATTTTGTTCACTGTAATACAAAGTGGTTTTGCTTGGTGTGGTGGGTTTTTCTCCTGAAATGGTTTTCCCATGTAAATACTGGTTTCTAATCTGTGTTTATTAAATTTTGTACTTATCTGATATTATTTTATGTGCATCTCTAATGAACAGTAATTCAAAATTGAACCATACTACATTCTCTTCTCAGAATTAGCATTAGGAAAGTGTTTCTGCACCTCTCCTTTCCTTACAAGTGGTATTAAAGCCTGGCCAATTGTGTTATCCTTGTGGGCTGGATAGTTTTTTTGTGCTAATTCTGAAGTGGGAGTCTTGTAGAGGAATCTGGTAATCTCGAGTGTAGATTGAGATGGAAGGCACATCAGGGAAGATAGAAATAGAAAAGTTCAATGGTGGCAATTTTGAGTTGTGGAAACTCAAAATGGAAGACCTATTGGTGGATATAGATCTCTAGATTGTTGTGTTTGGAACTAAACCTTCAGGTATGAAGCAAGAAGAATGGGACCTCATAGATAGAAAAGCTAAAGGGTTGATAAGAATTGTTTAGCAAACTTTGTTCTCCGAAATGTTCATGAGGAGAAGTCTACATCTTCTTTGTGGAAGAAACTTGGTGAAATTTATTAGGACAAGTCCTTGGTGAACAAGCTATTCTTGAGGAAGAAGTTGTACTCTTTGAAAATGGAGGAAGGGGCATATGTGGCTGATCATCTGAATACGTTCAATATGCTCATTGCTTAATTGACATCTATAAGTGTGAAGATAGATGATGAGGATCATTGTATGCTTTAGTTATGTTCTTTACCTGACTCATGGGATCATTTAGTGATGGATACTGGGAGTATGACAACCACTTTCAAGATGGAGAATGTGGTTGCTTCATTTTTGTCAAAAGAGATGCAAAGGAAATATTCTAAGATGAAAAAGGAGGCTCTTGTTGTTCGAAGAAGATCAAAGGAGAAAGGCAAGAAGAAGGACAAGAAGTCAAGATCAAAATCTGAAGGGAGATCAAAGTCTCCTGGCAAGAAGTGCAAGGTGAAATGTTGGAATTGTGGGCAGCTTGGTCATGTATGTAAGGACTACAAAGAGGAGAAAAAGAAGAAGGAGAAAAATAATTCTTCAGATAATGATTCTTCTTAGAGCGATGTAGATGCCTTCATTGCAGCCTTGGTGACTCAAGAGTCAGATGATGTCTGGCTGATTGACTTAGGGGCATATTTTCATATGACATCTCATAGAGATTGGCTTATGAAATACGAAAATTATGCCAGTGGAAAGGTCTATCTGGCAAGTGACTCATCTCTGGAAATTTTTGGTCATGGAAGAGTCAGAATTCAATTTCCTGATGGAAGGATCAAAGGAATTGATGATGTAATGCATACACAAGGTCTGGCTCAAAATTTACTTTATGTTAGCAAGCTAAATGATGTTGGCCTGCAAGTTTCATTCTTGAATGCTGGTTGTAAGATGACTAGAGGCTCGATGGTGCTGGATAGGGATGCTCGAATTGGTACTTTGTACAAGCTAGAAAAACATGTTGTTCAATGTATCAGTGTCTCTATAAACTCATAAAAGGTTTCTCGTGTAGAGAAAGAAGACAAAGTTCCTCTTGGTGCAAACTCTTTGGAGGTGAAAATCCCTGTAGAAAAGACCATGCTCTGGCATCAAAGGCTCGACCACACTGGTGAGAAAGGCTTGAAAGTTTTGAAAAATAAAAACCTGGTTGAGGGGCTTCATGACTGTAACCTTGAGTTTGATTTTTGTGAACATTGTATATATGGAAAACAACATCGTGTTTCATTTTATTCTAGTCCTCATAAATCTTCTTGTGTTCTAGATTATATTCACTTTGATGTTTTTGGTCCAGCAAATGTTCCTTCATTATCAAAATCAAGATATTATGTCTCTTTTATTGATGATTATTCGAGAAGGGAATTTGTGTATTTTTTAAAAGCAAATAAGAATTGTTCAGCCAGTTTAAAGAGTTTAAAAACTTGGTAGAAAATTAGACTGGTAGAAAAATTAAATGCTTGAGGACATAATATAATGATGGTGAGTGTTTTTCTATAGATTTTGAAAGGTACTACAAAGACCATGGAATAAAAAGGCATAAAATGAAACCTTACACTCCACAAAAAAATGGAGTTGTTGAAATGTTGAATAGGACGTTGATGGAAAAGGTGAGAAGCATGTTGAGAAATGCTAGTCTAGAGTAGAAGTTTTGGGCTATGGTTGTGGTTACAACATGTTATTTAATAAATTGATCTCCCTCTTTGAAACTTGTTGAAAAAAAAGCTATGGAAGCTTGGTCTGGTAAGAAGCCCTCTTTAAGACATGTGAGAGTCTTTGGATGTGAGGCATATGCTTATGTGCCAAATGAGAAAAAATCTAAATTCAAAAATAAAGTTGTAAAATGTATCTTCATTGGCTACAACAATTGTGTGAAAGGATACAAGCTTTGGAATCCGGTGACTAAAAAGGTTGTATACAACAAAAGTGTAATATTTTGTGAGATGAAACCTTCTTTAGTGGATTTGCAGTTAGAGAAGAAAGAAGAAAACAAAGAAAAAGTAGTTTAAATTCCTCGAACTCCAGATAAAGAGGAACTACGAAGTGTACCTGAAACTAAGGAGAGTTCAAGCAGCTCTGAGATTTTTTAAGAAGAAGAACCACAACCTCAACCTCAGCCTGTGAGGAGGTCTACACGTGAAAATCAGCAATATAAAAGGTATGGTTTTTCCATGCTAGATGCAAATTGTGTCTATGCTTTGATTACAAACACTGATGAGCCTAGGATTGTGAAAGAGGCTATAGAAATGTTTGATTCAAATTATTGGTTGGAAGCCATGAAAGAGGAAATGGTGTCATTAGAAAAGAATGCAACCTAGGATTTGGTACCCTTACCTAAAGGTCAAAATCCTATTGGTTGTAAGTGGTTATTCAAGAAGAAAATTGGTCTGGATGGCAGTGTGGAGAAGTATAAAGCTAGGTTGGTTGTGAAAGGTTATTCCTAGGTAGAGAAATTGATTATGGCAAAAGAATTTCCCCTGTAGCTAAGCTTACATCTATCAGATTTATTTTGTCACTTGCGGTAGCGTATGACTTAGAGATTGAACAAATGGATGTGAAGACAATATTTCTTCATGGAGATCTGGAAGAAAAAATTTATATGTTCTAGCCAGAGCACTTTGTGGGAAAAGGTAAATAAAATATGGTTTGCAAGCTAAAGAAATCTCTGCACGGTTGAAAACAATCCCCTAGAATGTGGTACTAGAAGTTTGGTACTTTTTTTTTTCTCATTGAGATTTGTAAGATCAAAATCTAATCATTCTGTCTATTAAAAACTGAAAATGATCAAGTGCTTATTATTTCCCTATATGTTGATGACATGTTCATAGGAAATAGTAAGACTATGATTTCTAATCTAAAATATCAGTTGTCTATAAAGTTCGAAATGAAAGATCTTGGTGCAACAAGGTATATTCTAGGGATGGAAATAAAAGAGATAGAGGAAGTAGAAATCTTTGGCTCAACTAGAGTAATTATATCAATACCGTCCTGGAGAGATTTGGTATGACTGATTGCAAGCAACTAGTTGTTCTAGTGTTGTAGGGAATGAAGCTATGTGTTGATGATTGTCCAAAATATCCTACCGAGATGGAGGACATGACCAGAGTTTCTTATGCACATACAGTTGGCAATTTAATGTATGCAATGGTCTATACTAGGCTAGACATTTCCCAAGTAGTGGAAGTTCTTAGCAATTTTATGGAAAATCTAGGTAGACCACACTGGGATGTTGTGAAAAGAGTTTTCAGGTATGTAAAAGGTACTTCTTATTATGCTTTGTGCTATCACGGTAACTTAGTTGGATCACAGAGATCCATCAACATTCAAATTTATATGGATTTTGATTGGGAAGGGGACATTGACAGCAGAAGATCCATCGGTGGATACATCTTCATGTTATTTGGTGGTGCAGTGAGTTGGATGAGCAAGCGACATGCTATAGTCACTTTATATACTATGGAAGTAGAATATATGACAACAACACACACCTACAAAGAAGCCATTTGGATTAGATGTTTGTGTTTTGATATTGGGTTCAATGCAGGGGAAATTTCCATTTGCTGTGATAGTCAGAGTGCTATTTGTTTGGCAAAAAATCCAACTTTCCATGCCAGGATGAAACATATTGATGTGCAGTATCATTTTGTACCGAATATGGTGGAGGATGGAAAGGTTAGTCTTGACAAGGTGGATACTCTGGAAAATTATGTAGATGCATTAACGAAAATAGTGAGCACAGACAAGTACATGTGGTGTACCAATTCTATGGGCCTTGGGGCCTATGATTTTTCAGTAATCTTCAAGTTTGGAAGAAGCCAATAAGTCTTTGTCAAGTGGGAGCATGTTGGAAAATTTTAGTCTTGAGAAGGTGGATACTCTGGAAAATTATGTAGATGCATTAACGAAAATAGTGAGCACAGACAAGTACATGTGGTGCACCAATTCTATGGGCCTTGGGGCCTATGATTTTTCAGTAATCTTCAAGTTTGGAAGAAGCCAATAAATCTTTGTCAAGTGGGAGCATATTGGAAAATGTGCCTCAACTTGCTAGCTTGGAACCTTCAAACTTGGAATTTTTCCTTAGCTCAGTTACCATTGAACCTAGACTTCTGAAAGTTGTACATTTTGATCTTTACTGCGGTACCATTGGGTGTAGCTGAGAGGAGTGCGGGCAAGCGGTGTTACCCGCCATGCTGTGGTGGCCTTTTGTTGGATTGTGCAGTAGTGTAGTTCACACCACCACCTCACAACATTCTATATGTTAGCCTACGGTAATGTGGTCAAGGGTTGTTTGCCTACCATCCCGCGATGGTGATGTGAGAGTCTTAGTGGTATGGTGGTGACCACTACCCTGTAGTGGTCAGGTGGTGAAGCCCAAGGTGCAACGGTGTCTTGCAGTATTAAAGTGGTCAATTGTAATGGAAGATGCAAACCGTAGCCCCGTGAAAAGGCAACAAAGGTTGTGGGGTTTGGTGATTAAGACTGGGAATGGCTAAAACGTGTGTAGATCGATAGAGATAGACATGTGAGTAGGGTGCCAACACTTGGCTTGGTGTTATGATTTTTTTTCACATCATTGTTGTGAATCAACATGATCATTATCCGATTGTTTTCAAATGTGAGTCTATGGGTAACTATTGTGTGACAGTTGGTTTACAGGATGATCTGGAATGTAGAACGATTGGTGTTCTCTATGGAAAAGTCTGAAAATGAAATTATGAAATTGTAATTGTAATTGGTGAGAGAATATTTGATGAGAGAACAAGGTTGATCAGAGAGAGGGTTATGCCGCTTGAATTGATATTGTAAATTGACATCTGAGAAGCACAAAATGTAACTTTGTATGTGGATTTTTTTCACTATAATACAAAGTTTTTTTGCTTGGTGTGGTGGGTTTTTCTCTCAAAAGGGTTTTCCCACGTAAATACTGGTGTCTACTATGTGTTTGTTAAATTTTTTACTTATCTGATATTCCTTTATGTGCATCTCTAATGAAATATAATTTAAAATTGAACCATATGTCTACATTCTCCTCTTAGAATTAGCATTAGGAAAGTGTTTTCGCACCTCTTCTTTCCTTATAGAAGGATCTATAGATCTTCTTACATCATTCCACACACTAACATCAATCCTTCTATCCAAATCATTCACCTACTTCTACCTGCATTCACCCACCCTTGTATTTGTTATAAAATTGTGCTTCTACTTTTGACGTAAGCATCATTTCTTCAGTTGCATGCACCTTATTTTCCTACCCATGCACCACTTTGCATAGGTGCAACAATTTTAAACCCAGGCGCATCAATTTATGATGCAGGCACTCCCTTGCACAAGTGCCATTTCATTTTTACCTGACCCCTCCCAAAATGCATGCATGCCAAAGGTAGGCATGCCAAATGCATGTGCAAAAAATGTAGGCGTGATGAACGTAGGCACTGTTTTTTTGACATGGGTGCAAAAATCGATCGTAGGTGCTAAAATAACAGACGTGCCATTTCTTTTGACACAAGCACTGTAATCTTGCACTTAGGCATAGTTTCATGAAACTGCGTATTCATTTCTTGAACTTTGAGCCCTAGATTGACATACTTCGAACCCCCTAAACTAACCTAAAACCTAAGGGATAGAGCACATATTGGGTCACCCACATCCTTCGACCGTTGGTACTCAGAAACCCACTCTACTCGATGCAAATGATGAGGAATCTCTTCCATAGCTTTGCACTACCACCTAAGCTTCTCTCCACTAATCACAAGGTTGAAAATGACTATTTGGGCCCCTCAAAGCCTATTTATAGGTTTTTAACCCTAAACCCACTCAAACCCTAATTTCTTCTATTTTGGATGCACCAAAGGTCTTATATCCTCTTCATTTATGAGCCCGTTTCTCTGGTTCTCTTGATTTTTGCCAAATCCTTCTTCCACATCATCTCGCATTATTCCAACTTACCTTTTTTGAGATGCAAAAGGAAAATAATTTTAATTTTTTTTTTTGGTCCGCTTCTCGAGGGGGCATCACCTCATAACTAACTTTCCAGTTTGTCGAGGCAAAATTTTAAACTTATTTGACACAACATCACTACAAATGGCACATCAAAGAGGGGAAAAATGTAGTCACCCTAAATATGACATCATTTCCTCATAATCAATTCATCCATTCCTACCCTTTTAAGTAATTAAATATATTATTTAATTAATTAATCCAATTTCTTCTTATATTTAATTAAATATCTTATTCAATTAATTATATCATCCCTTAGACTATAGTTCTTCCAATAAATTAAATAATTTTATTATTTAATTTATCCCATCAAAATCCCCTATCCCTTTAATACCAATTAAGTTAATTAATGCATAATTAATTAACTTGCTAACCCTCATTATCCTATTCTCCAACTTTTAACTCTAGCCTAGTTAATAAACCTATTGTTTGTTGACTCAACCTACCCCATTAAGCTAATTAATCCTTGATTAATTACCCTAACCCCCATCATTATCATTATTTACCAATTTAAAATTCATCCACACCTCCCTAATCTTGTCTCATTAATGAGAGAAATCCCACCTACCTCCACTATCTTACACCTAGCCTCCATTGACTTATCATCCCAAGGTGTGCTCACACATGTGTGAGCTCACCTTGTCACTTCTCTTACACTCTATTGTGACACTTGTCACAATGATAATAAGCCACCACCTTCATCCAAACCTCCTATTCGTAATCAATCCCATCCATCCATTGCTCCTCCCCAATTTTTATAAATTGGAGCACAATTCCCTCATTTCTTCATCTTGATCATAGCCATTGTTATGTTGGTAAAATTTTGAGCGATCCACATTCCATCCTTAGAGAAAATACAACAAGATTTTGGGTGCATCTTGAGCTCAATCTCAGAGGGTCATTTGAAGGTATGATTTATTTTATGCTTTTGTGTTTGTTTTGTTCATGTTACTATGACTTTTATGATGTTTTAACCCCTCTACACCCACAAGGACATCCATCACAGAGATACAATCGATAAACCCCCCATAAGAGGGAAAGAGAGATACCATGTAGCCACCCCCACATTGTGTAATCCCTTGCAAAAATGATAAGTTCCTAAAGATAAAACATGATCCAATATCAACAAAAAAAATTCCTCCCCTTGGGAAGAAAATAAATCAAGTATAGATACAAGAATTCTTCCCACCCTGGATAGGAATTGATAGGAAGAATAATAAACATGTATGATGATATCTCTAAAATCTTCTCATGTGTGCCCAATTAAAGAAGAAGGTGACAAACCAAGACCGGGTGGTAACTAATGTTGAAAAATATCCAAACACAAAGATGATTTGACAATAGTAGTGCAATTAATTTCATAAAAAGGAGAGATAACTCTTCAAATGTATCCTTAAAATATTAAATGTGAGACTCCATAAACAAGTTTGAAATACCTGTCAAGTAGCCATCCCATAAATATATATCTAAGAGTCTATGATTTAACTAATACAAAGATCATTGAAATCTTTCAAAGAACCTATGAACTCTAATGAAGGAACAAAATATGGATAGTTTTTTTGAACATGTATTATGGAAGCCTTAATAATGACTCTACACAAGGAATCAATGAAGGTGGAAGATCAATGTATGTCTTTGATGGAAAAGGAGAATCTAAAGAAACCTCATCATCCTTATCTGAAGATTCAAAGGTACTCCAAAGGATCAAAAATTTGAATAGTATCATAGTCATGTACAATATCCTATCTGAAATATGAAGAGGCATAAGACAATCTAAAACATGATCATCTAAGAACAACAGAGTATCAAGATATCCATATATCTCCCAAATTTTATTTCAAACAACATGAGGACACTCAAAATGAACAAGAGCATTCAAAATTCCATCATCAACATGTATAGAAATAACTCCTAAGCTATGATACCTTTTATAATTCCAAGAAAATTTATTACTATTAGTACTTAAAGGGGGAACAAGACCATACAAATGTGGCAACAAATGAAGCCAACAAATATTTTTAATGATGTCATATATCCATTTTTTAGTTTCCCCTTTTTAAGATTATTAGAGAATGATGAAATGAAAAACCCATAATAAACTATGAGAGATCTCCAAAATTAGAAAGATTGGAACCTTCAACAATAATTAGAAACCCACAAACATGATTGATACTCCAAATGAAGCCTTTCCAAAAATATAGAACCTCTCTAGGTATTAGCATGTCCAAGTAATCAGTAGCACTGTGAGATTTGATAAAATTGAATAAAATATACTTAGAATTAAATCTAAAAAAGCTACATAGACAAAAAAAAAAAAAAACTCCTCAATACCTTTTGAATGCCACAAGAGTCACAAAAAAAGGATATCCAAGTAAAAATTTATGATCTTAGAGGTACAAATAGGAGATTTGAATTTAAACACTAGTAAAATTTACCTATAGAAAATTTTGGCAAAATGAACCACACCATTGTGACGTGCTCGAAATCATATTTCCAATGATATATATTTTTTGAAAATGTACTCCTAGATCAAAATATATGATCCTCAGAAAAAGCTACCATAGGGGGCAACAATCTAGGCCTTTGGGGGCTAACAACATATCACCCTTATGACCATGGGAATTGTCGTAGGTTTAAAAAAGCATCGCCCTAGGTAGTGGCACTGCTTAGGTTGTGGTGGCTAGAGAGGGGTGGAAGCTCTTACTCACCACCTACTTGTAGTTAAGCCCTTGATGTTGGTGATAAGCCCTCCAAGTATGAATGAGGGCTCCATAACCCAATAGATAAATTGGTGCAAAAATTAAATAATAAAAAATTATGATGAATTGTACCTCTTTGTCGGCCTTGTCATGCATGACACAAATAGATAATATTATGTGAATATGCCATTGCACTTTGGCAATGAGTGTTGATTCTTGATGTGACTGTACACTATGTTGTAGACTATGTACAACCAGTAGTGCAAAATACAAATCCACAATGTAGAGATTTCATACAAATGAAAATAATGATGGGTATTGAAAAATTCCTTTGAGGGCCCAAGGAAAAAGTCTCTGATTTTGACAAAATGACAATCAATATTAGGTTTTATGGGTCTCCTAGATGCAATGATAAGGTTTGTTTTGATCGAAAATTCTCCAAAATTGTAGTTACCTATTGTTTCTGGAAACTACTTCCCAACTTCAAACCCTCATAGATCTAGCCTCACATTTATGATAAAGATAAAATAAAAGGGAAAAAGGACTTTCTGAGATCCTTGAACTCAATGATAAAATCATATTTATAAAAGGTATAATTATTGATCTCAATCGCCTATCCACAATAGCTTTATTCTCCAAAAAGCCTACATTTATAAACACATGAATTGTTAAGAAAAAAATATTGAAGACCTATTTAAAACTTAATAATGGTGGATTTATTGCCATCGCAACCTTGTCATGCTCCAAACTTGAGTGAAATAGACCTGCATATAAATGTTGAGAAAATGTTGAGAAAAAGCAACATAATCTACAAAGTTAATTGAACATGGTCTCAAACCAAATATGATGCAATATTAAGAATCACTATTTATAAATTATATGTGGATGTATTACCATCATAACCTCATTGTACTCATAACACAATGGTGTATTAATTTATTTGAATCAATTGAAAAATATACCTTTGTTCTCTAAAAAACTTACATTTTTATATATAAGTGAAATGATACATGTACTTTTAATCCAATACATAGAAAACACATGAATCTAACTAATATGAATAATATCATTCTTGTCCCATAGAAAAAATAGATCCGCTACTCAAATGTGCTTGAGGGATCATCTCTTACCTTCAGAGTATCTAATATTTATCCATGATCAACATTACTAATTGTCCATAGTTATTTTGTTCTTAGTTTTGCATGATACTTCAATAACTTAATAGTTGTTTCTGCAACTAGGTGCAAATACATGAGTATGGTTTTGTGCTTCTCAAATTCCTCAAATGAAAAAATGATACTCTTTCTAATTATATATGTTCACAACCAAGTTCCAACAACAATAATTGATCATGTAGGATATATGAACCCATCATCATCTATCACAGGCTGTGTTAGCTTTTTTTTTGCTTGAACACATCATGCCGAACAATAGTCTAATCTCTCTTCATTCCCATATGGTGCAAAAACTACACAAACATGTCATGGTTGTACAAGGTCTAAATATGGTCATAGTCAAATGAACTTTCCATTTCATTGAGTAAAGATGAATGAGATTGATATAAAGGGGTTAGATATTATGGAATCTATGTATCTACCCACTCACATTTAATACAATTGTAACAAAAACAAGCCAAATCTCATGTCCAAATAATCCATGTACTTATATCTAAGCTTAAAAATAATTGCATCTTTAACTATTTCTTGATTGTCTGACTATCTAATCTCTCTCCAACTATCCATTCATAAAAAAAACATAAGAACCTACACACTTTTGAATCAAGCTCCCCTCCTTGTGATAATGCATAGTTACACCATTCAACAATTGAACTTCTATCACTAAATATAGCACCACCTCTAATCTTTAGTTGTTCTTTATGTAGAGCTCTGTTTACACATGAACCTACTCCATCATGCTCCCATTTTCCATTCCCAACTTTAAAAAATCACTAAATATGATGTATACCCCTCTTTGCATGCATTCTACTCAGCCAATAAAACATATGAGCATTCTTGAATTGATAAGTGCAATTATCTAACCAAATGAGATGTTGAACCATTGTGATATCTTTTCTTGCAAGAACTATTTTTTTTTGTAAATAATATTTTATATACTCTGATGAATGAGATTGATCATCACTCATGTAAAAATGGTACTCCTCGACTATCTTCTTGTTCTCTTTTTTACTACTAGGGGCATGCTTATATGCAATGTGAACAAAAATAGTAATATGAATTGAATTGTGATATATAGATTGGACTTCATTTTGTGGTTGCATTGTGTAGTTTTCTATAAAATTTACTACAAAGATAATAGTTCCAATTGGGAAAAAATCCTTACACATCTTGAAATGTTGATCTAAACATCTACCTATGGTTATGTCTTGCATACTTGTAATTTTTTTTCTTAAAATATGAAATAAAATCAGCAAAAAATACTTCTCTTGTAACCAACTCACATCTAGAACCTTCACCTCCACACTTCAAATTGTATTTCACTATCTCAAATCTCTTTTTCTCAACCATTTTATTTCCAAAATCATGCTCGGTGCCCTCACAAATACATGATATAAACTTTGATAACCCACTATATTGCAAATACTTTTCATTTAAACAATATTTTTTATAGAAAATACAACCATCATCACTAGCACATAAAAATAAATCTAATAAGTCCCTCGATAACCTTGGTAGTTGCATTGCACCACACTCTTACAATATTTTGTTAGTATGCAAAGTATAATGAATATTGCATAATAGTTCATGATACATAGAAAATTCCACATGGTATTTGTAACAATATGTATTATGAATTTCAAGAGGCATACAATAAAATGGCTTACAAGATTTGAATTCCCTTTGTGAGATTTTCAAATTTAGATGTATTTCATAAAATAGCTTGTACAATGTTGTTTGGCTATGTTCTAAAAAATGTTTAGGATGTGGTGTGCAGATTTGATCACCAGTTCTTAATTTTAAAACATCTTGTACATTTGGTGATACTCTAGAGTCAGAGTGCCAAAATTACTGGACTTCATCCTTTGTGGTATTAGTTAGCTTCTTATCATCTTGTGGAAGCCTACCACTAAAATCCCAAGTATTATTTTGAAGAGGACTATCTAGTCTTGATTTTATTGCTAGTGCTTTTGACAATGTTTTACGATTTAGCCTTAATTAAACATATATTTGCCTCAATAATCGAGCCTTTCTTAATTGATTTCTTACTAAAGAGGTTGTTATTACTCTACGAGAATCTCTCTTATTTTTGTCCTTACTAGTCTTTCCAATAGAATTAAGTGCATTTACTTTTTTAACAATAATGTTATTTGAATTGGACTTTATTTACACGAACCTTCAATTTCTTCAGTAATGGTCTCATTTTGTATGACTTTATTAATTGTACAAAAAATTGACATTGTTCAATTAATATCATTGGAAAGTAATGATTGAAAATTTGGGTAGCCCACAATCAAACGGTTTGTTATGACCCTTTTCCTTCAAGTTTTATATTATGTTCTCATCTATTTCAACTAACCATTTTGGGTTCTTGAATGTTTTGCAATTTTGTTGGACTCATTACATAAAGATGGATTTAGGATTTCATTTTATTCTTCACAAAGGTCCTCTCTTCTTATGTAATTTGGAATTTTGGAGATACATAGAATTTCATTATTTTGTGTGTGTTATTGATTTCATCAATGCTATGAACGAGTGGATTATGGAGTGCAATTTAAATTTAATGGGATTCATATCCATATTTTTCAAGCAAATATTGATGTATTTCTTCATATTTATTCTTCTTCGTCTATGATGTTACTCTTATCAATAGACATTTCATCACATTTTGCAATATGTTCAATTTCATGTTCAAAATTTTTAATTTCATGTTTGACATTTTTCAATTTCATGTTCAATATATATATTTTTAATTTCATATTCAACATTTTCAATTTCAATTTCATGTTCAACATTTTCAAATTCAATATCATAGTCACTTTCAATGTCATTTAAAGGTAAAAAATATCCATCTCCTTGAATATTATTTGACAAACCTTTTTTTTCCATCCTCTTCCTTGATCTATCTTTGTCCCTACTTGCTTTGATTTAGCCTGCTTGAAATTTCCTCTCCCTTTTCACTTTATGACGACTACTGCTTCCCATTATACAAACAAAACACAAGTACCTTGATGATTGATAGAATATTTTTTTGAGTAAAAGAGTGTATAAAAAGTAAATTTTTATGTATTGGACAAAAACCATGACATTCCCAACATCGAAGAGGATGTGGGGACCATTCTAATGCCCAAAAAGGGAAATTGGGTCATTTTTCCACTCAAACAAAACAAATATTTGCTTTGTGCCTCAAAACAGATATCCATTTTGTAAAGCTTATTTTATTATGTGAAAATGAGCTTTACAAAATAAATATCTATTTTTTAAAGCTTTTTTTCTTACAAGTGAAAATAAGCTTTACAAGATAGATATCTATTTTGCAAAGATCATTGGGTACCTATTTTATAAAGCAAAACGAATATTCGTTATATTTTAATTTTTTTTTTATAGCAATCAAATATAATACATATAAATTATAATATTACATTTATATAATATAAATATTATATATTATATTAATATTAATAGGTTTTAATATATTATATATTATACAAATTAATATATTCTAATATTTTTTATTTTTCATATTAATATCAGAATATTCTAATATGTATTAAATATTATATTAGGTTGTATTATAATATTATAAATGGGGTAGGTATAGAGGGAGAGGTATGGATGGAGAGGTAGAGAAAGAGGAGGGAGGGAGGGATAAAGTGAGGGGTAGGTGGAGAGATAGGTATGGAAGAAGAAGTAGACAAAGAGAGACGTAGGGTGGGAGGGATAGAGGGAGGGATAGAGGGAGAGGGAGATAAAGAGAAGTAGAGAGGGATGGATGTAGGGTGGGAGAGGTAGAGATAGGTAGTGTGTGTGTGAAAGAGACATAGAGAGAGAGATATGGAGGTAGGGAGGGAGAGGTAGAGAGAGTAGTAGGTAGAGAGAGGGAGAGAGAGGGCTAGAGGTAGGGAGGGAAAGGTAGAGTGAGATATGGAGGGAGAGGTAGGGTGGGAGGGATAGAGAAAGGGAGAGAGTGAATGAGGGATGAAGGGATAAAAGGAGGGGTATGTGGAGAGAGAGATAGGGTTGGAGGGATGGAGGGAGAGGGGATATAGAGAGAAGAAGAGAGGGATGAAGGTAGGGAGGAGAGAGAAGTAGAGAGGTATGTTGGGTAGGGAGAGGTGGCGAGGTAGGGTGGGAGAGAGAGAGGGAAGGAGGGAGATAGGGAGAGGTAGGGTGAGAGAGAGAGAGGGTTTAGGGTTTATAGAGAAGAAGAGAAGGATAGAGATAGGGAAGGGATATAAAGAGTAGAGGTAGAGGGGGATGGGGGAGGGAGAGGTAGAAAGGTAGAATGGGAGGCATAGAGGGAGAGAGAGAGGGAAGGAGGGAGAAAATGAGAGGTAGGGTGGGAGAGGTAGAGGGAGGAGAGAGGAGAGAGGGGGGAGGGAGATAGGGAGAGGTATGGTGGGAGAGATAAAGGGAGGGAGAGAGAGAGGGAAGGATGGAGGGAGTCAAGGATAAATAGAGTGGTAGGTGGAGAGAGAGGTAGAGTTGGAGGGATGGAGGGAGAGGGAATATAGAGAGAAGTAGAGAGGGATGGAGGTAGGGAGGGGAGATAAAGACAAGTAGAGGGGAAAGGGGAGAGGGGAGAATGGAGGGACAAAGGGAGGGAGAGGAATATTATGAGGGATGGAGGGAGAGGATGGATAAAGAGTAGAGAGGGATGGGGGGAGGGAGATGTAGTGAGGTAGGGTGGGAGAGATAGAGGGAGTGAGAGAGAGAGAGGAAAGGAGGTCTAGATAGGCAGAGGTGGGTAGAGAGAGGTAAGGTGGAAGGAATAGAGAGAGAGGTAGGTAGAGAGAATGAGGGGTGATATAGATTAGAGAGGGAAGGGGAGAGGGGGGAAGTTGGGAGGGAGGGAGATGTAAGTAGAAAGAGAGGTAAGGTGGGAGGGATTAAGGGAAAGATAGGTAGAGAGGGAGAGGGTGAGTGGAGATAGAGAGAATTATAAAAGGGAGAGAGAGAGAGAGAGAGAGAGAGAGAGAGAGAGAGAGAGAGAGAGAGAGAGAGAGAGAGAGAGAGAGGGAGTTGTAGGTAGAGAGGGGGAGGGGGAGGGTGAGTTGAGATAGAGAGTAAAGAGGGAAGGTGAGAGAGAGGGAGAGAGGGATGCATATATTGCTCTCAACTCATTGTAGTTTTATTATAATAAATATGATATTTAAAATCCCTTGCAATAATCCATCAAATACTTTTTTTAATATATTATATTTTTTTTGCTAGGTAAATCATTGCTTGTGGGGCAGCACCCATAAAGTGAATAAAAATAAAAATATGGACTGCTTCAAACCCAATATTAGGGAGCACAAAAACCTGCTTCAGACCCACAAATGGGGAGTACAAAAAGGCAACACCAAACCAAATTTACCCTTTCCTTTGGATTATTCTAACTATATTCCATTCCTACCCATTGTAGACACTATAAACGCTTTTGACTGGAGCTATGAACCAGTGAGGTCACAATTGGGGGACCTCATCCCCAACATTTTCTCCAAGTCCCCTCCCGCCTCATCCATTCTTCCTACCAACTTCAAACTACTCTTTCCTTCCAACTTTAGCTCTTTTGATGCTGATCTTGAAGCCATTTGGTGCTTGGGTTTTGATTGAGCATGTTTCTTCCTTTTTACTTTTGTCCACTCTTACTCCAATTATGGAGGAGAATAGTCATAAAATCTTACTTCAGGATGTGAGGCGATTGGATATGCTCATGGGTTTTGGGTAATCTTAATGTTTGAAGATGTGACTGTTGAAGCAACAACAACTTCCCCAGATGAGCCATACATCTAAGAAAAAATTGGCAGATCTAGGGAGCTATTACGTGGAGCATTTTGAGTGCTTGATTGCATTACTATAGTATCTTGAGGTATTTCTAACTCTTCTTGGGGGAATTGTGTAATAACATAGTGTTTTGGTTCTACCCCAATCCACCAGGTGGGCCTTCCTCTAGAATCTCGCTTTTGGGTGCATACCTTCTGACATTAGGGCATAGAGTGGTCAATTCAGAAGCACTTTCTGCATTGAAAGGCTATTCTTTCATAATATATAGGCTTCATCCAACAACGCTCACCAACCTTCATTGCAATCTCCACTGGAAGACCATTGGACAGGTCCATTTCCAAATAGATACACACACAGTGGAGCTTTGGTATTTCAGTGTTTCTTCTGAACTACAATGGAACTTTCCTAACCCATTGCTGATGGCTTGCAAGCAATCAAATTCCTAAAATCGAAATGGAAGCTAAGGCAGTTGCACCCAAAAAAAGTTCATGGAAAAATTTTCAATTCACGGATCAAATGATGGGTACCAGGGTTTCATGCACAAAAAATCACCTTGAAATACCCACATACCATTTTTTAGCACCCATTCTTTGTCGGCAATGGATTCAAATTCAATGGTAAAAAACCCTCTAGCGCAGGGAAACAAACAAATTTCATCCTCCATAAAATCTTCCAATTTTCAGAAATCCAGGAATGCAAATCATGCAATTTAGGCCATACCTTTATGAATTTGAAAATCAAAGCATTTGTTTGCATAAAATCTTCCCTATCTTTGACTAGTCCATCCATTTGAATCTTAGGAGTTGCAATCACATGAGAAACCCTAATCATAGATCTACTGTGCCCAAAATTAGTGCTCCCATTAGAGGCTTTTGGTGATGCCAAAAGGGGTGTCTCCTTCCACCCCAACACTGAATCCTCAATCATTTGGTGCATGTCTCGAAAAGAGATCCTTGAGCAAGGAGAATGGCGATTCACATTGTTTTCCCTAGCCTCACCTCACACAAGATCTAAAAATTT